>JADLZL010004316.1:0-214427 GCA_015844335.1 Chrysopogon serrulatus
TAGTGGACTTAGCCATGAAACATGATGGATAATCAAAGACGGAATGCTTGTTAGAGATGGCAATGCTTGCATGCCCCTTCTTCTTGCTCTTCTTATCATCATCACTATCATCTCTATCACTTGAGGAAGCATCACTATCCCAAGTGGCCATATAGGAATTGCCATTCTTCTTGAAAGTGACTTTCTTGTCTTGCTTTTTCCTTCTTGTCCTTCTTGTTCTTCTTCTTCTTGTAGTCATCATCATTATCACTATTGTATGGACAATCCTCAAGAATATAATCTGGACTCTTTGCACTTGTAGCATCTTCTCACATAGTCCTTGTTCTTTTAGTTGTCCTTTCTCTTTCTTGCATGGTAGTCCTTCTTCTTTATGAATTTGCCAAACTTGCGCACAAGAAGAGCTAGTTCTTCTTCATCATCTTCATCAGAGGGTTGATCTTTATCATCACTTGAGCTATTCTTTTTCTTCTTGCCCTTGTCCTTTGATGATGATGTAGGCTTGAATGCCACACTCTTCTCCTTCTTCTTCTCCTCCTTAGTATCCTCTTCCTTGTTCTCATTATTGTATTGGTCCTTGGTTATCACTTCCCCAAGGATCTCGTTTGGTGTTTTCTCCTTCATCCCTTCTCTAAAGATGATGGTTCTCAATGTCTTGAACCTCTTTGGCAAGCAACTCAAAAAACGATGAGAGAAGTCTTCATTGCTAACTTTTTCACCTAAACTCTTGAGATTATTGATGATGACTTGCAATCTATAGAACATCTCCAGAATTGATTCATCATCCTTTATCTTGAAGTTGGTGAGCTTGTCCTTGAGCATATACAACTTGGCACTCTTTACCATTGAAGTGCCCTCATATGTTTCCTCTAATCTCTTCCACACTTTAAATGCATAGTCAAGATTCTTGATTTGCTCAAACACCTTGGAATCAATGCCATTGTAGATGGTATTGAGAGCCATTGTGTTGCATTGCTTCAACTCGGCTTTTCTTGGAGTTGGATCGGTGGGATCAAGAATAACGAATTTCTTCTCGGTCACGCCCCACACCTTGTCATTGATTGAACCAAGATACATCTTCATCTTTCTCTTTCAATAGTCAAAAGATAAGCGATCAAAGAACAGTGGTTTGCCCCTGTTGACGGTCATTAAGTACCAGATATAACCGTTAACTTTTGCATAAATTGATATAAAATGAATTGCAAAGCATAGTTATAGGTTTTGGTTCTAACGAGTTTTGGTGTTCTCACTTGTTTTCAGGTGTTTGTAGTTTTTCATCAAATAAAGTATCTCATCTAAGGAATTATACTGCACCATTGCGATGGGCTTGTCGAGACGATCGAAACGGACATATCATTTGCCATATTTGAAGCCCAGAATCAAAAGATATCAACTCCAGATCGAAACATACGCTATTGGGCCCTAAAAGGAGCAAGATGACACACAAACGAAGCTGGGCCCAATTGGATTTGGGCCCAGGCCGCCTGGCATTTCTCCCCAGGCCGGCCGGCCTTCCCCAGAGCCCGTTCACGCCCGTCTTCTGGAAGCTTCTTTCACCGCCTCTTAGAATGCATCTCCACCGTACCTTAAGTCGGTTTGATCCAACGATCGTCGTTTCTCCCACCGGGCTATAAATACAGGGCCAGAGCCCCCATCCTGAAACCCTAATTCATTTGTAATCTCTGAGAGGGGTCCCTCAAATGGATCAACCTCTCTAGGATCTAGACTTGTAGATAAAAGTGAGATGGAGAGTGAGGTAAGAGTTCGGAGGAGGTGCCGGCCTGTCGATGCTCCCTCTACGGCTTGTACTTCAGTGGATTCAAGTTCTTCATGAGTTTGTCTTCGAGATTTCTCTGGTAATCATCTTTTGATCTAAGTTTACTTTGTTTATATTGTTTATCTAGTTTGCGACTCTTCGGAGTACTTTATTCCTATCCTAAGTGGAGTAGAGTATTATTCATAGTGTAGGCGTGGTGCTTAGGCTAGGGTTAATCATGAATGTCCCCTAATCTTCCGGATCAGTGGTAGATCGTAGGTGTGACAGACCTATTGAGTCCTCTGTAGTCCACCTCCCGTTGATAGGTTTGGCAGGACGCGGTTATCAGGGTAGGGTGAGGTTTCTGTACTCAATCTGCTCTGAATAATGTCCCGAAGTTGAATAGTAGAAGACATAGTTTACCTAAAGTTAGAAGAAGAGAACCATAGTTATCCTCTCTATACTCCTATTATCATCAACATACACTCCTATTATCATCAACCTACTATACTCCTTTTATTATCAACATAGATTGCTATTCTCAACCATATTAAACCTTAGCCTAGTGTCTACCTTAGTATAATCTTTATCTTTCTAGTTTTATCTTTAGCCACCTCTAGTTGAGTTAGACCGTAGTTAATCACACACGTTTCCTTGTGGATACGATATTTAAAACCTCCATGTGAAGTGCTACAACGGTATTATATCTGTGCGTTTGCGGATAGTTATATTTTCTTATATGCATTTAATTAATACCAACAGCCCCCAACATGATTGAACACAACTTGAGCCATATTTTGCACCGAAGGTTGTTAAGCCTTGAATCAACCAGTGACCACGGCTCTGATACCACTTGAAAGGTCCTAAATGGCTAGAGGGGGTGAATAGCCTAATTAAAAATCTATAAAAATACTAGAGCAAGAGGTTAGTATAACAAATGGCGTAAATGTAGTTTGCTCTAACTCTACTTGTTAGGCAAGCCACCTATTGATAGTTCTAGTGAGCTTATGATCTCTACTTGTCACACAAAGGCTAAGTTGCTAGTATACTCCTGGGTAATCAAACTAGAGAACTAAACTACTCTAATGCTATCACTAGAACAAGAATGAAACAATATAAAAGGGATAGGGTGATTGTTACCGAAGCCCGGCAAGAGATGAATGTATCAATCACAAGCGAGGTAACTCAATGACACGAGCAATTTACTAGAGTCACCTTTTGCGAATCTCCCGCGGGGAATAGGCGCAAGAACCCCTCACAAATCACCAGGAGTCGGCCACGAACAATCACCAACACGTGCCGGACCTCCACCGCAGCTCCAAGCCGTCTAGGTCGCGGCAACCACCAAGAGTAATAAGCAATCCCGATGCTCAACGATCTCTAGTGCCACTAGATGCTTAAACTCTAAGCAAATGCACTAAGATCACTCCCAATCTCACTATGAATGCACAATCAAGCAAGAGAATGAGTGTGAGAGGTTTGCTTTAGCCCACAAGGATGTATTACAAATGAAAATGTCCAAGAGGGTGAGCTAGAGCCGACCAACAAGCTTATATAGAGGGGCAAGACCTCATCCAACCGTTACACTGCGCTGGCCCTGACCGGACGCTCAAGACGGGGTGACTGGACGCATCCGGTCCAGCATCCGGTCGCCCATAAACGTCCACGTGTACTAGCCGTTTGAAATCTAACGTTCGCACCCAACGACTAGCTCTCACTCGCTGGCTGTCGAGCGAGCACGGACGCGCGTCTGTGCAACCACCGGACGCACCAACGGTGGCGTCCGGTCGCTACCCAGAGAGCATCCAGAACGTGCAAAACACGACCGGACGCGTCCGGTCCGGGGTGACCGGACGCGCCGAGCATCCGTTCGCCTTCTTCCCTTTGCCGAAGCCGACGCCCGACGACGTCGGCGCCGATCCGGACGTGTCACCAGGCGTCGGTCGGCCTCGGCGACCAGCATCCGGTCGATTCAGAACTCCCCGAGCTCCCGGAAACGACGGACGCGTCCGCAGCAACACCAGCGGATGCGCGCTCTTTCACCAAAGGACCGGACGCGTCCGGTCAAGCCGAGACCAGCGTCCGGTCACCGCAATCGGCCGAAAACTCGAATCCACGCCCGCAAGTTCGGCGGGGAGAGGTTTAGACCCAAACCCCACTATCCCTTGCTCTCATATGCCAACACCAACATGTGTCTTCACTTGTGCAAGTGTTTTAGTATTTTTAAATCATTTTCCAAGGGATTTATTAGCTCTCACTAGGTCCTAATCCATATGCATGGAATAAGAACTCCTAGTGGCATTTATAACCGCTTTTGCATTAAGATCACCCCTCTTAATAGTACGGCTATCTATCCTAAATATACTCACACCCTCTATGGTGTCTTGAGTGCCAAAACAGAATGACCCTATCAATTATACCTTTGCCTTGAGCCTATTTTATTTTTCTCTTTCTTCTTTTCAAGTTGGAGCACTTGGTCACCATCTTTTAGTGTTCACCACCATCACCATGATGTTTTCCAAGTCTCCTTCACTTGGTGTGGACTATCCTTTCTTTTGCTACACACACTTAGCTACAAAGGATTAGTCTAAAGGTTTCATCAATTATCCAAAACCAAACTAGGGCTTTCACCTCCCGTCCGTCCGTCCTTTGTCCCCACCACAAGTAGTTGGGAGGCGCGGCGGTTGGGAGGCCGGGCCGCACATCGGCGGCCCGCTGCTCGCTCGCCGGCCGGCCGGCGGTTAGCCTCCGGCCTCCTCTCCCAGGCATTGCCTGGTCCGGCCGGCCCGATCTCCTCCTCCAGCCAGGTCTTCCCCGTCATTCGTAGCTGTTGCAGTGAGGTTTCCTGCAGTGAAAAAGGTAAAGGATCAATTTCTCCCTTGTGTGTGCTACCAATACGTTGTATTTCCTGATCATAAGTTAGTATATATATATATGTAAATTAGTCCATACAGATTATATTATTAGGTATTAGGTTTAGTCTATATAGGTTTAATGTATATTATTATTAGCTAGTTACTGTTAATGTATAAAGAGTTCGTACTCAGTGTTATATAGGAGTAAAATTGGTAGTTGTAGATTGGATCGCTACTTTGTACTTAGATATCATTTGGTTAGGCCCAAGTATCGTATAATTTATGGTGAATTGTTGTATGAGAAGCTGACAAACTATGTTCGATACTTTATGTAGATGGACTGTGTAGTGCGGTTGTTGTATGGGGTCACTATAGAAAGCAAGATTGTGAGTTTGAGGACATAGAAGAAGAGATGGAGATGTGGGATGATCCTCCTAGCTTTAGTGACCTGGTGTTGCGTGTTAGGGAGAAGTTTGATGGTACATTTTCATTGGTGGTTAGGTATGATAGCGAGAGGAATATGGTACATTTCCTCATTGTGCCGTTGCGCAAGCCCAAGGATTGGGAGCACTATGTAAAGCTGGTTGTGTGCTCCAATGTTGCAACGGCGAAGGTTGTGGTGGAGGGTGCCTTTCGCAAGCAAGAAGCCCATGATTATGTGCATGATGAAGATAAGTTTGGTGTTGATGCGCATTCATCACCTGCTGATATGGATTTGGATAGTCACCTCATGCAGGAGGTGCCACATTCTGCACCATTGGCAACCCATGATGTAGGCTACATAATTAATGTGGATGAATTGGAGGAGAGAGATGAGGAGCAGGTAGAGGAGGAAACAATTCATACTACTATGATGATGATGATAGCACCGATTTAGATGGTTCTGATGAGGAGGAACAAGGCTACGATGGTATGGACGTAACGTTGCAGGGGCCAGTACAGAATTATGTGCCCGCTATGCCCATTCCTGCAGTCTCGATTAATGTCGTTCTAGTTGTCTCAGTGGTTACTCCTTACACAGTTCCACATGATAGGATGATGGTGCAGGATAGACTCATACATGATGTGGCTGATGAAGAAACACCTTATGATCAGTGGGAACTGGGAAAGGCTGAGAGAAGCATAGCGGTTTGTTCCACCAAAGCCATATACAGCCACGGAGCTTAGATAGCTTAGTTCAGTAAACGTACCATTTCGTGAAGGGCGAGTGTATACTTTTTTTTAATATGTCACATGCTAGTATTGATACAAATCATGCTCACTATTTAATTATGTTTCAATCAATTTACAGAAGATCCAAAGGGGATGCAGGAAGCTAGCTATGAAGCTGGGTTGCGTGGACACCCCATGGGTGTCGCCGGATTTTCCCTAGGCGAGGAGAGAGCCCAGCCCCTATAGATCCACCCTTTTGGCCACACCAACCGGCTCCTCTGACCCGCAGGTGGCTAAGACTTCGACGGCGCAGCCTGTGGACCCTTACGGGAAGGGCGTTTCCATTCCAACAGAAGAATTCTCCAAACCCTGTTGTCAGTGGTACGAAGAATACTACTTTGACTACAATATGGGTGCTCAGGGTTACGATGGCGGATAGGTGAGTGCACTTGCAGTGCAGGGTCACATTCACTCCTAACATGAACCTATCACGTGACCCGTACACCCCCAACTAGATAGATGTAGCATGGATTGTATAACTCAGCTTGGGAGATGTTAATGAATGAGATCATGTTGCTGACATTGCTTGGATCATGTACTAATATAACTCGAACTTTGCCCCAACTACTTTGTCTCAGTTTGCATTGTCTACTACAATATGATAACTCTCTTTGCCGTACTGTGAAAAAACATAAGAATGCCTCTCTTATTCAATGTCGAGCAAATACCCAAACGAAACAGGCAAGGAAATACGCTGCTGGATTTTGGACGGACCGCGCCATAGCTGGGGGCGCGGTCTGTCCAGGCACCACGCCGTGGCCCGCGGTGCTTTCCATTTGTAGCGCCTTAAAGGGTTGTGCTGTACCTGGACAGACCGTGCCCCCAACTATGGCGCGGTCTACCCAGCGTCGCTGATTGCCCATGGCACGGCAAAAACACTAAGCCGTGCCACCATGCATGGCGCGACAAAGGCCTTCCACGTCAGCCGCCACATCATCAGGCCGTATCCTACGGGCCACGCTGGTGGTATTTGCCGCGCCGTCATGCATGGCGCGGCAGTGGTCATTTGCCGTGCCGTTCATGGTGGCGCGGCAAAAAGAGGTTAGTCTGTGAAATAGTTTCCAAACAGTATTGAGTTTAGAATTACTTTTAAAAAGGATTAAAAATAAAAAATATTCAGCCTTGTTTGGCTACACGCAAAAATACTCCAATCCATACGGTTTGGAAGGAATTGGAGTGTATTTTAGCTTAAATAACAACTCAATTTCTCTCAAACCATATGGATTGAAGTGTATTTGTGTGCAGCCAAACAAGACCTAAGACCACTTTAGCACTTGTCTTATATAAAATAATGTTAATATTGAAGGTTAAGTGAGTTGCTCTTGCTCATCTTTCTTCGTCGACTTAGTCATTTGGGTCAATTATATGTTGCGTAGTAGTTTCAATTCTTCAATATAGTGGGAGGTCAAAGGAATTTATCAATAGACCATTTTATCTTCAAACAAGGAAATAAAATCAAGTTCAGAAAACTCTTTCACTCTTGCTGGCAATACTGCAAACAGCCAAAGACCAAATTATTTTTTAGATGAAGAAATTAAAGAAGCATAGTTCTGGCGCCAATAATATATACATGCATGCGCAGCCTGATAGGATTGCGGATCCTACCAGCGATCTGCCTGAGGTTGTAGGGATGAGGAGATGGAGGACAGGGTCTGCAGTCACGGCGACGACGAACTGGAGCCGTGGCGGCTGTTGCTTGCGCAAGGAAGAAGAGAGGCGGCTAGGGTTGCAGGGAAGTCTCCCGGCTCCCTAAAGGAAGCCGAGCAATTATGTTTGCTCTTGCTTAATTTGCCATCAATCCATGATTACAATTATATAGCCTATGAGATCCTAAATTTAAGGAAATAACTAAACTATTTAAGGAAATATAGATAATATAGGATAATTGGGCAATTAGACCCCTAATGGGCCTAACGCCTGCTGCTGCTCGACATAACATCTCTCCCCACACGGAGGAACAGCTCATCCTCGAGCTGAAACCTCGGTGGAGCTGTCGTCGACCAACGGCGGTCTCGCTCGAACGCCCGCAGCAGCCGCCACCGCAGCCGGCACGCCGTCGTCGAGGAAGTCGGCCACCTCCAAGTAGAACAGGCGCCGACACCGGTGGCCGCGGACATAAGGCTCGTCACAATTGTAACAAAGCCCTTGGCGACGCGCCCGCTTGCTCGGCTGGTGTGAGGTGACGGAAGGAAGGCGCTGGAGCTGGTGATGGCGCAGGAACAGCCAGTGGGGTGCCTGGTGCTGGTGGTGGCGCTGGAAGGAGCCAGGGAGCGCCTGAAGCTGCCGAGGAACCGCAGCCAGGTGAAGTGGCTTCGCAGACCTGAACGCTGGGGACCAGGAGCCACGAGCAGTAGCTGCAGCTGGGAGCATGGCTACCGCGCGACGCCGAACGCCCGGCCAAGTACATAGCCGTTTGGAGGTCCTGGGGACCGCGCAGCTCCACGTCCGCCCGGATGTGATCCGGCAAGCCGCCAACGAAGAGCTCGGCCCGCTGACGCGCGGAGACGCCGGGGGCGTGGCACGCCAGCGCCTGGAAGCGGTCAGCGAAGTCCTGCACAGTGGAGACGAACGGCAGCCGCCCCAGTTCAGCCAAACGACTCCCGCGGATCGGAGGACCGAAACGTAGGAGGCACAGCGCTCCCCTGAAGCGCTCCCAGGGCGGCATGCCACCCTCGTCTTGTTCGAGGGCGTAGTACCACGTCTGGGCCGCCCCCCGGAGGTGATACGAGGCAAGCCAGGTGCGGTCGGAGGCGAGCGTGCGTTGACCCCTGAAGAACTGATCACACTGATTGAGCCAGTTCAGGGGATCGACGGAGCCGTCGTACGTGGCGAACTCCAATTTGGAGAACTTCGGCGGCGGTGGAGCATGGCCAGTGGCCACGAGCGCCCCACCCGTGGGCGCTGCCGAGGACGACGTGGTGAAGAGAGACGGCACCAGACTGCTGCCATGGAAGAGTGGCCCGTCCACCCCGCCGTAGAGGACGCCTGAGGCCGGTACACCGCCGTGGCCCATGGTGGCGACTGTAGTCGGCTGGGTGCTCATCGTGTAGGTAGGCTCCGAGGAGCCCGCGATCCAGGCCGGCAGTGGTGATGGCGAGTGGGGGAACCTGATCTGCTGGATGGGGACACCCGGAGAAGACTGCGACATGGCCTGGACAGAGGTCGCCGTGGCAGTCCCCTCGTAGGGCATCCCGTACTGGTATGAGATGGGGGGTGCGGACGATGGCGGCGGCGCAACCTGAGACGCGGAGGCGCCTGTCCCATCGTAGGACATCCCGTATGAGTACGAGACGGGCGTCGGGTGCGTGGACGGCGGCGGCGGCGGCGGCGGAAGCAGGTGTTGTTGGGGAGGTGGCGGGGGGGCGGAGGCTGGCCGCCGTAGGGCCCCGACGAGGAAGGCGCGGATGCCCGCAATCGCCCGCCCTAAGTCCAGGATCGCCGCCGTCATCTGCTGCGGCGTCATCACCGCGGGGCCGATGGGTTGCGATGTCGCTGGCGACGCGATTGTCCCGGCCGAGGTCGGGCGGCACCGAAGATGCGGGCAAGAGCGCCGGTGGTGGCGGGCAGCGGCGCGGTGGTGGAAGGAGGAGCAATCAGTGGCGCGGTGGTGGCGGGCTGAGATATCGCCATCGAACCTGGAAACACCGATACCAGGTTGATAGGATTGCGGATCCTACCAGCGATCTGCCTCGAGGTTGTAGGGATGAGGAGATGGAGGACGGGGTCTGCAGTCACGGCGACGATTTATTTAACTGGAGCCGTGGCGGCTGTTGCTTGCGCGCAAGGAAGGAAGAAGAGAGGCGGCTAGGGTTGCAGGGAAGTCTCCCGGCTCCCTAAAGGAAGCCGAGCAATTATGTTTGCTCTTGCTTAATTTGCCATCAATCCATGATTACAATTATATAGCCTATGAGATCCTAAATTTAAGGAAATAACTAAACTATTTAAGGAAATATAGATAATATAGGATAATTGGGCAATTAGACCCCTAATGGGCCTAACGCCTGCTGCTGCTCGACATAACACAGCCAGTTTCCAAGTTTATGACGAGCTGATGACTAGTAGTGACTACTGATTACTGACAGCAACTGGCCATTGCGGAAATCAAGTAATCAACTGTCGAAAAATGCCAATTTCTAAGATTGGCCTGGTGCGCAGCAGGATATTGTACCATGCATGTACTCCTAATAATTATTTTGTTTTCAAAGAAGGGAAACCTCTGCTTATAAAAAGGGCAGAAAGCAATGTCGATACAAGACTGGGGTTACCACTTTACCAACCAGATCAAAGACTGGCCTGAACAAAACATCCAGAAGATTTACCACCAACCAGCGTGATCAGAGCAAAAGGAGAACGAACCAGAGACTAGGCCAATTACAATTAAATTTTAAGGCATCTGCTCCGGTACTCCTTCCTTGAAAAATTTGCACGAATTTTAAAACAGATAATTAAGGAAATTAGTTTTTTCTCGTTACTTTCCATGTGGGCCACACTTGAACCTAGCCCTGAGTCCAGCCCATCAGTCCAATAAAGTCATCCTCACGGATAAGCAAGCGGCATCATCCATTCATTCCTGCCATTTTCTTTGTGGAAGAAGACACCGTTGCCGCGTCCACATCTCGGAGCGGCGGGACCGAGCCAACCGAGCGACGCCGCTAGCCGGGGGAGACGCTCGCCGCGCCCCGCCATCAGCAACTATCTCGTATAGAAGCTGGTGTGGTTGGCATTCAGTAGAGCCATCAAGAACTTTTTTTTTTCAAAATCTACTATAGGGCGGTTTTTGATTAAACCGTCCTTACAAACATGAATGGTAGGGGTGGCTGGTTCTCTGACCACCCCTGCAAATATATTTTGCAGGGACGGCTGGTAACAACAGCTGCCCTTACAGATAGGTTTGCAGGGGCGGTCAGGGAGCCGCCCCTACAAATGCACCATTTGTAGAAATACTTCTCGGGGGATGGCTAGGCCAACCGCCCTTGCAGTGGGTCTTTAGGCGCCCCTAAAAATCACGTGTCCAGTAGTGAAGGCTACAAAGCTTTTTAGCCTTTTAGCTCTACTTTCGTCTAATATAGAAATTATCGGTTCGCCTTTCCCCCCACTTTGCAATTTGTATCATCCAAACTTCCTCTCTCTTGATGAGTTCTTCCTCTCTCTCTCTCTCTCTCTCTCTCTCTCTCTCTCTCTCTCTCTCTCCCTCCTTTCATTCTACTACTCTCCTCACTGGTGTTACAAATCCATTGTGGGCAGCCGATCAGGTTCTGGTTCGCAGCTCAGAACCTGGAGCTTCTTCTGTGCTTGATGCTTCTGGGTATGGTTGGTACGTGATGCGGATGCATGACATCCCCCTCACAGCACATATAGATAAAATCTTAATGTTTATGAAAGTAAGTAAGCATAGTATGGAAACATATCATCAACTGACACTGTCACCGACCATACGTAAACAGCAACAGGGATGCTTTGGGAAGACCCCGATGCTATATACAGGGATATGTTTACACACATGAACCATTCCACTTCAACAAGGATCTGTTTTATTTTGAGGAAAGCATACAATAGATCTCTGAAAACATCATTGGACATTGCAAAGGAAAACAAAAGGGAAAGATGATGTTACACGACCGGTTTGATTATGAAAGATCACAATACAACAAGCATAGGCGACATCAAAGGGGACACCCTTGTTTAGCTGACCATCTTATTGCTGGAACAACGGAAAAACGTGAGGAAATCAAACACTCTGACGATTAAAAGGAATATGTAGGTAGCTGCAGGCTGCAGCAGCCTCAAATACTGAATGATTTAGATATGGTGTAAACACCAATCCTTGTGATGAAATTATTTAGAGTTTCTGCAAAGAAGCCCACCACGATCTCATTCTCCGGCACGGTATAGCTGAATGGATTATCGCTGGGGATAGTTCCGAAAGGACCATACGTGTCGGTGTTGGTGACGATCTTAAATTGTGTCAGCCAGTGTCCATATCTCCCAGTCCCACTGATCTGCTTCACAAACTCGGATGGGCCAAACTTTATCTGTAAAACAACACAGAATCAGTGATATAATTCTAAAATAGTGTTAGGTCAAACTATCTTATTTATATAAAAAGATATTACCTTATATCATACTACTAAATAAGCAAGTATACGTACACTTCTATTTCATATATATATAAGGTCACAGCTCTTTATGTCTATTGAGTTGCATTGCACCAACCAGTACAACCTAAAAGCTTAAGCTGACAGGAAGAGGTGGGAAATTCAGTTATATTCCAAGTTTCCAACACTCCCCTTATGTCAAGGCTCCGGCTAGAGATCTCAGCGATGGACGAGCTTTAGATGTGGAATAGGAGCGCGCAATAATTATTTTATTTTAATTACGCTAACCAGGATTCGAACTCGAGACCTTTGACTTTGATACCATATTGAGTTGCATACACCGACCGTATAATCTAAAAGCTTAAACTGATGGGGAGAGATGGACAATTCACTTATATTCCAACAAAGTCAAGCGTTACTAGTTTTAATCATCTATTCATCTAATCAATTTCAAAACATCCTTATAGTTTTGTAACATATATATGAATTATATACTATGAAAGTATTTCTTATAGTAAATCTAAAAACATAAATCTTATGTTATGAATCTATATATATGGTCAAAGATACAAATGATTTGACTTAGAACAAAACTAATAGGACATGTAGAAAACGCAGTGAGCACGATTTTTCATTCTATATTTATACTATGTTTGTAGTCTTGAAAACCAGTCAAGTTTAAGCTAGTTTGACTTTAACCAAACATAGAATTGCATTGTCTTTTCTATGATGAAGGCAGGCATGAACCAACATGATTTGCAAAATGACCACGCGCACATGCGTGGAAAAGTGTGAAATCTACTCACTTGGTATGTGAACAAGCCCCGATTGAGACCCCAAGTACCAGTGTTGTGGATTTGCCCGTCTTCGTCAACGTAGGAAAATTGCAACCCTTCAACTACACCATGATGGTAGATTGTTAAACTTTCTAGACGACGTGATTTGCCTCCCATTTCATGAAGGGAGCCTCCAGTCGTTCCGCCCCATGGTCCTTGCTTTGTAGGTGCGGGGATCTTCGTTGGTGCAGGGATCTCTTTAGATGGAGGGACGATGACCTGAATATGAAGGAACATGCATTCTGAGTGTTGGTTTAGTCCAACGAAATGAGAGAGCAAAAGAATAATAAATGAGAGAGCCAAACGAGTCACCGGCCAAAAAAAGGAGAGTGCTCTACTTCTCCCTCTTCCCATTTTATATGGAGATAGGAGATGGGTTCTCCGTTATGCCCCATAGTGGGGCTTGTATTTACCACTAGAGGCCACAATTGGACCCCTGGTAAGGTGTGCATTTAAAAAAATACTACTAAAGGCTATAAATGAAACTCCAACTATTATTTTGGGAGACGTACTAAGCTGGATTGGAAATAATAACAGAAAAGAAATGATCAGTATTTTACCACATATAATAATAATACAAAGTGATCAGATATCCGAGACCACAAGAATATATGATGCAAACTGGGATGGCCTAGCTTACCCCCTTCATGCGGCAGAAGAATTCAATAGTAAGCTCTTGTGTTAATTGAGGGGGTATAAAACTATATACTCTTCTGCTGATTATACCGCGTGCCATTTCGAATTCACCCGTCCCACCTACAATGGCCCAATCATTTTCTTCCACCTCATCATTAGCTCCCATAACCTGAAGAGTGGACCCTTTGAACCTGCATAAACAATATATGTAATCGCTTTTAATTTCCTCCTAGATAACTATTAGGCCAATTTCAGAGCCGTGGTTTCATGTCCCAATAGACTCACATGTGGCCTTGTAAAATAAAAACCGCCGTGGAACAAAGCGATAAGAGTTACTCTACGTACCTTTCGACCTCAAACTCCATGGTGAACCAATTGTTCCATTTGCCGGCAAGCGTGTGCATGCCGTGCGTTTTGGCAACTAATTTCGCCTTGGAGCCAGGGCCGTCATAGACCCCCCAGTTGTTCACAGCAGTTTTACCCAGCCCTTCGCGTGTTATCACGTCCGATTGATTCGCGCCCTCCCCCCAGAAGATCTGGCGCAGATACAGCTTGCCGATGTTCACCTTGGCGTTCTCCACTACGTGTCCATGGAGGCCACGAGTGACCTCGAACTTGGCGGAGACTTCGCCTCTGTGGACGAAGCTTTTTCTGGTCTCCATGGGGATGACGTTGGAGACGTAGTCGTCGTCTTCGCTGGTCTCCATGGTGGGGTCGGAGACGGCAGCCATCTCCATGGTGGGAATGGGATCATCATCGGTGGGTGTGGCCGCCATTGCTAGCAAAAGCTAGTGGGACGGTGGTGCTACTTGACTGTAAGTTGTCTTTCTATATATGGAAGCTGATGATGGTAAAACACAGCTGCGTACTACTCCTTATATGAAAACAATGATCGCCATATTGGGAAAGCACGAGAGCATATATGATACTGACTGTTGCATTGCCCTGCAGAGCCTCTGGTGTGCGGCACCGATGAGCGATGAGAGGTCACAGGCATACGTGACCTGCAGCCGTCACGCTGGCCCGCAAAAGGCGCCTCCATCCTGCATGACATTGGCAACCATGCAAACTCGATCACCACACTTGCTCCTGCTGCTAGGTGTGATTGGAGAAGACCCCAGCAGAGCGTGAGGACACCAGTGTCACAGCAACCATACGCGTGGATCAACAATGACCTCTGGTGCTCCTGTCACACGGTGGCCCCAATGACCATCGAGCTGTCGACCGGTCCTTCATGTTCATACTATGCGTTGCTACGTTATGGATATATATAAAATCTCATGGCACCACAAATAATCAATACCAAAAACACATAATTCATACTGATAAATAGTGTTTCAAGATTGTTGGTGTTTAACCACCGATAGCCTGCCACGGGATACCCGCGGCAGTTGATTCAGATCTTGGCAAATACCAGAACTCGGCAGTCACGCAAGAGACGCTCAGTTTATCCTGGTTCGAGCCCTCGTTCGAGTAAAATCTGTACTCCAGTCGGCCTTGGCCTTTTGCATTGGATTGATTGTATGATTGCGTGTGTGTAACAAAAGGGTGCCCTTGGCATCCTTTTATAAGAGGGATGACCAGGGCTCGGTCTAATTCTATTCGGACTAGTAGATAGAGTTCTGCTTATATTACAGAAGTTACTTTCTAAAGGCCTAACTAGGATAAGTCGTCTTCTACTCGAAGTCGGCTTCTTTGTTCCAGATCCTCTATTCCTTGTCACGGGGTCTGGCCAATGAGCCCACTCTTTCAGGTTCTGAGCCGACAGAGGACTGTCTTGGTCCCGCATTGATAAAGATCGCTACAAAGAGGGACAACCAAAGGGTCTCACCGCCCCACAAGCCGCCTCATAAGACAATTCTATTTGGTTTGTTGTGAGAGAAAAATAATATGTGAACAATTAATAAGCCCTGCTGATAAGACAAATAAACAGGGCGAATGAGATGAAATTTCATCTACATCTTGATTGGAATACCCATGTCATCGTGGATGGGTGACTGAGTTGGAGAAGTATGGCAACCTTGCGAAGAGGCCACAACTTCAGATCATGTATAACTTAGATTTAGATTCATGTAGAGTTTATGTTTGTTAAATATAAAACTAAGTTATACATGATTCAATAAGTATAAAAGTTTTGCTACAGTTCATATACAATAATTAGGCTACCACAAAAATTTCACCATAATTGGACCATAGAAATTATAGTTATGAATTATTCTAATTAACTATAGAAAAGCATAGATCTAAATTCTACAGCAAAAATTTTATATTAAAACATACTATATTATATGTTCACTACGTAGAGCTACTCATATGGAGTCTAACAAAATTAGATTTTCTATTTTATAATTTTTTATGATTTACTATGATTTTTTAAAGATTCAACCAAAATAAATAAAAAAGAAAAAGACAAAACCACCTACAAAACTGTTCTAGGGAGGTAAAACATACAGTTTAAAAAACTGAGGAGGGTGATTTATCTGGTTTTATAATTCAGAAAGAAAAAAATAGATTTTTATAAAAATTAAGAGAAAAAAAATAGATTTTTTCTAAAGAACTTCTGATCATGGCCCAAAATAAGGACCAAACAAACCTAACTAACTTGGCCCGGCCCAATGGAAATGACATCAGGGCTTTCCGATTAGGCCCTATAGGGCCCATTCTAGGTTAATAAAATTCAAACCAAAAGGCAACCCGTGTTGGGTTTATTTACTATTTTATTTACCTTTACCTCGTCTTGTCAGACTGACACGTTTGATTTGGATTTTGAATGGCCTGGGAGTCAGAGAGCACAGAGCATGTGTACTCCGTCCGTTCTAAATAACATATAATTTTAATAATGTATCAGTATCTCAAGTTTAATTAATTATTATTATAGATAAAAACCTATCAATATTTATGTTATCAAATAAATATTACGGAATTCATTACGGAATGGATTTTTTAATAAATTAATTTAAAGTCATAAATGCGAGTAATATCTGATGGAAATTTGGTCAAACATACATTGCTTTTAGGCGGTACGGAATTCATAGTTGCGTGTTTTTTCAAAATGGAGGGAGTATCTCATTGCCGACATGGCGACAAAGTGTCACTCGATCCAGGTGCCCAAAAGCATCGAATATGTGAGTATTTGATTCCTTGTACGCATAGGTACATGTACTCTTGCTCATTTTGTACGCCGATACAGGATACTATTAAATATTTGTTCGACCAGGATACTTTTAATTGAATGTGTTTATCGCAGCGGGGATGCTCACAAAAACTCATCTTTCGCGGTGAGCCTTTACAAGGAGTGGATAACAAGCTCTTCATTTCTTTTTCTTGTGAAAAAATGATTCAAAATCCAACTTAGAATCAAGCCAAAGGAAAAAAGGCCCCTAATTAATATTACTCCTCCCTCAAAAAATTTACACGAAATTTTAAGCAAACAATTAAGGTAACTAATTTTTTTCTAATTATTTTCCATGTGGGCCACGCTTGGACGTCTAGCCCATCCGTCCAGTGTAGTCATCATCACAGACATGCAAACGGCGTCATCCACTCATCCATTCCTTCTGCCTGCCGGCACCTCCGCACCCGGCAAGGACCCGCCGCGCCAGGAGGTCTGTTCGAGGAGACGGCGCTGCCGCCACGGCCGAGCGACAATTCCGGAGCAGCGACCGAGCGGAGGACACGGTGGGGTGCACGGGCTGGCGCTGCTGCTGCCGGCGCACGTGTACTGTGTCCTGGGCTTACGCGGCGCGTTGAGGCCATGGAGCATGCAGTGGATGAGTGCTGGCCGCGCTCTGCGACGCACCGTGGCTGTACCTGGCGTGCGCGCGCCTCCGGGCAAGGACATGGACGAAGCTGGCCGTGCTACGCGCCACGGCTGGTGTGCGCGCCACGAGGCCCACGACGCCACGCTCCAGCTCCTCACGAACGCCAACCAGCTGTGTAAGAACTAGCACTTCTCAGAACAAGTGATAGCTAGTACTGGTTCGTTTGTAGGAGGAGTGGAGGACGGATGGGTCATATCTCCATGATTAGCCCTCGTTGACGGTTCTTGATGGCTCTACTGGATGCCAACCACACCACCTTCTGTACGAGATAGCTGTTGATGGCGGGGTGCAGGCGGGCGTCTTCCCCGGCTAGCGGCGTAGCTCGGTTGGCTCGTTTCCGCCGCTCCGAGTATTCGACGCGGCGGCGGTGTCTCCTTTCCTCGAAGAAAATGGCAGAAAATGGCAGGAATGAACGGATGATGACGCGCGCCGTTTGCTTGTCCGTGAGGAACTGAGGATGACTTTACTGGAGGGATGGGCTGGACTCAGGGCTAGGTTCAAGCATGGCCTACATGGAAAATAATTAACAAAAAACTAATTTCCTTAATTATCTGCTTTAAAATCGTGCAAATTTTTCGAGGGAGGAGTACTGGAATTGATGCCTTAAAAGGCTGGGAGAAATTAATTAATTGAATATTTTTTTAAAATGATCATTTTTCTAAAAGGAAAGAAGTTTCAAGATCACAATAAGATCATGCAGGCTAGCTAGGGTAGTGTGGTTTGGTGTGTGAGCGTCAACCCAAAACCGAACTCCCTAATAACCGGCTGCAACAACACGCAAAACGCTTAGATTTGCTACATATATTTGACTGAGTAACGACGGTGTAGAGCTGCAGCTGTTAAGACGTACAGCAAGCATGAATTGTTTAGTGATGAATTGTTGAAAAGTGGTAGATAAGACGACTGAGCAAGCATGCATGTGACCATATATCTGGCTAAGGATGCAAGCGGGCTGCTCTGCAGACAGCCCGCCAGGCGCCGCTTTGGCCGCATAGAGTCAGTGCGGGTTGTGCGGGTGTCCAGCGGACTGAAGCATGCAACCTGCATTCATCTACTAGGCCTCGCGGACAACCTGCAGAGCCCACGGTGGCCCGCATGTATACAGACAAGCTAATTTCCTTCAAACAAGTTATGTATGCATTGTTACACAAATACACTCACATTTAAATATCACCCAGCTAAATAAAAAGCAAAATTAATACTGAATCCAGGAACAGGGGTAGCGTGGATTTCGGTGCAGGCAATGATGCGGAGGCGGGGGCCTGCACTGCTCTGGATCCGGCAACCAAGCGTGCCACGGTCAAAGAAGCAGCGGCGGCGGCGCCACTGGACCTTGGGGGCTCGGCGGTGGACGTGCTCGAGTCGATCTTCTTAGCCTTCTTGGCGATGGGGACCTCGGCAACCGGAGCAGGGTCCATTGGGCCCTTTTCCTTCCTCTTCTTGCCCTTGGAGGAAGACGGCGGCTTCTTCTTGGCCGGCGCGGTGGCGGGCGCATCGGCCGGCTTCTCCGGCACCGACATCGGCGCCACCGCAGGATCCTCGGCCATGGGTGCGGATAGAGCAGCCTGGGGGAGCACTATTGCGCACGGAGTTGGGGAGTCGAGAACCTAGCGGAGGTGGCGGCGGCGGAGACTTTGCGAGTCTATATACTCACGCAGGTACACGATGAACAAGCAGGGCAGGACTTTGCGGGCTTCTGCATATGACCGCACTTGCTAGCAGGCTACACCCCATCAGCCCACAATAGAAAAGCAAGCAGGCCGCGGTTGTCCAGTGGGCCTGTTTTGCGGGGCGGGCTATGCGGGCTTGCGGACAGGCCCGCGCCGCTTGCATCCCTATATCTGGCCGGCAGCGGCAGCCGGCAGGTGAAGACCAAAGAATTGAAGCACGAGACGTCAGGTTGGCCTAGCCTAGCCATGGCGAACGCCATCGTCTCCGGCGTCTTGCTCCTCGTGCTGTGCGGCATCACGCTGTTCCCGGCGGTGACCGTCGACGTATTCTGCGACAACCTTAAACAGGTCGCCGCCACCCTCCCCAACAACAGGGCTTCTTCCCCGCTGCACTTCGCCACCACCGTCTTCGGCCAAGCCCCGGACGTCGTCTACGCTCTTGCGTTCTGCCACGGCGACATCGTCAACGACACCACCTACGGCGAGTGCCTAGCCAACTCTTTCAACACAATCAACTCGTCACTCTCGGCGGCGCACCCGCAGTTACAGTGCTACCAGGCCGCGTACTACTACGGTGGCGACTGTACCCTCGTCTACTCCGTCGACGACATCCTCACGTCCTCCAACACGGCGGGTGGCGACGACACGCCATTCACGAGGTGGAACAACAAAACCTGGGGCAATTGGAGCAACAACATCATCACCGGCGACGCCGACGACGTTGCCCTCACCGTGGGCCTCCTTAACGAACTTCTGGTGAAGACAGTGGGCGGTTCACAACGGGCATCCTGTACACCCCGGTTGTGTTCTACTCCATGGCGCAGTGCACGCCTGACCTGTCTGAGAGCAAGTGCTTGGCGTGTCTTACTGGTCTCCTCGGCATGCTCAACGTTACCATGACCCTCCGGAT
The DNA here is from genome assembly GCA_015844335.1 of Chrysopogon serrulatus. Classification (NCBI taxonomy): domain Eukaryota; kingdom Viridiplantae; phylum Streptophyta; class Magnoliopsida; order Poales; family Poaceae; genus Chrysopogon; species Chrysopogon serrulatus. The sequence continues at coordinate 19,789 of JADLZL010004316.1, forward strand.
GGGAGGACAGCTCCATGTCATACGGTGTTTCTTCAGGTACGAGTCCTACCCGTTCTACGACGGCAAATCCATGGTGCGTCTCACGCGGCCACCGGCGCCCACGCCGGCGGCTACGACGCCGGTGAAACAAAAGAGTAAGTTCTCATCATGCATGTAATCCTGCGCCTAGTGCGATGCCGATGAAGACGACATCCTTGTGCTCAAAGCATATATTTACCGATGAATACTAAATTTTATCATATTGGTATCAGGGCGTATGAACAGTTTCTGGGCAATTCCCATAGCTGTATTTCCTCTAGCAGTGGCAGCATTTCTCCGCTTCATCTGCTGCTTCCCTTGGCTTAGATCATACAGAAAAGGTATGATAATCATATTCGGTACCAGTAACTGAAGTGTATTATATTGTTCTATCATGTTGTTTGAATTATTCTCGCCAAAAAAATTATTTAAATTTGTTCCAATTAGCGGAATATGTTCATATATAACTATAAGGCATGTCTGAAAACAATAAAGAGTATTTTATCTACATATTCAGGTAAAATGGAGAGATTACAAGCAGGATCAAGGCGTACTAGGGACTTGAAGGGAGAGGAAGAACTAGTTTGGCAAGGGAAGAGCTCATCAGTGGCTTTGGCGCTGTCTACAAGGTAAATAGATCAAACAACATCATATATATATATATATATATATATATATATATATATATATATATCATCATTTTTTCTATCAACAAATCTCATTCTCATCATTTACATGGAATTTATAGGGTGTTTGCATTGGTTCTACAAATGGATGTGTTTAATTTTCTATCAACACAACAGCTTCTCATCCCTTACATGCACACTGATTACATGAGGGATGAAGCCATCCTACCAAAATTTTCAATGTCTTAGAATGCAATGATTTCTCATACCAAACACTCCCTAATAGAACACTGCTACCTAGCACAAGATTATTGTTATTATACTGGTACGTAGTCACTAGACAACTGAAAATACATTCATACTTCTAGTTACGAACCTAGTTGATAATTCTGTAACTGGAATTAAGAAATGGTGGAAGAGAATGTAGACAGTGAAGAGCCTAACTTTTATTCTTCCCCTAGGGCCAGTTTCCCCAGGGATTGGAGATCGCCGTGAAGAGACTTTCTTCACATTCAGGACAAGGTTTCATGGAGTTCAAAAATGAAGTCCAGCTCATAGCCAAACTCCAACACAGGAATTTGGTTAGGCTCTTGGGGTGTTGCTCTCAAGAAGAGGAGAAAATATTGGTTTATGAATACTTGCCAAACAAAAGCTTGGATTTCTTCATATTTGGTAACACATATACATTTCCAAATTTAATTATTTTAGACATTGTTTTTGCGGAAACAGAAAAAGAACTAAAAATTACTTGAAAAATTGTTTCAGTCGGGGCATGAATTCAGCTACTATGTAACCAAATTAAATAGAGTTATCTATTTGCAGATGAAAATAGAAGAGCTTTACTAGACTAGAACAAACGTATAGCAATAATTGAAGGAATAGCACATGGGCTTCTCTACCTACATAAGCACTCCCGGTTGCGTGTTATACATCGAGATCTTAAACCAAGCAACATTCTTTTGGATGATGAAATGAATCCAAAAATTTCAGACTTTGGGCTAGCAAAAATATTTACTTCAAATAACACAGAAGAAAGCACTACAAGAAGAGTGGTTGGCACATAGTAAGTTTCATATATATAAAATGATGCACTAATGGACATTTATGATAAATTAAGCCATATACAGTAATTTAACATATACATTTCAGTGGCTACATATCTCCTGAGTATGCTTGCGAGGGCCTCTTCTCCATCAAATCTGATGTATTCAGTTTCGGTGTTCTTGTTCTTGAGATCCTTGGTGGTAAAAGGAATTCTAGCAGCCATGACTATGGAGATTTCATCAATCTCCTTGGATATGTAAGTTCACCACATATGTAGCTTGCAAAATTATTTTGTTTATATATACAGCAGCGCTATTCTACACCCTAGGTGTAGAATATTATTATACACCCAATAGCTAATACTGATAAATACTAAATAGTAAATACTGAACAATGTTTAGTATTAGTCAGTAGTTGACGTCAGTATTCGTCAGTACTACCAAACACTGAGTAATACTGACACGCAAATACTAAACAATACTGAATTTTGTTCAGTATTAGTCAAGTATTAGGCACTGGGTGTAGAATATTATTCTACACCTAAGGTGTAGAATAGCACGTGTGTGTGTGTGTGTGTGTATATATATATATATAATTTTGTTATATTATAAACAGGCATGGAAGTTATATGAAGAGGAAAGGTGAGGTGAGCTCATTGACACATCTCTAGATACCATTGGTCACTCAGAAGAAATGATGAGGTGTATGAACATTGCATTGTTGTGTGTACAAGAGAAAGCAGTTGATCGACCTAACACGTCAGATGTTGTTGCAATGCTAAGCAACAAATCTATGATGCTGGTTAAGCCAAAGCATCCTGCATATTTCAATCTAAGTAGCGTAGGAAACGAAGTCTCCACTGAAACGCGGGTAATAAGAAGTATTAATGATATGACCATATCTATTACAACTGGTAGATAGGTCGTAGAAAAAAGCAAGGATGTATATGCATGGGACTGTGCATGGGACTGTTGCTTAAATTTAGGACAAATGGTTGGAAAGAAAACCTACAACTATTTGACAGCAAAAATGTGCTGACATGTATGTAATGGACTCCACCGCCAAATTCCTAGCATCAAGACGATCAAAAAAAATTATTTAGATCATCGCATTTGGAGTTCAAACAAATAAAAAAAAGGTTTTTAGTCTCTGTCAGCTGAAACTGTCCTGGTCGGCTCCTAAAAATGGCCTGGCCAGTTTTCATGTGTTCACCACCCGACAGGCCAGCCAGGCTGGTTTTGTGTGCCTGTGACCAGGTTGAATATATATGACTCGGTCTAAATTTATTTTTGGTCGTAGAAAACTTGTGGATTGTGTATTGGAGATGTTTCCTACTAGGACAACCCTTTATATATACTGGAGGATGAAAGGTCCAAATAGCTAGCTAGGGTCTGAATAGCCTAATTAAGAATTCCTTCAAAGCACTAGAGCAACCGGTTAGAACACTAAATGGCAATAAGCAATTTTGCACTAGCACTGCAAGCCACTTACATCAATTCTAGTTACAAACTAATCCACACAAGCAAAGCTACAAGCTAAGTACTCTAGTGCACAAATGTAAACGCAAAGAAGGAGACCAAGAGAATGCAAACCGTGCTTTCAAGTGTAGCCAATCACTGTCTTGATCAAGTCAATAAAATGACAATGAGATGATCCAATCAATAAGAATACCAAAGTCATCTCGATGGATCAATTCACAATGAAAACCAAGATAGATACCAATTTATCTCGAGGATCACGTGCTTGCCAACACGCTATGTCATCCTTGTTGTGATGAGACACTCTCTTGGGATTCGACCGCTAATAGGCACTACACCTAGCCTCCACTAGGTGCCGAAAGAATCATCATAAAATAAGGCTACACAAGTCATGAGGAATCCACTATATTAGCTTTTGGCGCTCTGCCGAGGAATGAAGAACCCTCACAAACAATCAATAGGTGTGGCCGGAAGCAATCACAACCCCCTCCATACCACCTTGCTGCACCAAACCGTCTAGGTGATGGCAACCACCAAGAGTAATAAGAAATCTGCAGTAAGAATGCCCACCAAGTGCCACTAAATGTAATCTCACAAGCAAATACATTTGGATCACTCAGTCTCACTCTAGATTAGCAATCAAGCAAGAGAGATGACTCGGAATGTGTTTGCTTAGCTCAAAGGGATACAAAGTATGTTAAAATGCCAAGAGAGACTCCCTCAAATCGGCCAAACACCTTAAATAGGCACCCCAAAAATATAGAGCCGTTACACTCAAAAGGGGGGGGGGGGGGTTGAATTCAGGACGAGCAGACACGCCTGTCCAGATGACTGGATGTGTCCGGTGCACCAAATGGTGCTATGAGTCCACCTGAACGTTCCATGGACGATTAACGTGGCACCGGACGTGCTCGGTCCAATGACCGGATGGCCAGGCCGAGTCCGATCCAACACTCGCGCAGACCGACCGAACGCGCTGCTAGAATGACCAGACACACCACCACGGGGCGCCCGGTCGAGCCCACATAGCTCCCCGAGTGCATATATCGTGACCCGACGTATCTGGTTGGGAGTGACCGGATGCGCCTAGCGTTCGAGCACTTTCTGCTCTCCCACTCGCCTGCCACCTCATGCCGATCAAACGAGGGAGCACAACCACCTGCGCGTCTGGTCCCATCGGCCCTCCAGAGTCTGGTCGCACCCCTCCCTCTGGTCCACCTGGGGTTAGCACCGGACGCATCCGGTCACCCTGAAAAGTACCAAATCGCGCAAGCTTGGCAGTAGGGAGAGACCCAAACACCTCAAACCCTTGCTCTCATGTACAAACACCAAAGTGTCTCACCACTTTGTGGACGTGTGTTAGCATTTTTTAAAGCATTTTGCAAGGATTAGGGTAGCACACTAAGTTCTAATGCATATGCATATGATCACTCATCTAGTGGCACTTAGATAACCATTTCTCCGTGAGATCACACCTCTTAATAGTACAGTTATCTATCCTCAACCTACTCTCACACTCACTAGGTGTCTTGAGTGCCAAAACAAAATAGGCCTATTGTTATACCGTTGAGCCTATTTTTGTTTTTGTCTTTCTTCTTTTCCAAGCTTAGAGCCCTTGATCACCATCTTGTGGACCTCTGTTGGTATAAATTAACTGCACTCCATTAAATAGATTTAAGTAGGATTATCCGCAAGCGCACAGATATCATACCAGTGTCACATTTTACCCGGAGGTTTTAAATATCGTATCCACAGGGAACAGTTGTGATGATGACAAAGTATATAGACTTAACCCCACAATTAGGCTAGATCATATCAAGAAAAAGGAAATAGCTAATGCACTCTGGTTCTGACTCCGGTAAACTTTGTATAATATCGTCTTATCAGACAAGTAACCCGAATAGGAGAAGAAACAGAGTAATCTCCTACCAGCCACCTATAAGCCTATCAATCCTATCAACGGGATGTGGACTACAGAGGATTCAACACAACTATAAAGTCACCTGCGCGAGCTACCACAGATCCGGCTAATCAGGGGACATTCACAAGTAAACCTAGCCTAGGCACCACGCCTACACTACGAAATACTACTTCAACCAAGTAATGACCAAGATCAAAGCACTCAATATGAGATGTGAACCAAAGAACGAATAAGAACAAGTTGCTTACTTAAATCGGAATGGTAAGTACAAAAGTACCTCAGAACGCAGCTCCGGGCGAGGGAGCTGAATCCAGAAGAATATAGCCACGAAGAAGCGCCGACAGGCCGGAACTCCTCCAGAATCTCTACCCCTCTACTCAATCTCTCTAATCTCTAAATAAGACTAGATCTAGAAGAACTAGTCTCTCCTAATTGCTACATCTAGATGAACTAGAACTAGATCAACTAGAGGGACCCTAACCCTAATTACGTAGAGAATATGAAGCACCGGAGTGTAGAATGCCTCTAGGAGGGAGCCTTGGGCGTAATTATATAGGCCGAGGTGGAGTAGGGGGCAAGAAACCGCCACGTCATCGATCCGCGTCTTCATCTTGTGTGCACCGTCGGATCAAACCGACCTAAAATCAATGTAGGGATACTTTGCTTGGCTTCCAAGGATGCGTGGGAGGAAGACTCCAGAAGGCGGCGGCCAGAGGAGAAATTAGGGCGCCGACCGGCCCCAGGGTGGGGCCGGCCAGCCCCACCTTCTCTCCTCTGTGGGTCCCGCTGCTTCGGGTGTCTTCTAGACCCTTCCTGAGCCTGATGACGATGTTTTTCGTCGCGGATAAGTTTCATGGTAATTATGCACTATAATCCCCTCTTTTATGCTTTTCTGGAATAGTCCCTGGAAAAATATGAAATCACCAAAACTCGTGGAAATTGTCAGTTAAAACCCTAGACTAGTGTGTATTCCTGTGTCCTTTCATGTCTAAAGTTCTAACAAATATTGACGTTATCGACCGTCAACAACCTCTCCATCTATCCCCATGGTCTTCATCTAGCTCCTCCACTTGGTTGGACCATCCTTTCCTTAAGCTACACACATGCTTGATCAAATAGGATTAGTATAACAGGTTTTGTCAATTAACCAAAGCCAAACTAGGGCTTTCAGAGGATCATGGCCGATTAAAAAATTCAAAATCCAATTGTCAAAAACACATCTACTACCTTTTACTCCTAACTCTAGTTCTTCCAACTTGAGATTTGACGGTGTTCTAGGTGGTCATGCCGATCCTAGAGCAACCTTGTTATGCCCCTCCTCGGACGGGTTTTCCTAGGAGTGTTTAGAGTCTATTAGGCGAAGAACGGACGATAGATCGACTTGCTAGTCGGTCTCACTGTTTTAAGGCTTTCTCATTGCGTGCTAGGTCTTGTGTGGTCTCAGATGTGTATTAGCCATTGCTGGTGACCTGTGTGTGACACATGAATCTGCATCAGCAAACTCTCATGCATTGGATATATGTGTACACGTGTTGGAGCATTGCTGATGTGACACATGAATCTGCATCAACAAACTCTCATGCATTGGATGTATGCGTACACGTGTCATGAATCCACGATAGGAGCCCATGGCGTGGATATTGTCCCCACTGAAAATTTTAATAAAATATGAAAACATCCAATAGGGGGAAGGTCAAGATTTGAACATGACATGGTACCGATCATGGTGTAGTCAGTCATAGTTGATGGCGGTCTGTTTCTTCTCTTGTTTTTATTTTCCTTGCCGGCCAGCAGTGGACCAGTTTTATATTATCTGAACATGGCATTGACTTATCTCCTGATGATGGTGTGACAATGAAAACAAGGAATAATTGATATGTGATGATGGGTACAAAAACATATAATTAATTACTATTTAGTGGGAATGGTTGGGCTGACAGAGTGGTTAGTTCGGCTTAGCGCCTCTCCTCCGGGATGGTTAGAGTTAAGTCCAAGGAAAAAAAACTCCCTCGTCTATCCCACATCCAAAACATAGGTTTGTGTCTGACTCATATCATGGAGCTGCGGTGCTACTATATAAGGTCAGGCAGGGGTTCGGAGATTTACTCGATCTACGTGAGAAGATCTCTTCTTAAACTGAAATACCCGGCGGTTGTCTAGACACCGCGGATCAAGTTTTTTTTAGTTACTATTTAGTCAAATATCGCAAGTCAGATTTATAGCAGCTAGTATATATTATATACTAAGCTCTCTCTATACATAATATATAGAATAGCCATCTTATGTCGGATACTCGGATGGATGTTAATATTGAAGTTTAAGGTGAATTATTTATCTTTCTTTATAAACGTAAGCATTTGGATCAATTACACGTTGCGTAGCAATAGTTCAATATAATACTTTAATATAGTGAGAGGTAACAGGAATTTGTTTAAAGTCCATTTTAACCTTGAAACAAGGAAAATCAAGCTAGTGAATTCTTCAAATCTTGCTTGCAACACCGCGACCAAGTAAATTTTAGGTGAAGAAAACTTATTAAAAATAATGTAGGCCTCTTCAATAAGCCAATATACATGCCGCCAATTTGCGGTGTCTTAAAAGTATATGTCCAATAGGTTATCTAAACTGACCCACTAGCCTTACTTCACATTTGTTACATTTGAGTAGTGGAGCAAAAATACCAATTCCAACAGACTACTTGGCTCTGTATATTTATTGTCTAACTAAGTACACCTTCTCACTAGCCATTCCCAAGGGTCAAATAAGGGTTCCCTACCTTTTTCTATTTTGTTCATTTCTTCCTTTCTGTGCTTCCGACGCTTCCTTCCCACTTGCCACCATCTCCATCTCCACACCTGCCTATAGATGAGCAACGGGCTGGCCCGGCCTGGCCCAGTCCTGGCCCGTGCCTGGCACGGTCCTATAGGGTCCTTCGGGGCGCCGTGCCGTGCCGCTAGACGGTTTCGTGCCTGCCTGCCGACCCAGGCCTAGTCCGACGGGCTATTTTCCGTGCCGGGCCGGCCCTCAAAGCACGGTCCATGGAGCTTTTCGGGCCGGCCTGAGGCCCGCTTGGTAGGGGAATGGAGCGCCGCCGTCCGCACTGCCGACGGAGGAGAAGCCGTGCAGGAGGAGTTGTTCGGCAACCAAAAGAATACTGGCAAGACTTCAGAGTGGCCCATTAAGTGTTTGTAAGCTTTCGTAGGTGCATAGATACTGCCCCAAATATAAATTCGGTTGTCCTTTTCTGCTGACTGAGACAAAGGAGCCAAAATGTCCACCAGTCGTTGAAGCTGATTCTAGGTAACACTTGAGGAGGGGGGGGTGTTATCTCTGTCATGCTTGCTACATGTTGGACCATGATAGTATTATTCCTTGTGCAAATGAATACAGTTTTGGGGAAACTTGTTCGTAGATTGTGCCATTCTATAAATCATACCACAAGAGACATGTCGAACCTGATGAAGTGATCGGAGAAGACATTCCTTTGAAAGCGTGTAGCAAACCAAGGATGTCATTCCTCTAGAACGAACCTTTCTTTCTGGAGCTGGGTAACCTTCCATATTCCTATAATGACGTCCAAAACTAAATATAATGGACCCAAAGTATGTCTTCCTTGTTAAAAAAAAAATTATTTAGATATTTAAGGAGCATATATAGCTTCATTGTGCTTATGAAGATTTAAGTATATAGCTTCATTGTGCTTATGAAGATTTAAGACATACAAGCCACCTTCTTTGAGTGGACATAACCAGGGGCGAAGCTACTTGGTGATTTGAGGGTGCCTAGGCACCCCTCAAAATTTGTAAAAACAGTAATAATATCTAAATTTTCACCATATATGCACCTTCCATGGAAGATGTATATGCACCCACAAGCTAAGTGTACCCCCCTCTAACTTACTCTAGCTTCGCCACTGGACATAACATATATCCTAGGCAGCTTTTGAAGGAGTTTTAGCATTTATATCAACCCTTCTCCACAAACCATGTTTTTGGAATTTATATATTTACTTGATCATTGTCTTTGGCAGTCGAAAAGTACACATTGTAAAGGTGGGCAGTGCATTGAAAACTGAGTTAGTGAGTACCTAATAAGCGACCAGCCTGACCAAGGAACAAAGAATACTTACCAATCTGCATTCACACTTAGATACCAGTGGCTAGAAATATTCTACTGTGGGCCGAGAGTAGCTGAGTGGTAGGCTAATATAAGTAAAAGACAGTGACCTCTTAGCACACCCAAAGGTATTTTCTAGAATATCAAAATGGTCTTAGTGAAATATGTATAGGACCATCACTGACTTTGCATAATTTACCTTTAAGCCAGTGGAAGTAGCAAAAGAATTGAGCAATGTGTAGCACCCGGTTTTAAGAACAAAACCAGATACATGCTATATGTGAGCCCAGAAAGTCAAATCTCACATATAGTTACAAATAGGGGTAATATCAAATGACAATATTAAAAATATAGCGTATTGTTACAAAGAAGATAACCTTAGAAAGCAGACAACGGATAGCACTCCGATCTTCAGGTGAAGACTCCACACCACAGGGACAGCTGACTGGTTGACCACAAGCCTAGACTTCTTCAGCTCGAGCAAACTGGTACCCATCCGGGATTTTCCAAAATTGAAAGTAAAGCAAGCATGAGTACTTCTTGTACTCAGCAAATATAACATGGGGGTTTATGAGGCTCAAAAAAGTCGATTAATCGGGCTTAACTGCGGTTAGCTTTTATGATTCGTTTTATGCATTTGAGTAGCATCAAGATTTTCATTAGCCCGAGTATACACATGATCAGGTAACATAAATAATGATTAGCATAAACAAATCAATTAATAGTGGTCATCTATTCCATGAGGGTCCAAGGCTGCTCGTGACCGAGAGCACGGCTGATATATCAGTTTTTAACACTCTGCAGAGGTTGTACATCTTTACCCACAAGTCGTGATCCCCATATGCCTTCACCTCTACCGAGGAAGTGGGGCAGGGTACACTACGAGACCGTTCACAGTTTCCACTAATAGGTAGCAACCCACTAAGGTTTCCCCATCAATATGCATGAGCTCCCCTCCAAGAGGTGACTATCAACAGACCAAGAACCCAGGTACACCCTCTTGGCAGGCCGAGATCATACATGTCGGAGCCCCTCTTGCGCCTTTCGGTAAGCTGCCACAAACTAGTAGAAATCTAATACTGAGTCAAGCCAGAGCCATATAGCTTGTGGTTGTACTGTAAGTCCCGGATTGTCGCTCAAAGATAAGTCCTTATGGAGAGGAAGCTAGCTCACCATCCATAGTGCACTAGTCCCCTATCATATATAATAATAATAGTATCTTTTATGGTTTATCGCATAATCCATCGGTCAAAGTTACAAGATCATGGTAACAATTGAGCACTAGCATCTCTATTTAATGCATCACATTCCATAGGTGTCAAGGAACAAGGATTCAAAGCTATGTTATGATCTCTACGGTTGCCAAGGTTGACACATGCACATGATTATAGTGATAGGGTGTATAGGAGTCAAGGATGATCCCATGATATACTTGCCTTAAATGTTGATCCTTCTTCTAACTCTTTTCTTCCAAGGACTGCTTCTGGATCACCACGTATAGCTCACCAACTTTACGCGATACATCGAAGGACATCATTCATTCATCGATGCATTCATACACGAGCAAACAAGTCTATCATTAGAACAGTACACCAGCGATAATAAAACAAAGTAAAAAGATTTATAAAACAAATCTACATCTCGCTACGAACACGTCAACGCGAAGATCACGAAAATCGGAGCTACGTGAAAGTTATGCCTAAACAAGTTCCCTAAAGCACTCTAATTAATCTAGTCTAACCTCAAATTAAACAGTAGAAAATCTATCTAGCAGTACTACTAACATGTAGAGAATTTAATTACGAACCTAACGCAACTTGAACGGATCGAATCGGAGTTAAAATGAAGATTTTATGAGCAAATCTTTGCAGTGGCAAACTTGTAAATAGCTGAAAACTTAATTTCAAAATAAATAAACAAAATTCAGAACTTTGAATTCCGGCTAGGGACTGTGGGTTCAAAAAGATGGAAAAGGAGGGGCTCTTTAGCAAAATAGCCGGCGAGGGTATATCCGCTCCTCGGCCGTCCGATCTCGATCGACGGCCCGGAACAGATCAAGGGGGGAGAGAGAGAGCACCGGCCGGAACAGGAGGTCCGCGCGGCGGCCATTATTGGCGGCAAGGAAGTCGTCGGTGTTCGCGTTCCGGCGAATGGGGCCACGGTTCGGGCGAACCGAGGGCACCCGGGAAGAGAGAGGAGGCGATGGAGAGTCCGATGCAGAGCTTCGGGCGCTGCCGGGGAAGGCCCGTGGTGGCGCGCTATGACGGCGGCGGCGGAAGCTCGCCCGGTGCACACGGAAGCAGCGCCAGAGGCCACGGTTCTATTAGGAAATGGTGTGGGAAGCAAGCGGGAGTATCGGAGAGCTCACCGAGGTGCTTGGCACGGACGGAGACGGAGCCGGAGGAGCTCGCGGCCGTCAATGGCGGCGGCGGCGCCGGTTGTTCGTATGGCGGGCGGTGCCTTGATGCAGCAGGGAGCGAGGAAAAAGGGGAAGGGAAAGAGAGTAGGGGCGGCGCTTGTGTTGTATAGGCACGGGCGGTTGGAGGAGCGGGAAACGACGTGGGAGCGGCGGTTGGCGAGGCGAAGCACCGCGGTGATTCTGGCGAGGGGACGGCGGGAGGTTGGGGAAGAAGGGGCGCCGGACAGGTGGGCCATAGCCGTCAGCGAGAGAGGGAGAGGGAGGGAGTGCAGCGCCGCTTGGGCTGCTTGCTGCTTGCTGCGGAGCGGGCCGGGCCCAAAGAAGAGTAAAGGAGGGGGCACGGGCCCGAGCAGAAGAAAGGGAGGGGAGGGAGAGCAGGCCGGCGTGGGCCAACGGGCCAAAAGAGAGGGAGGGTGAGTGAGAAAAGAAAAACGGGTTTTCTTTTTATTTTCCAGATTTCCAAATCCATTTCAAAACAAATTTGAATCCCTTTTGAATTTTTGATCAATCCACACATTACAAAAATACAATGCTACAGCATGTGTGCATCAAACATGTGCCTAAGCTTATATTTAATTTTACTTTTGATAAAAAAAATTATTTACTTATGATTAAATGCACACACAAAAACATATTTAAATCATTTTAGTCTATTTTAAAAGCATGCAAATTTTAGGGTGTTACAATTCTACCCCCCTTAAGAGGAATCTCGTCCCGAGATTCACAGAGACTCGCATGAAGCATAAAGATCTTCTTCAATTAAAAAGGTCATAGCCGACTTAAAAACAAAAGCTTCGAGAGCTCGAAAGCATGATTGAAATTCATATGGCAACTTGAGTGTTTTTGACCATTCTTGGCTAGATGATCGCCATAAGCGTGACTGTCCATCTCGTTGATCTCCAATGGTGTTTGTTCCTTGACATCTCAAATGTCACGGTCCACTTTATTATCATCAGTGCACACACCTTCTAACAGATCAACCTGGTATTCCTCACATGGAGGTTGAACACCCTCATACTCGATTCTTTTGCCTGACGGTGTTGTTAGAAACACCGAACGTTGAGCATACTTAATCACTCCATTACAAGCAGACAACCATCCCTTTCCAAGGATAACATCAACGTCCACTAACTCCAAAACAATAAGATTTGTCTCGAAGTTTACTCCCTTTATGTCAAGTTTAACTTTTGGACAGATGCGGTTTGCCTTCACTTCACCTCCTGGAGAGTTAACTATCACAGCTTTCCGCATTGGAAGCATAGTTATATTATAATCTTTTGCATATGCACAAGAGATAAATGAATGTGAAGCACAGGGGTCAAACAAAGCCAAAGCAGTGTCTGAGCTTACTCCAATCAAACCATATACGACCTCCCTAGCTCCAGGGATGGTAATCATATCCACATAGTTCAACCTTCCTTGGGTATAGTTTTGCTTTACTTCATTTCCTTGCATCTGCTTCTTGTCGGCCTTACGTATTTCTTTGCGGCAGATTGTTGATTCTGACGACTGGACATTTTGAGCAAGCTTCTTATGGACTTTTGTTCTCGCTCCGACTGTTGTTGAATCGATGTTGATTATTTTCCACAAACTTCTCAAGGCAGTCATTCTCGTAATGTTCAATCTCACCACAATTGTAATGTCTCTCACTAGGAAGAGTGTTAGATTCCATCAAGATGCTAGTAGAAGGTAACAAGCATGGCTCTTGAGAGTTGGAGTGTTGTACTTTTTCACTAGGTTGCAGATACAGATGGTGTTCTGGAAGAGGATCAAGATTCCATTGACTAATCGATTCTTGGTACTGCTGTTGAAATTCTTGTGTGGGGGTGTAACGGAGGCATGTTTTGCTACCTACAGATTGACTTTGCATTTTCCTTTTCCTCTCTTCCATCTCTTGACGCTTGTTCTCAATCACAATTGCCCTATTCACCAATGTTTGGAAGTTTGCATACGCAACGGTCATTAGTTGCAGTTGAAGCCCATCATTCAATCCTTTTAGAAAGCATTTCTGTTTCTTCGCATCATTATCCACTTCTTCTGGAGCATAGCGTGATAGTTGAGTGAATCGGTCACGATACTCACGCAATGACATAGATCCTTGCTTCAAGGTCCTAAACTCATCTTTCTTAAGTTCTACTTCACCTGCAGGAATGTGATAAGACCTAAAGCTCTCTTTGAACTCCTTCCAAGTGATCTCATCAGCATTTGGATTTCCATATTGGTAAGATTCCCACCAGTCCTGTGCTACTCCCTGAAGTTGTCCTGACGCATACAACACCTTCTCCTGATCGTTGCATTGTGCTAAGTTAAGGTGCTTCTCCACTGCACGTAGCCAATCATCTGCCTCCAGTGGATCAGCGGTGTGGTTAAACACTGGCAGGTGGCCCTTCATAAATTCACCATGCTTATCAATAGGTGGTGCTTGTTGTGAATTATTTAGCACATTCTGAGCAATAGTCTGTAACAGCTGAGTTTGCATCATCAATGTTTGCTCTATAGTTGGAAGATTTGATGACGGTGGATTAGCGTCAGGGGTACTCCTTTTGGCACCACATGAGGTACTTCTCCTGGTAGGAGCCATCTGTTTTCAACATGTATACATTAGGATTCAACTCTTCATAACACACATAACTGTAGGTTCATAGGATGACAAGATAGGATTGGTAGCAAAAGAGGCAAGATAACTGAACCATAGAGACAACCAATACTTCCAAAAGAAACACTAGGATGTCTTGGCTACCCCCTTAAGATAATCAGCTAGGGGACACCAAGGATAGCTTCCAACTTTTGATGAGTTCTATGATCACAACGACCTTTTGATATAAACTCATGTACACAAATAGTGACAAGTCTGTAGTTCCTCACGAGCACAAAATCAGCAGTGTAGTAAAACAGCCATAATTCGAGTTCTGTCAATCCAATAAAGTTCTAGATTATTCCATTGGAAAGCTTATGAAATTCCCTTCAACTTTCTTATAGAACACTTTTCCATGTTCTGATGTTAAAATAAGGTTTCACAGCAAAACATAAAATCTGTCTAGAAATCCTGGCAGCGCAGAAGCAGTTTCTTGCATCCATCATATCTCAATATCCACAAATCCAATGATGACTAACCTTATGTGGCTGGAATCCTTATGAAATCTGCTACAACTTTTGTATAGAACATGTTGCAAGATTCTACAGTTATCTTTGTCGAAGATAGGGTACAACCAAAACTGATCCAGATTTCAGACAGCACTGAAACATCACCTTGTGATTTTTATGACTCCCAAATCATAATAGCTATTATGGTGATTCTTGCAGCCAATGGAAGTTGTTGACGTCTATTGTTGTCCAGTATTTTTCCATGATTTTTGATTGTCCAAAAATAGAGGCACAAACCAAAGAATATAGATTGCTATGAGATGACAGGATAAAGCAAACAGGAGATAACGAAACCCAACTATTTATTTCATTAATCCTTATACCTTAGGTCCGTAAACTAAATGAAATTGTGGTCATAACCCACAAAATCATTGCACTCATTACAAAGATCCAAACAAGCATAATCATTATAACAAAACAACCAACACTAAGTGTTCACAAGCCACACATAGAGAGACTACTAACTCGACTCAACTTCGCTACTAGCATTTTGTTGCATAAGGGGCTCAAATTCCTATTCCTTAACCTTGGTCTGACTGCAGGGGCATCCAGAGAAACATCTCTGATTCTTATTAGGGCAAGATTGTACATAGTGTCCTTCTTGATGGCAATGAAAGCACTTTCTCTTAGTATGATCTTTTGTGAGGGCATTTTCTTGTAGGATCTCAGGGTTTAAGTTCATCTGCTTGGCCTGCTTCTTAGCTTGCTTGGTTTTTCAGGGTTGAAACTCCTTATAAGTGATTGTCCACCCATCTATGCATACTTCATGTGGCATTTCTCTAGCTTGAGGTGCTTCTAACTCTTTACATGTGGGATTTACCCGAGGAGGAATCGAGCGAGATGTGACAATCCAATGAAACCCATATTTTGATCACTTCCCTACTGCCGACTCTTGTGAGTTTGCCTTTCTCTTCTTGTCCACATTGCCCTCAACAATTGGGTTCACCTCGACTTCCTTCTTTTGTGTTTGGTTCCGGAGGCAAGGAAAACCATAATGCTCACAACAAGGACATTGATACTGATTTCGATGCCTTACTACCATCACCTTTATTGGACTTCATATTCTTCCAAGCTTCTACTACTTGTTTCTTCACTGGCCCATTTGGAATGTTAATCTGATCCTGAGAATTCTTATGTTGAGACATCTCTTCTATTATATGATTTTGCATAGCTACTAGCTTCTCCTCGTCGAACGGAATCAAAGCTGGTGTCATTGAGTTCTCCGAACAACCGATGCGGACAACCTCTTTGTTATGGTCCATCTAATTAGATAGAGAGATAAGAATTAGAATAGAGACAAGATTTTGTAATCGGATGGAGACCAAAATGAGCGTAACTTTTATAAAATATCAAGGTTAGAGCGAAAGCAAGAAGTAAGCAAAGATGAAAGCATTTTAACATGACCGTTTCTAACTAGGCTTGCGTCCTACAGTCAACATTGCTTTGATACCACTTTGTAGCACCCGGTTTTAAGTACAAAACCAGATACATGCTATATGTGAGCCCAGAAAGTCAAATCTCACATATAGTTACAAATAGGGGTAATATCAAATGACAATGTTAAAAATATAGCGTATTGTTACAAAGAAGATAACCTTAGAAAGAAGACAACGGATAGCACTCCGATCTTCAGGTGAAGACTCCACACCACAGGGACAGCTGACTGGTTGACCACAAGCCTAGACTTCTTCAGCTCGAGCAAACTGGTACCCATCCGGGATTTTCCAAAATTGAAAGTAAAGCAAGCATGAGTACTTCTTGTACTCAGCAAATATAACATGGGGGTTTATGAGGCTCAAAAAGCTGACACTGGCTTAACTGCGGTTAGCTTTTATGATTCCCAGTTTTATGCATTTGAGTAGCATCAAGATTTTCATTAGCCCGAGTATACACATGATCAGGTAACATGAATAATGATTAGCATAAACAAATCAATTAATAGTGGTCATCTATTCCATGAGGGTCCAAGGCCGCTCGTGACCGAGAGCACGGCTGATATATCAGTTTTTAACACTCTACAGAGGTTGTACATCTTTACCCACAAGTCGTGATCCCCATATGCCTTCACCTCTACCGAGGAAGTGGGGCAGGGTACACTACGAGACCGTTCACAGTTTCCACTAATAGGTAGCAACCCACTAAGGTTTCCCCATCAATATGCATGAGCTCCCCTCCAAGAGGTGACTATCAACAGACCAAGAACCTGGTACACCCTCTTGGCGGGGCCGAGATCATACATGTCGGAGCCCCTCTTGCGCTTTTTCGGTAAGCTGCCACAAACTAGTAGAAATCTAATACTGAGTCAAGCCAGAGCCATATAGCTTATGGTTGTACTGTAAGTCCCGGATTGTCGCTCAAAGATAAGTCCTTATGGAGAGGAAGCTAGCTCACCATCCATAGTGCACTAGTCCCCTATCAGTATAATAATAATAGTATCTTTTATGGTTTATCGCATAATCCATCAGTCAGGTTACAAGATCATGGTAACAATTGAGCACTAGCATCTCTATTTAATGCATCACATTCCATAGGTGTCAAGGAACAAGGATTCAAAGCTATGTTATGATCTCTACGGTTGCCAAGGTTGACACATGCACATGATTATAGTGATAGGGTGTATAGGAGTCAAGGATGATCCCATGATATACTTGCCTTAAATGTTGATCCTTCTTCTAACTCTTTTCTTCCAAGGACTGCTTCTGGATCACCACGTATAGCTCACCAACTTTACGCGATACATCGAAGGACATCATTCATTCATCGATGCATTCATACACGAGCAAACAAGTCTATCATTAGAACAGTACACCAGCGATAATAAAACAAAGTAAAAGATTTATAAAACAAATCTACGTCTCGCTACGAACACGTCAACGCGAAGATCACGAAAATCGGAGCTAAAACGTGAAAGTTATGCCTAAACAAGTTCCCTAAAGCACTCTAATTAATCTAGTCTAACCTCAAATTAAACAGTAGAAAATCTATCTAGCAGTACTACTAACATGTAGAGAATTTAATTATGAACCTAACGCAACTTGAACGGATCGAATCGGAGTTAAAATGAAGATTTTATGAGCAAATCTTTGCAGTGGCAAACTTGTAAATAGCTGAAAACTTAATTTCGAAATAAATAAACAAAATTCAGAACTTTGAATTCCGGCCAGGGACTGTGGGTTCAAAAAGATGGAAAAGGAGGGGCTCTTTAGCAAAATAGCCGGCGAAGGGGTATCCGCCGCTCCTGGCCGTCCGATCTCAGATCGACGGCCCGGAATGCATCAAGGGGGGAGAGAGAGCACCGGCCGAACAGAGGAGGTTGGGCGCGGCGGCCATTGCGGTGGCAAGGAAGTCGTCGGTGTTCGCGTTCGGCGAATGGGGCCACGGTTCGGCGAACCGAGGGCACCCAAGAGAGAGGAGGTGATGGAGAGTCCGATGCAGCTCGGCGCTGCGGGGAAGGCTCGCGGTGTGGCGCGCCATGAACGGCGGCGGCGGAAGCTCGTCGGTGCACACGGAAGCAGCGCTGTAGGCCACGGTTCTATTAGGAAATGGTGTGGGAAGCAAGCGGGAGTATCGGAGAGCTCACCGAGGTGCTTGGCACGGACGGAGACGGAGCGGACGGAGCTCGCAGCCGCCAATGGCGGCGGCGGGCGCCGGTTGTTCGTGGCGGGCGGTGCGAGGCGCGCGAGCAGGGAGTGAGGAAAAAGGGGAAGGGAAAGAGAGAGTAGGGGGCGGCGCTTGTGTTGTATAGGCACGGGGCGGTTGGAGGAGCGGGGAAACGACGTGGGAGCGGCGGTTGGCGAGGCGAGCACCTGCGCGGTTGCGAGCAGGGACGGCGGGAGGTTGGGGAAGAAGGGGCGCCGACAGGTGGGCCCCAGCCGTCAGCGAGAGGGAGAGGGAGGGAGTGCAGCGCCGCTTGGGCTGCTTGCTGCTTGCTGCGGAGCGGGCCGGCCCAGCAAGAGTAAAGGAGGGGGCACGGGCCCGAGCAGAAGAAAGGGAGGGGAGGGAGAGCAGGCCGGCGTGGGCCAACGGGCCAAAAGAGAGGGAGGGTGAGTGAGAAAAGAAAAACGGGTTTTCTTTTTATTTTTCAGATTTCCAAATCCATTTCAAAACAAATTTGAATCCCTTTTGAATTTTTGATCAATCCACACATTACAAAAATACAATGCTACAGCATGTGTGCATCAAACATGTGCCTAAGCTTATATTTAATTTTACTTTTGATAAAAAAATTATTTACTTATGATTAAATGCACACACAAAAACATATTTAAATCATTTTAGTCTATTTTAAAAGCATGCAAATTTTAGGGTGTTACACAATGACTTCATGAAGAATTGTCTGGTGAAGGGGAATTGGCAAGGCCAAAAAGCCAAGATCCTTAGCTGCATTAAGGAGAGTCTCATGGAAATCTGCTGCAAGTACAAAAGGTAGAGGAGATAGGGGGTCTCTCTGCCTAACACCCCTCTTGCAGTGAAAGACCTTTCTACGAATGCAATTTAAAAGGACAGAGGAAGTTCCAGAGATGAAAGTTAATTTTATCCACTGAATCCACTTTACTGGGAAGCCCTTGTGTTGCATAATGTGGAACATAGTTTCATGTTCAATTCTGTCAAAAGCTTTTTTAAAGTCCAATTTCAGAATTATGATTTCTCTCTTTGACTAATGACAAGCAAGAACATATTCTAGGGACCATGCTAAACAATGTTGTGTGGTCCTAGACTGAATGAATACAGTAAAAGGCTTCACAAAGAGCACAGAAATCAGTTCTAATTTTGTGCCAACATCATTTCAAAAAGTATGTATTAAAGCCATCAGGACCAAGTGACTTATCTGATGGCAGAGTCCTGACCACTGTATCAATTTCAGTTGCCAAAAAGCGTGCTACCAGTGGGGACAAATCAGGATCTCATGAAAGTAGATGGTCCCGGTTTGAATAACATTTGAGCAGTTGTTGAAGTGCCCAATCTATGCTTGAAATGCTACCAAAACAAGTTAGCTTTGTCTTGATGCTCTGAAATAACATCACCAGCTGGGTCTTTCACTATAGTGATTAGATTTTTCTTGTATCTGATAGAAGCATTTGCATGGAAAAACTTAGTACTTGCATCACCTATTTTAACCCATTTGATATTACCTCTCTGTTTCCAATATATTTTTTGCTGCTGCAGGAGATTGATTAGCTTCTGCTCAAGGAGAAAACTGAAAGTCCACTCTGGTAAAGAAAGGTTTCTGAATTAACCTTCCTGAAATGGCTGGAGGAATTAATTATTTGTCTGCTCATTATTTCTAACATTTCTTTACCAGGCTCAACACAGTGAGCATATATTTTAGTGACGACCCAGGGTTCATTTATATGATTAGAGACAAACTCAAGACATAGGGGAAAAATTGATTCTGAAAAGAGGAGTACCTCCGAAGAAATAGCTCTTCCAGATTACAATAGAGCCACCAGATACGCCCACGGACGGCAAAAACTGGAATGACTGAAAACTAGGTGGACACATTTTACAAATGAAAGAAACATCAAAGACTTCGCGCTTGGTTTCCTGGAGACACAATTTCACAGACACGTTCAACAACTTTATCACGGATAGAATTCCCTTTTTTATCTGAGTTCACACCTCTCACATTCCAACAGAATCCTAGTATTCATGATTAAAGATTAATAAAAAGCACTAAAGATCAACTGCATTCTCAACAACAGCTTACAGAGAACTTCTGCTTTGCCTTCTTCATGTGTACTGCCTTTATTTACTCCTGCAGCTAGCCTTGCTGGAACTTGACTTTTGACTCACCGCAGTCACAACAATACAAAACAGTACCCAGAAAACAGATGGACTATGGCGGTAGTCGGGTAGTGCCAGAGATGCACTAATGGTTGCTAAGGTACGACTACCGAAAGCAACTACCTGCCCAGTGTGGGAATCAAATCAAACTGTCAAAAAATGCCAATTTTTAAGATTGACCATTTCCGGGATAAGACGACTAAGCATGGCAATCTGTCCGGCAGCGCGCGGCAGGTGAAGAACAAGAAGCACACCAAGCGTACGTCAGGACAGGTTGGCCGGCCTATCCATGGCGGCGAACGCCGGCGTACTGCTCCTCGTGCTCGGCGTCGGCGGTCTGACGCTGTTCCCGACGACCGCCGACATATTCTGCGACAACCTTAAACGCGTCGCGACCACCCTTCCCAACAACACGGCTTCTTCCCCGCAGCACTTCGCCACCGCCGTCTTCGGCCGAGCCCCAGGCGTCGTCTACGCTTTCGCGCTCTGCCGCGGCGACGTCGCCAACGACTCCCTCTGCGGCGAGTGCGTGTCCAGTGCGTTCGACACACTCCTGAACAACCCGACGCCACC
Organism: Chrysopogon serrulatus; assembly: GCA_015844335.1. Classification (NCBI taxonomy): domain Eukaryota; kingdom Viridiplantae; phylum Streptophyta; class Magnoliopsida; order Poales; family Poaceae; genus Chrysopogon; species Chrysopogon serrulatus. The sequence goes on from JADLZL010004316.1 coordinate 40,912, forward strand.
GCCGCCGCAGCTACCGTGCAACAAGACCGGCCACCGCGTACGTAATCGCTGCATCCTCGCCTACTCCGCCGACGATGACATCCTCAATGTGACAACGACGGGCAAGAACGGCGGCGACGACGACCCGCCCGACGCGGTGTGGAACGGGATCACCTGGGCCCAAATCGGATTCGACCTGAGCCGCGGTGCCGGCCACGTTCACGACCTGCTGGCGCAGACAGTGCAGGCGACGACGACGCCGACGCGGTTCGCCACCGGCTTCATGGAAACCGACGACGCGCGCCGCTTCCCGGCGGTGTACTCCCTGGCGCAGTGCACGCCGGACATGACCGCCGGCAACTGCTTGGCGTGTCTTGGTCGTCTCCTCGGCATGGTGAACGAGTCCATGGCCCTAAGGGTGGGGGGACAGATCCATGTCGTGCGGTGTAATCTCAGGTACGAGATGTATCGGTTCTACAACAGTACACCCATGATCCGTCTCAGCGCGGAGTCGGCATCAGCGCCGGCGCCCACCATGACAGCAGTGAAACACAAGAGTATGATTCGTTCTCCCATGGTTTTTGGATCTTTCAAAAAAAAAAAAAAAAAACCCCATGGTTTGTCCTACTATCTTTTCTTCCAACATGCATGTGCTTATGAGATGAATTTGTATCATGTTGATATCAGGGCGTATGAACAAGCTCTGGGCAATTCCCATCGCCGTAGTTCCTCTGTCAGTAGCAGCATTTCTCTGCTTCATCTTCCGCTCCCGTTGGTTCAGAATGCACAGAAAAGGTACCTTTGATCGATCTGTTACAGGGTTGTTGCTTGCTCTATCATGCATGTTATCAAATTATTCTCAAATATAATGTTGTTTGAATTAGCTACGATCCAGTTAATGGAATATGAAGTGGTATATATTCTCGTCTGCTCATCTTTGGAGATTTCAAGCAGGACCAAGGCGTCCTGGGGACATGCAGGGGGAGGAAGAACTAGTTAGCTCAGAGTTCAAGGTGTTTGGCTTTGAACAGCTATTGGAGGCCACAAATAATTTTTCAGAAGAAAACAAACTTGGACGAGGTGGCTTTGGCGTTGTCTACAAGGTAAATAAATAGTTGATGTTCCCTCTCCGGTTACAAAACTAGTCATCAATAACCTAGGACAATATCTAGTCAATAACCTTTAAGTAGTACGTTTGAAAACATACGACTTATATGTGTAGATTAATACTTTTATAATCATATAAATTATCCTACGAGTTAGTGGTCAATGGTATGCATCAAGACCGTGTAAACTCAAATGTGACAAGTATTTTTTTTTTTTTAACCAGTGGGGTTAGAACACATGCATGCAGAGTCAAACTAGAGCACGTCAACAGCATATCTATCATCATTTTCTCTCAACAAAAAAAACATCCTAGGAATCAATGGGTATTTACAACCAAATGATATAAACATGAGGATCCATGGACCTATACCATAGAACTTCAGACCGCCACTGATATAGAGGGAGGTGTTTGCTCAAACAAAACACTCCATAATAGTCAAACTTTTTCTCTTATTCGGTAATGTATAGATTTGTTCGATGAGCAAGCTTTCTTCAGCCAAACTTCATCCACTTTGATCGATGGCTTCTCTTGTATTGTATCACTAGGATCTACTAAATCATATTGTTGACAAACATGATAGTCTTGATGACTTATGTTATCACTTAAAATTAAAAATCACAAATTTGGTTTACATAATTTATATTACTATGCCTCCCTAACTTTTAGTATTTCTTCCCCCAGGGCCAGTTTCCTGACGGCTTGGAGATAGCAATGAAGAGGCTTTCTTCTCATTCAGGACAAGGTTTCATAGAGTTCAAAAATGAAGTCCAGCTCATAGCCAAACTCCAGCACAGGAACTTGGTTAGGCTCCTGGGCTGTTGCTCTCAAGAAGAGGAGAAGATACTGGTTTATGAATACTTGCCAAACAAAAGTTTGGATTTCTTCATCTTTGGTACACATTATTTACATTCCTTGATTTAGTTTAGACAGAGTTTATTGAAGCAGCATAAATCACTTAAAATTTCGGTTATTTTTCGTCAGGTCAATGAATTAAGTCCTCATGTAACTGAAATATACTAATTGATCTGCAGATGAAAATAGAAGAGCTTTACTGGATTGGAACAAACGTATAGCAATAATTGAAGGAATAGCGCATGGGCTGCTCTACCTACATAAGCACTCCTGGTTTTGTGTCATACATAGAGATCTTAAACCAAGCAACATCCTTTTGGACAGCGAAATGAATCCTAAAATTTCAGACTTCGGACTGGCAAAAATATTTACTTCAAATAACACTGAAGGAAGCACTACAAGAAGAGTGGTCGGCACATAGTAAGTTTAATATAAAACTGGTCCACTAATGGATACTTATACTAGACTAACACATATACAGCATTTGACATACACTATATCTATCCTTTTAGTGGCTACATGGCTCCTGAGTATGCTTACGAGGGCCTCTTCTCAATCAAATCTGATGTATTCAGCTTTGGTGTCCTCATTCTTGAGATCCTTGGTGGAAAAAGGAATTCTGCAAATGGCCATGAATGTGGAAATTTCATTAGTCTCCTTGGATATGTGAGTTGGACACACATGTAACTTGCAAAATTTATTTTGTTTATCTGGTATCTTATACAAATATATAATTTTGTTTGTTTGCAAAACAGGCATGGAAGTTATTTGAAGAGGAAAGATGGAGTGAGCTCATTGATGCATCACTGGACACCAATCGTCACTCAGAAGAGATGATGAGGTGTATGAACGTTGCACTGTTGTGTGTGCAAGAGAAAGCAGTTGATCGGCCGACCATGTCCGATGTTGTTGCAATGCTAAGCAACAAAACTATGGTCCTGGTTAAGCCAAAGCATCCTGCATATTTCAATTTAAGTAGCTTAGGAAACGAAGAGGCCTCCATTACTACGCGGCCAAGTAGTATTAATCATGTGACCATATCTGTAATAGCTACTGGTAGATAGCTTTTCTTTCGCACCATGAGCCAATGTACAGAGCTAGGTGAACTCTGTACCCGTTGCCTTCCAGATTTTTTTTTAATGTCACGGGGGGGTACTCCCCACCTAAATGTATATTGATATTAGCCCAAATCGGCTCATTTTAAGATAATATAAATATTTAAAGAGAAAGACAGCAACAACAGTAAGACGCCCAAGTGCTAGGGCGAAAAAGTGGCAGAGCCACAATGACACTAGCAAAACGCAACACGACCACACCAACTCGTAGGAGCACATTGACGATGCATCCAAGGAGGTGAATGACGCCAAAACGTAATCATCATCAGCCACGCAGGGAGCTTGGCAAGGCTTTCGCCCAAGCCTTATACAGGGGATAACCGCATTGATCTAGTCAATCTAGGGGAAGCAGCCATAATAGGTTCTTCAGTGGCGCCTTCAAGATGGAAATCCTCGTCGCTGGCCCAAACGGATCTGGGCTGAGCATCCACCCAGAACCTTTGACGGTGCTCTCATTGGCCTGCCCACGATAGAAGGAGACGCGCACTAGCAGCAAGCGTCCATGTTGGAGGGAGGGGGACCGACCGCCGCTACACTGCACGGAACCATTGTCGGACTCACCCGCGAAAGTGGGAGGGGCGCATCGGCAAGTGTCCAAGCCTAGATGAAGAGTACGGGTGATAGCTGTCGCCACACCACACGGAGCCATTTCTGGACTCGTCCGTAATGGTTGGAGGTGTGTAGCGGTCATGCATCCACACCTAGACGGCAAGGTGGTGCTGGCCGCCACCACATGACACGGAGCCGTGCCCGGACTCACGAGTGATGGTAGCGTCGGGGATGCCATTCGCCGCCACACCACGCGGAGCCAATCTTGGACTCACCCGTGATGGTATGAGGCACGCACCGGCAAGAATCGAGATGCCAGCTGCTGCCACACCACGCAGAGCCGATGTCAGACTCGCCTGTGATGGTGAGAGGGGCGCACCGACAAGCATCGGTGATGCTAGCGGCCACCACACCATGCAGAGCCGAACTCGATCTCGCCTGCGAAGGAGGGAGGCGCGCACCGACAAGCGTCGGTGATGCTGGCCGCCGCCACACCATGTGGAGCTGAACTCAGACTTGCTTGCGATGGTGGGAGACACGCACCAGCAAGCGTCAAGGATGCTGGCCACCGCCACACCACGTGGAGCCTGTTGACGGTGGATAACGTCAACTTTTATTAAAACTTTAGATACAAAAGGACACAGGAATACATACTAGTCTAGGGTTTTAACTGACAATTTCCATGAGTTTTGCATATTCTATATTTTCCAGGGATTATTCCAGAAAAGCATAAAAGAGGGATTAGAGTGCATAATTATCACGAAACTGATCCGCATTGGAAATCATCGTCAATAGACTCAGGAAGGGTCTAGAAGACACCCGAAGCAGCGGGACCCATAGGGGAGTCCAGGTGGGGCCGGCCGGCCCCACCCTGGCGCCGGTCGGCGCCCTAGGTCAACATCTGGCCGCCGCCTTCTGGAGTCTTCCTCCCACGCTTCCTTGGCACCCAAGCAAAGCATTCCTACGTTGATCTAAGGTTGGTTTGATCCGATGGTGCACACAACATGAAGATGCGGATCGATGACATGGCGGTTCCTTGCCCTCTACTCCACCTCGACCTATATAATGACGCCCCAAGGCCCCTCTTAAAGGCATTCTACACCGGTGCTTCATATTCTCTACATAATTAGGGTTAGGGTCCCTCTAGTTGACCTAGTTCTAGTTCATCTAGATGTAGCAATTAGGAGAGACTAGTTTATCTAGATCTAGTCTTGTTTAGAGATTAGAGAGATTGAGTAGAGGAGTAGAGATTATGGAGGAGTTCTGGCCTATCGGTGCTTCTTCGTGGCTGTATTCTTCTGGATTCAGCTCCCTCGCCCGGAGCTGCGTTCTGAGGTACTTTTGTATTCAACACTCCGATTCAAGTAAGCAGTTGTTCTTATTTGTTCTTAAGTTCACAGCTCATATTGAGTGCTTTGATCTTGGTCATTACTTTGTTGAAGTAGTATTTCGTAGTGTAGACGTGGTGCCTAGGCTAGGTTTACTTGTGGATGTCCGCTGATTAGCCGGATAGTGGTAGCTCGCGAAGGTGACTTTATAGCTTCGTTGAATCCTCTGTAGTCCACTTCCCGTTGATAGGATTGATAGGCTTATAGGTGCTTGGTAGGAGATTACTCTGTTTCTTCTCCTATTCGGGTTACTTGCCCAGTTAGAACGGTATTATACAAATCTTACCGGTTGTCAGAACTAGAGTTCAATAGCTATTTGCTCTTTCTTGATATTATCTAGCCTAATTGTAGGGTTAAGTCTATATACATTGTCATCATCATAACTGTTCCCTGTGGATACGATATTTAAAACCTCTGGGTAAAATGTGACACTGGTATGATATCTGTGCGCTTGTGGATAATCCTACTTAAAACTTATTTAATGGAGTGCAGTTAATTTATACCAACAAGCATTTTTGGCGCTGTTGCCGGGGAACGGTTTACTGATTTTGACTTAGTCTAGCTTAATCTTGTATTATACTTTTATCTTTTCCTATTTTATCCCATTCTCTTCATTATTTTTGTGTTCATCCTTATGGATGCTTTTAATTCTATTCCTATCTGTCTTATGGCCTGCGCGAAAGCTTTGGGCCACCAAAATCTAATGAACCTATCATAAACACCTGGCTATGAGCTGTGCCCATGTTTAATTAATATGATTCGGGATAAACCCTGCTCGGGGGAAGGCAACGATTTTGAGCTCCTCGATGAAGAGAAGGGCTTATCACCCGAATTAAACACGGAAGTCTTGGTAGCTAAAGCACAATCACTCCATTCTCAAGATTTAGCTATCGATCCTAAACCTTTGAAATTCCACTTTGATGATTTAGACTTCCAGTTAGCTAAGATGCTCGTAAATCAATACACATCAAATCTTATCAGAAGAGCATATTGGGAAAAGTGTCGTCAACTTCCTTTCCCTCTTGAAAGACACTGGAAAGAGTTCAAGGATGGCATGTCGAGTGATGCCATAGAAGAAGAGCCAAGCCACTCAGGAATAAATTCTATCTTCTCTCCTTCTATGCCTACATTAAATATCTTTAAACCCATCCTTGACCCCAATGAATCTTCTTATGTTCTTTCTACTAAACTTCATAATGACCCTAAAAATCTATCAAGACATCCCAAGAATAAGAGTCATGAAGATAATAGGAATAATCAAGAAGAGCAACGACAATGGCAGCACTGTGTAGAACATACTAGAAATACATATGCTATTATAAAAGAATGGATGGAAGAGGATGAAGCTTTAGCACTAGCATCTAAACTTGGTTTAAATTCAAATAGTGAGCTTAAATCAATTTCTTTAATAAACAGAACTCACCCAAGTTTAGAGGAAGCTTTAGATGAGACCAACCTTAGAGACATCGATTCATGGGAAATCCTAGAAAATAAAACATCCAATAAATGTCATAGGCATGAAATAATAGAGACAAACTTGTTGCCTATAGACATCATGCAGAAACACCCGTGGGATTTGAAAAAGGGAGATCACATCGATGAGCATGGGAATTATCTCATAAACACTTCATTGAATCCATGCTCATATGAGAAATCTCCTGAATCTTTTGGTCTCTCAAATTTTACCACACATGAGATCTTCAACCCTCTCTTTATACCTATTCATAAAATCATTAAAAGGGTAGTTGTAGATGCATATGTTTATCATAAACATTATAGATTTCGTTGTAATCTTGATATAGGTGCACAAAGGCTAAAGTTCTAAAGGAAACCCCTTCAACAACTGGATAATCAGAAGGTTTACCAAGAACAACTTTGTGTCCCAAAATAACCACTCTTAAAAAATAAATTGAGCTTGCACCTTTAGCATAGAAATATAATTGTCAAAATATTTCTTTGGTATTTTTGTCATTAACCATTCCAGGCTTGAAGTGAAAGAATGAAGGGTAACAACACCAGGTATGTCCCACTAATCATTATGTAACATTATATTTATCTGAACTTAACTCTGCTTTATAAAATTCAAGCTTGGGGGAATGGCCTTATTTAGAAAATTCTATGTTGCTAATATTGGTTGTCTCTACCTTTATTTAATTTATTAATTATGCTCTTTCTTCTCCGTTTGAATAACCCTCTATAAACTTTCATGTTACCTTTGTTTGCTATAGTATGCTTAAGGTTTGGAGAAATTTCATACAGCTTTTGAATTAGGCATGGTGCTTAGTTTAAATTATGTTGATTTGACTTCCAAAGGCTTTTAAATTAAGCATGATGCTTAGGTTAGAATGCCTTTCTAAATCAAATTAGACGTGGTGTCTAGGTTGATTTTTGAACTGATAATATACTGTAGTAGACATTGGATATTTTATGGACTAACCCTATAGGAAAACTTTCAACTTAATTGGGTAAGTCATGAGATGAATTCAAATCAAAGACGAAATGGGGTGCATGACGGGCTTCAATAACTTTGTAGAAGAAGACACAGTTTATTCATCATGGATGGAAGAACTGCGAGTATTAATGGTTCATTCACTTTATCTTCTAATACAAGTTACTTTGCCTCAAGCCATGTCTGTATAAAACATGATCTATGCTAAAATAATATCAGATTATTATCTTTTCATTAGCATAGACAAAACAAAATAAAATACTAGACAAGCAACCTGTGTTCAAAATTTGTATACTCTTTCAGGTATGTGTTGCCCACTAATCTATTGCAAGCATAATAATGATTAGAGTGAAAAGAGTCAAAAGATCAAAGAAGCAAAAGATGGTAAAAAGAATAAGTGCAACAGAGGAGACAAGATGTCCATAAACAACTCAAGACGTAAGAGAAGGAAAGGACCACCAGTTATTTACCCTTCATTACTTAGTTCCATCACACTCTAATAATAATGAAGATAATATTCTAAGGTAAGTGGTCACTGCTCTTCTCTTGATCTTGGTGTGCATATAAATTAACACAAACATGTTAGAGTTACAACTTAAATTGATTAACCTGATTAACTCAACATGATCTGTCTTTTAAGATTATTCATGGCACCGTTCTCTTAATCTCAGTCTTAACCAAACAAGTTAAAACATTATATTCAATCTTGGGAAGATGATAGTCATATTCATATAAAAATTTATATATAGATAGATAATCCTTCTATTGGTTAAGCAATTTCAGTCTTTTTACGCCATGTAAACTTAAATGCAACATTCAATGCTTAAGCTTTTAATCTTACTACTCATGTCATAAATAAACAATTCATGTAACACCAACTTTATCTTGCTTAAGATGCCTAAGGATGGAGAAATATAAATAAAGAATTAGGAGAGCCCATGCACTTGATCTCTACCTTGGTTTTGCAAGAAAGGGACAACACGTCGAGCAAAGTTTATTAATTCTACAAGTGAAAGTTACGTGAACATGCACAATGAGCAAGATCTTTGCCAGCTACTATTAAAGCTCTATTTCAACCTACTGGCTAAACCAAAAGAACAAAAGTGATATTACCATCACTAGAGGTATGCAACAACCATCACGACCTCCATCTCTCAAGATGGAGAGATAACAAAGTGGAAGGAGACCTATCGGTAAACTTTATTTTTTCGTACCCTTGCCATAAGGTAATATGATAGTTATCTAATTAATTAGTATTCCTGTCTACATTAATAATTTCACTTTAACATATTCATCTTCATAAATATTAAAAGAAAAAAAAAATCTTTATTGCTTAATTTACTGTATCATAAAATATTAAAAGCCCCATGTGAATAAACTTGTAGTAACCCTGTAGGAATATTTACTATGGTGGTATAAAAATAATAATAATAATAATAGCTCCTGTATTTACTTTCTTGCATTATGAAAAGTCTAAGCCCCATAAGAATAAATATTCTTTGTGGTGGCATAAGAATATAACTATATATCATGCATACATATTTAATTTCTGCATAATTAAACTAGAAAATCCTAAAAAAAAAATCCTGCTAGAACTTGTCAATTTGAAATCAACTTATAAGAATAATCAATGACTTATTGGCTGATCGCTAACCTCTTATTAAATTCGAGCCTCGAGTTTTAGTTTTCTTGTTGGAGTGTAATTATGCACGAACAACATTATGACAAGGAGAGAGTCTATTAGTGGCACCCACCAGGATGGTCTTTGGTTAGCTCACTCTAAAGATCATCAACACCAAGTATTGCAAATATCTAGTTTGGGGGAGAAGCATCCTCTAGTTATCAGGTAACTATATCTAGGCGATTATCGAGTCTATTTTATATAGTCATAAAATACCAAAAATATATGGACACATGAAGGTCCATGTCTTTAGAGTCTTGTGAGACCAATAAAAATAAAAAGATGAATAACAAATTAAAATCAAAAACAAAATACTTATCAATTTATTAAGGTGTGATCATAGAGTGTGTCTAGTTAGTAAGAATCAAATAAAAACTGAAGAACATTAAAATTTTATGTTAGAGATAATGAATAGTTGCTCTACCATAATTTCTTTCAAGTACCTAGTATTCAACCATGAATTCTTCTAAGTTTTGGACATATTTGCTTTGATATTAGAATTTACTTTGAACCTGAAATTTGTGGAGGCATATATTTGAGCTAAGTCTAGGTAATTGATTGATATGATACATGAAGGTCTAAGCTGCTATTTATCTTATTCCTAGCATTACTAAGTTCTGAAGATTTATTCTGAAAACTCAAAATCTTACATGATGAGCTCTGGTATGATAAAGTTTGAATTCCTACCAAAGCCATATAATACAGTTAGAGTTAGGAAAACCTTTGCGTATTCATGCTGCTTGCTTTACATTGAGTTTAGTCAACCTTGGTGTATACTTTATGAGAGCCTTGTCATGCTTTTAAAATCAAGATCACTTACGCACTTCACCCACGTATGCATTACTCCTACTCGGGATGTAAGCACAGTTATTTTCACTCTCATCTAGATCCACCTTAAAAATATTTTTCTCCTACACTAGGAGTAAACACCTAAAAATATACCCTATAGGACAGCCCCATTTAACTGCTCTAAGTTCTTATCATTATCTCTTCAATTATTTATATTCAAAGGATGCATGTGGCTATGCAAAAGTATTAAAAAAAGAAAGAAGAAGAAAAAGGGGAGTAAAAGATGGACAAGTGTCCCAACAATTAAAACAACGGGTACATAGATGCCCGCCTCCCAGATTAATAAAAAAAGAGAAAGAAAGAGAGAATAAAGATAGCCCATGTTTTTCACGAAGAGTTCTAAGTTTTAAGGGAGAGAGTTGTTTTTAAAAGAGCAACAGTAGAATTAGGATTAGCCACCATATACACATCTATCCACCATATTCTATACACATGCACATCTTGATTTGATTGTATGACTCAATTCTCTGTGGATCCATTGTTTGACTTTACAACATATGAATTGCAAGTATGCTCATCCTTGTTATTGCCACTCCTATAAGCTCCACTATATATATCCTTAGTTGTAGGAAGGCATGACATTATTAATGCCTCAGTGAGATCTATAGATACTATATATTAAGAGACTTGAGGGCGTCATACAATAATGCTCTGAGTTTTATTTTGAAAACTTACAAAACTCTGGAATATTGGTACTGTGAAGAATTTGAGACATAGTGCTTGACTTGATTGTTCTATCTTTTGATTGCTCAAGATTCATGCAAAAGCTGTAAAGCTTTATAGTTAAAGGTAAAATGGGTAAGTTTAAAAGTTAGAGCAGTTTTGTCTAAACCGGAGGAAAATTTATGTTTAAAAGCAAGTGTGCTTAAAAAGAAATAAAAGTATTGCAGCAACTCCTGATCCAAGTTTATTAATAATTAGACCTAGGTTGTTTGCCAAGGGACTGGCAAAAGGTAAGCTTGGGGGAGTTGTTGACGGTGGATAACGTTAACTTTTATTAAAACTTTAGATACAAAAGGACACAGGAATATATACTAGTCTAGGGTTTTAACTGATAATTTCCACGAGCTTTGCATATTCTATATTTTCCAGGGATTATTCCAAAAAAGCATAAAAGAGGGATTAGAGTGCATAATTATCACGAAACTGATCCGCATTGGAAATCATCGTCATTAGACTCAGGAAGGGTCTAGAATACACCCGAAGTAGCGGGACCCACAGGGGAGTCCAGGTGGGGCCGGCCGACCCCACCCTGGCGCCGGTCGGCGCCCTAGGTCAACATCTGGCCGCCGCCTTCTGGAGTCTTCCTCCCACGCTTCCTTGGCACCCAAGCAAAGCATTCCTACGTCGATCTAAGGTCAGTTTGATCCGACGGTGCACACAACATGAAGACACGGATCAATGACGTGGCGGTTCCTTGCCTTCTACTCCACCTCGGCCTATATAATGACACCCCAAGGCCCCTCCTAGGGGCATTCTACACCCCGGTGCTTCATATTCTCTATATAATTAGGGTTAGGGTCCCTCTAGTTGATCTAGTTCTAGTTCATCTAGTTCTAGTTCATCTAGATGTAGCAATTAGGAGAGATTAGTTCATCTAGATCTAGTCTTGTTTAGAGATTAGAGAGATTGAGTAGAGGAGTAGAGATTCTGGAGGAGTTCCGGCCTGTCGGTGCTTCTTCGTGGCTGTATTCTTCTGGATTCAGCTCCCTCACCCGGAGCTACGTTCTGAGGTACTTTTGTATTTAACACTCCGATTCAAGTAAACAGTTGTTCTTATTTGTTCTTAAGTTCACAGCTCATATTGAGTGTTTTAATCTTGGTCATTACTTGGTTGAAGTAGTATTTCATAGTGTAGGCGTGGTGCCTAGGCTAGGTTTACTTGTGGATGTCCCCTGATTAGCCGGATAGTGGTAGCTCGCGAAGGTGACTTTATAGCTTCGTTGAATCCTCTGTAGTCCACTTCCCGTTGATAGGATTGATAGGCTAATAGGTGCTTGGTAGGAGATTACTCTGTTTCTTCTCCTTTTCAGGTTACTTGTTCAGTTAGAACGGTACTATACAAAGCTTACCGGTTGTCAGAACTAGAGTTCAATAGCTATTTCCTCTTTCTTGATATTATCTAGCCTAATTGTAGGGTTAAGTCTATATACTTTGTCATCGTCACAACTGTTCCCTGTGGATACGATATTTAAAACCTCTGGGTAAAATGTGACACCGGTATGATATCTGTGCGCTTGCGGATAATCCTACTTAAAACTTATTTAATGGAGTGCAGTTAATTTATACCAACAGAGCCGTTCTCATATTCGCCCGTAATTGTGGGAGGCACACACCGACGCAACCAACACGCTGCCATCGCCGACAGCCCAAATAGCAGTCCGCCCTCCTAAAAATTGGCACAGAAGTCCCTCAATGACTAGAAGATGGCCTGGGAGCAGCATAGAGGGGAGGGCGTCCACAGTCATGCAGCCCCCGCTACCGGCAAGCCCATGGACAAACTGCACGTGCCACTATGCTACTGGGATCTTGCACACAAACGCGAAGAACATGGGCACCTTGCCCTACCGTCGGCCTGCCCACAGCCAAACAGCGTACCAAGCATCGCTGGAGGGCCACCCCTAAAACAGACCTGAGGCTCAAACACCTCCACAACAGCCGACAAATGGGCTAAAGGCAGCACCCTTACTCGCTTCCTCGCCGATGCTCGCACAAGCATGTCTTCGCGCCCCAACTAGCCATGGTCATGGTAGCCGGCCAGACGCTTGCGGGTGCGGGGAGAGGCCCAATGCTTGACTCCTCACAGGCACAACCGCATAGGTGGCGCCACCACCATAGCCGCACCATGGCAGCGCCATCGTGGGGTGAATCCCCACTCTTGGCCACCGGATCTACTCCCAGTCTCCCACAGCCGCTGGAACGGGCACCAATGCAAGGAGAGAGAAGAGTAGCGGGAGCCTCACCGCCGCCGTCCTTGCACTAGTGGGCTGGCTACGTGCTTGAGCGGTGACGAGGGTAGGGAAGCAGGCGGTGTGGAGGCCACCAGTGACGTGGAGCAGCTACCCAACGAGCACACGTGGTACATGGCCACCAAGCTTGATGGTGCCCCCTCGGAGTCCCGTGGCGAGCCAGAGGTGACCGGCGTTGCTACAGCGCTATTGGAGAGAAGGGGACAGTCAATCCGGACCCGGGAAGGCTGGATCTGCCCCGCACAACGTCCAAAACTAGGTGGAGATGGGGAAGAGGAGAGGTGGTCACCGGCACTGTCAGTGAAGAGGAAGAAAGGGTTGGGACACCGACCACCACGTCAGCACCCGGATCCGGTCGCTGGAGGTTCAGATCTATGCTGCTGGCTGCTGTTGCCCACGCTGCAAGGAGACATGGGAGGTAAGGGAGGAAGAAGGCCGGAGTGGCATGCAGCCATTAAGCCACACCGCACTCGGGAAGACCTAGCATGATTGAATATGTCAGTGGTAGATAAGGCGACTACGCATGACAATCTGCCAGCAATGGCAGCGACAGAAGACCAAGAAACACACCACACGTACGTATGTATTGAGTTGCATGCACCGACCAGTTCAACCCAAAAGTTTAAGCTGATGGGGAGAGGTGGGCAATTCACTTATATTCCAACACTCCCCCTCACGTTAAGGCTCCGGCGAGAGATCTCAGCGATGGGCGAGCCTTAGACGTGGAATTGGAGCGGACAACAATTATTTTATTTAATTGTGTCTACCAGGATTCGAACTCGAGACCTCTGGCTCTGATACCATATTGAGTTGCATGCACCGATCAGTTCAACCCAAAAGCTTAAGCTGATGGGGAGAGGTGGGCAATTCACTTATATTCCAACAGTATGCCATGTTGGCAATTGGCCTATCCATGGCGAACGCCACTGTCTCCGTTGTCCTGCTCCTCATGCTCGGCGTCAGCGGCCTCAACGTTGTTCCTGGAGATCGTCGACATACTTAACCCTGCTTGCGCGTCATGGTCACCCTTCCCAAGAACACGGCTTCTTCCCCACAACTGCCTTCGGCTGAGCCCCAGGTGTCGTCTATGCTTTCGCGCTCTACCACGGCGATGTAGCCAATGACTCTGTCTACGGAGAATGCTTGTCTAGGGTGTTTGACACACTACTGAAAAGCTCGACGCCACCATCGCCGCAGCTACCGTGCAACAAGACCGGCCACCAAGCACTGTGCCCTCGTCTACTCCACCGATGAAAACATCCTCAATGCAACAGACGGTGAGAACGGCGGCGGCGACCCGCCCAGCGCGGTGTGGAATGGAGTCACCATAGCAGGGGCAGGGGTACCCACCGTGATCGGATGGGGGAGAGGTAGCTTGTGGTCGCAGAGATTGGCACAGGGAATTAGGCCATGAGACTGACTGCACCGGAGTCCTGTAAAGCGTCCTCCAAGAAGTGAATCGCTGCAGCGGGTACACTATCCGCTGCATCACGGCTTTCGTCCACTATAAGTAGCGCGCCTTCATTCATCCGCTATCACTCAGTGGCCCACCTCTTGTCTCTTTCTCCATGCCCTCATCTTGACCCGCTGTAGCTCATTTATGACTGACACGTGGGTTCCATAGATGGTAGTATAGAGTATGAGATAGGGATGATGGGTGCGGCAAAATAGATATAGAGAAGAGAATCTGGATGACCAGGATGAAATATTCCTTATAGAGGATGAAAATAGAGTATGATGAGTGCGGATAGCCTGATGAGGGCTGGGATGGTTACGGTGGCTAATGGCAACATCATGGCGCTGAGTTGGCGGTGAGAGAGTTGTCTTGTTCGCTTATCTTGTCAGTCGTTTGAACAATATTTTTCTCTCATAAAAAATCAGTAAACTTGTCTTATTAGCTGGCTTATGTGACTAGCTGAACAACCCAGTGAAATTGTTTACATGCATGACTGCTAAGCAGATGAGAGGGAGTGGGTGGGGCAATAAATGCGGGGTGGTGTCTTCCATCGCAAGCTAGGTTCCAATGAGGTGTATTTTAACTGAATTACAGAACAAACGGCAGAACACAAAAATAGGGTTTTACTGTAAACGAAGGGGGTACAGATTTATACAACCATATAAAATCGTTCTAAGCGCTGTCATTCAAACAAAACACAAATGTCAGGTGATAATATACTCATCAGTCTTTTCTACTCCTTCCGTTCCAGATTACAGATCATTTGATTGTTTTAGCCTAAATTTGACCGTTTGCCTCATTCAAAATTTTTATAAACATACTCAAATTTGAGTCATTCATCAAGACTTTTTTTATTGGTAAGGCAAGCATTGAAAAAATCAATCTTAGGGTTCTTCAATTATTTTATATAATTTTTTAATAAGACAGTGATCAAACTTAGAGTACCATGCTTGCATCTTGTATAAACTCTGTTCCTTCGTCAGGTCGATGCGGTTGGTGCAGACAATTTCCCAGGACATAAGTGGACGATGTCCATGGTGCATACCATGCGAGGCATGCTTAGCAGACAAGATTTCATCATTTGCTAGGATCTTTGTTTAGATCAGTGCACGAATGCTTTTGAGAGGCCTAAGGCTGAAATAGAATCAAGCCATTAATTTCATTGCAATCGTGTCAATGTCCTTAATAATAAGTGGGGATTGGATATATGCCTCGGTTCCTTGAATGCGAGTGTGGCTGCCAATTGTGCACTTTCCGGGACCCTGTGGTGGCTCTACATATTAGTGTTGTTTCGCGTGTTCACACGCTTGTTTAGTTGTTTCTTTGGCAAAGGGTAGCTGATGAGGTTTTCCCCGACACGAGAAGAGACTTCCTCTTCGGCTTATTAGCTGGTGTAAACTGCGAGATGCTTTTGCCATTGATGCAAGATTGCGATCGCCACATTGTGCAAAGTGTTGCACGAATAAAAAAAAGTACTCTCTCCGTTCTAAATTATAAGTCACTTTGATTTTTCAGTATATTCATTTTGCTATTTATCTATATATAATAATGTGTCTGTTTGAAAATTAGGCAATTTTTATGTCATTTTAATTCTAGAAATTAACATTATGACGGTGACATATAAAAGATTATTGATAATTGAAAGCATGATATCAAAGACATCCATAATTAAATGGAACATGATATCGAATAACATGTGAAGCATATGAATATTAAAACCATGAAAGCATAGATCATGTATCATAACAAGTAAAACATAACATATATCTCACAAAGAAGTCTAACACTGAATTGCATATGAAACGACAAGATATAACTATTGGGACATGTACGCAGTAGCATATGAAACGTATCAATAGAACTGCGGTAACAAGCAGACATGGCATATATCTTAAAATTAAAAGCGAGACGGGATATATCATGAAATGATCGACGAGCATACGAAATAAACTCATAACAACATACGAAACAACACGAGAAGCACTACTGCAACAAGCATGATCTGGGAGACGTAAAACAGAGAGAAGATGAACAGATCATACCCTCCTCGTTCCATGGACCCTGATTCTTGTCCAACTTCCATGTTGATGAAGATAAAGACGATCCCGTGAGGAAGACGAACCGTACCCGTGAAGAAGAAGATCAGCGGTGGCGTCCTCCCTTGACGAAGAAGAAGACGATCGCCGGTGATGGTTTGGGCAGTTGCGTAGACACTCCCCAAAAACCTAATTGCTGATCCCCTGTGCAAGGTCTCGAACGGCAAGGGCTTCGGAGGCACCTGCCCTCTTGCTTCTCCGTGCGCGCAGAGTTACGAGATGGGGAATACCTCGAGTTGCAACTGAAATGTGAGTCTGAGCATCAAGTCCCGAAGAGGAGGAACGTCTCCCTTTTATCCTGGTGGCGGTGTGCAGGAGAAGGTGAAGGGCAAGGGACTCACGGTGGCTGTTGAAGAGACGGACATTCGAAGAGTTCAACTCCCAGTTGAAACTCCCGCGGTTAGTGAGTGCTAAAAATTTAACACGCACGCCGTGCCCGCTTTTTGCCTGCCTGCCTCGCCTCGCGTGCGTGTGGCACACCTTGGTCCGTTCCTTGGCTTCTCAAATTAAGTGGAATAATTCCCACCATATAAGTCAAGTCAACGTCCCTTGGACTTCCAATCCGGTACAAATAATATTATCTATAATTATACACCATAGAGTTAATTAATTTATTAAATCTAAAATGGGCCTGGCCCATAATAAATCCAACAATCCCCACTAAACTCTAGGATTTGTAATGATGAAGTGTCAGAATCACAATTCTTTGATATACCAGTGTTTCGATGGAGACTGTTAAATTGAACATCCACCTAGAACAAGAGTTTCACTCAGTCACAACTGAACAATGGACTAAGCCTTGAATTGACAGTTTTGTGCGAGATGAGATTCACTCAAGTCCTTTGCTGATACTAGGCTGCAAAAGGCATCCCCGCTATTTGAAACATATAAGTCACACTTCTATGCCTTTCATGAGTATTTAGGGATTACCCAAATCCCATAGACTGTGACCAGCAGTCTAACTCATATAGGTGTACTCCTCAAGAGATGTTCTGTAGGACAACATCTTATCTTCACAAGACTCTTGGAATACATTAAGCTAAATACCATCCTGCCTTACAGATAGGAAAGATGTGTATCAGAGATGAGTTAAAGAAAGGGATCTTTCCTCTCAACCTACTACTAGCTTGTTTCACCATTCTACTTCACGAGATCTCCGATCACATAGAACAGGTTACCACTGTAGCAGATTTCAAGTGGGTCTCATACCCATCTCTCTCGATGCACTCTCTATCACATTACGTGACAGGCCCTTTGTAAACTGATCTGCCAGATTGTTAGATGTATGGACATAATCCAATGCAATAACTCCGGAGTTTCTCAGTTTTCTGACAGATTTTAATCTTCTCTTGACATGTCGAGTAGACTTCATGTTGTCCCTTAAACTGCTAACCTTAGTGATCACAGTTTGGTTATCACAGTTCATGGATATAGCCGGTATCGGTTTCTCAACAACTGGCAAATCCATTAGGAGATCACGAAGCCACTCAGCCTCAGCCCCAGCAGTGTCTAATGCAGTGAGTTCTGCTTCCATTGTAGACTTCATTAAGATGGTCTGCTTGCAAGACTTCTAGAAGACAGCGCCATCTCTAAGCAAGAACATATATCCGCTCGTGGCATACAGCTCATCTGCATCAGAGATCCAGTTGGCATCAGATTTTTTTTATTTTTAATCCCTTAATTAAAAATATTGCAAGTATAAACTTGTAGGGAAAATATTTGCACGGCATAGCCCCTTTGGTCGCGCTAGGGAGGCTGGCGTGACAGCACCGCTCTGTCACGCCACATGCACCGGCGTGACAGCCCCTGCTTGCGTGGCTAAGCGTGTTGACCAGGGCTGGCGTGGCGCCCTGTGGGGCCCGCCCTGTCACGCCCGCGTCTTTTTGGCGTGGCAGTATTGAAGACCCCACCTACCGGGCCGGTGTGGCGTGGTGTCGTCGCGGGACCCACCCGGTCGCGCCGGTGTCGTCGGTCGCGTGACGGGCTTGTCATGCCGGCCATTTGGCGTGACAAGCCCATAACCTAGACGCCCGACCGTTTTCTCTTCATTCTTCTTTCTTCCTCCTCTGTCGGCCGAGATAGGCGCCGCCGCCTCTTCCTTCCGCCGGCGCCGCCTCCCCTCCCCTCCCCACCGGCCCCTGCCCTCCTCCTCCATCCTCTCCCGTCCCGCGGCCCCCCTCCCTCCATTCCATTGCAGCCGGGCCGAGGGGCAGGGGAGAGGCGCGTGGCGTGGCGCTGGCGGCTAGGTCGGCCGCGGCCGATTCTTTGGAAGCGCCGGCGGCGCGGTGGCCGGCGCTTGTTCCTCCCCCAACTCCGGCCACTTCTGCGCTCCCACATTGTCTCCTCAAGGTAGTAATTATTGAGCTTGGTCCCCTTCCTTTTTCATGTGTATTTGTGATGTCTAGGGTTTGGAGAAATGATTGATTTGTGAATTGGTTGTGCGTTGGTTCATATGATTTGCTTCGTAGATTCGGTTTATGATACAATGTGGTAGTGGATTCGATGGTAACTATGTGTTGCATGGACGTAGATAGATATTGCATGGAGGATGTTTATTGTTTGGATGGTTATGGCATTATTTTGTTAGAGTTTTACAGAGGTGATTTTAGATGATTGGGTTATAAAATTGGTAGATATTGATGGTGTTATTTTGTTGTTGGTTGAATTTGTAGATGGAACGGTTAGTGCGTATATTTTGTGGTGGCAAAGTGAAAGAAAATGGTGAATTTGAAAGCATGCATGAAGAAGTGAAGTTCTTTAGTAGACCTCCGAGCTTTGAATGTGTTGTTGGGCACTGTCTTGATAGATTTGGGTGGCCATTAAGCTTAAGAGGTAGATTTGATTAAGGCAAAGAAAGACCACACTATGTGTTGATTGGTTTGTCATCTGTAGTTGATTGGAACAACTACATTGAAGCTGTTAAGGGTAGTAGTGTGAAGTGTTTGGAGGTAGTTGTGGAGAAGACACTTAGGCCAAATGAGGAAGATTGTGGTCCCGAAGTCGATGTCCCGGCTATTGAGAATATAATCCAAGATGAACCGTTTGAGTCGGTGGGTGCTTTGGACGATGGTTTTGATGAAGATATATTTGATGAGGACGATGACTTTGGTTATGAAAGACCCGATGTGGTTGACATATCCGAAGGTTCGGAGGATGAAGACTGTGATGAAGATGAATTCACATCAAACCCTAGTTCTTCGGATGTGGTGTTAGAGGATGAGTATAGGTCGGACCCTAGCAGCGAGGAGGAGATTGATTGCTACGAAGATGGGTTACCCGAGCCATTATGTATTCCATGTGATGGATCTTTGCGGCTGGAGTACACTCAAGCAGAACTTAGGCTGCTAAAGGCAGTTCATGTGGAGGTACCCTCAGTTCCTAATTGTATGGACATTAGTATGATTGATGAGGCCATATGTGACACCGGATTGATGTTGTTAGATGATGGTGAAGGTGAGACTGAGGCAGTGGAGATTAAGAAAGGAAGGGTGTTTGACACGATGGAACATCTAAAGTTTTTTCTGATGGATTACTCGGTTAGGTATCACATGCCTTATTATGTGAGCCACGCCGACAAGAACAAGAGGTACACGGTGCTTTGCAAACGTGGTTGTGGTTGGGGAGTATGGGCTCTATTTGCAGAGGAATGGTAAATGGAAGATTCACAATGTTAAGCAACCACACACTTGTCGCTCTTCGAAGCCCAAGGGTGTGCATGCCCAAAACACGGCTCGTTACCTTGGTTCTCGGCTAGTTGGCCTTGTTAGCGCTGATAGCGATACATCAGTCTCAACGATTATGGAGGCTATATTTGGGTTCACTGGTTACAGAGTGAAGTATTCCAAGGCATGGAGGGTAAAGCAGTATGCTATAAAGTTGCTTTGGGGAGATTGGAAGGAGGCTTACAACGAAGTCCCTAGGATTCTAAGTGCCATGAAACACTTCAATCCAGGGCTTCGATGGTACCATTATGCCGGTCGCATAGTTACGGATGTTGATGGTATTCCAAGACCCACTCTACAAAGAGTGTTTTGGTGTTTTGGCCAATCTGTGGAGGCGTTGAAGCATTGCCGTCCATTAGTGCTTGTCGATGGCACCTTCCTTATAGGCAAGTATAGGGGTGTTCTCATGATAGCTGTCGGGGTGGACGCCGACAACCAACTTGTTCCTTTAGGTTTTGCTTTGGCCGAGAGTGAGAACGATGATAAGCGGTCTTGGTTCATGAAGCTATTGAGGAAGCATGTTTTGGGTGTCTCACGGAAGATATGCCTCATCTCTCGATCGTCATCATGGACTATTGAGTGCGGCAAGGGAGGAAATAGAAGGATGTGCTCCTCTTGAGCATAGGTGGTGCATGAGGCACTTTGCTGCCAATATATGGAGAAGACAGAAAAAAAGGAAGTTGTACAGAAGTTGAAATCTCTGTGTGGCTGTCGGACTAAGGAGAAGTTTGAAGAAACCCTTGATGAGTTGAAAAAGGTGCTCGGTGGACGGCTAAGACATGGCTACGAGACCAGATGCCTAATAGAGACAAGTGGGCTCTAGCCTTTGATGAGGGAGGTCTTAGGTATGGCGTGATGACTACCAATTCTTCGGAGTCATTCAACAAAGTGTTCAAGGGTATAAGAGCCGTCCCCATTTCCGGGATTGTTGAGTACTCTTTTAGGAAGTGTAATGAATACTTTGTGAAGCGGTGGAACACAGCTAATGTGTGCAAAGACAAATGGGGTAAATCAGGTAGAAGGCACTTGGATGTGGCGTAGACGATAGCTTCGAATCAAGTGGGGGAAGCATTTGGGCCATCTAGGCTAGTTTACAATATCAGTCCTTTGGAGGTACCAATCCTGGTGGAGAAAAATATGGTGGTAGGAATTATAGGGTAGACCTTGATAAAGCTCAATGCTCTTGTAACATTCCACAACCTGTTTCATGTTCCTTGCTCACATGTCATCACCGCTTGTAAAATTAGGGGTGTCAACCATGAGGTTCCCAAATTCATGAGTCCTTTGTATTTGAACTCCCAAACTCTAAAAGTATGGCAATCTAGCTTCGAGCCTTACCTAGATCCCACACAGTGGCCGGAGTACTTAGGGTTAGATTTTGTTCCTGACCCGGACCTCCTTAAGATAAAGAAAGGGAGAAGGAAGAAAAAACATCTTCGAGGAGTTATGGATGCATCAAATGGGTATGGTGAGGATATGTATGGTTGTGGGGACTTTGATGAGGCACCGGGAAAGGTCCGATGCTCCAAATGTCACAAAATCGGACACACCGCTGCGACTCATGCCAAACGGAGAAAGACAAAAGCAGTGGGAGAGAAAGAAGGCACTAGTGCTACCGCTCAGGTATAGGGTATGTTTTAGCATAAGTATTTGCAATGTGATGTTGTAGTTGTGTTTGTATTTGCCTTTTATTAATGGTACTTCTTAATGGTATAGGGTTATATGGTTGCACTAGTGATAGCATAAGTATTTGTCTTTTAGTAATGGTATTTCATAATTGCTTCCACTATTACTAACTTATTTGTATTTTGTTTTTAATTACAGGATGGCTCACCCGCAGTACCCCCTTCTTCGCAGAAGTGCTGCTACGACAAGGACCACCGAGCGCACTTGCCGGGTGGATGAGGGCAAGGTAATTCAAATATGCTACTATATTTTTGGTCATAGCACTATATTGTTCCTATTTGTTCCAAATGTGACCTTTTTTGTTTATGTTTGTGTACCAGGAATTGACCTACCTCCGTCCCCGCAGTCACCGACCGTTGACGTGGGATGAGCGTTACGCCCCTTTCCTTGCCAGGGCTGGCTTCTTAAGCCTAGCTCGAGTCATCAATGCAGGCCTTCCGGACATGGATGCCTCCGTCTTCACTGCTTTCGTTGATAGGTGGCGTTCGGAGACACACAGCTTCCACCTACCTTGTGGTGAGATGAGCATGCTGCTGCAAGATGTTGCCTACATTTTGGGACTTCGGATAGATGGTCTTCCAGTGACCGGCAGTATCGAGACAGAGTCATGGAAAGATCTTGTTGAGCAGTACACTGGCCATCGTCCACCCGAGCCGGAGGAGGGGACGAAGGAGAAGAAGACTTCGGGTGTGAGCTCTAGGTGGCTGCGGGACCGCTTTGACATGTGTCCGCCGCATGCCGGAGACGATATTGTTGAGAGGTATGCCCGGGTTTGGATGTGGCATATGGTGGCAAGCTTCCTTCTCCCAGATGCTTCTGGGAACATAGTCTCCTGGATGGTCCTTCCACAGCTAAATCAACCTTGGGACAACATCAATGGCTTTAGCTGGGGTTCAGCTACTCTTGCTTGGTTATACCGGCAGCTATGCGAGGCATGTAGGAGGAAGGAGGCAAATTCAAACATTGGTGGGTGCACATACTTGCTTCAAGTGTGGATTTGGGAGAGGATTCCCATAGGGAGGGTGCATAGAGCACGTGTGCCGGTCAGTAGTTTCCTTGACATAATTAGAGTTTGTTCTTGTGTTCGCATTACTAACTATTTCTTTATAAATTGCTTATTTGCAGGCTTGGCCACATGGTGATTTGTAGACCCCGGTGTGCTACCTTTGGAAGGGAGTGAAGCCCGTGCGTGGGCAGCCCCAGCGTCGGTACGTGCAATACTCCAATGATTTGGATGTCCTAACTCCAGATCAGGTATGTTTGAACCCAAACTCTCTGCATTTGGCAAATTTCCTCTTCCTACACTTTGATGATCATATACACTTACTACGGACCATGCATTGTAGGTTGAATGGGACCCATATGGGAGGGAAGAGATTATTCACTTGCAAGTGCCTCCACATGTTGAAGCTGAGCAAGGTCTGTGGCGCGCAAATGTACCGATGATCCTCTATTATGTGGTGGAGCACCACATGCCCGATAGAGTGCTTCGTCAATTTGGAAGGAGACAACCATTTCCTCTACTAGCTGATACTACAACACCTGCACTGCACGAGTGAGTTTCAAACATTACTTGTATTTCCATGAATTCGACAAGTATTCCATATATGACTTGTATTGCTCTTGCAGCATTTCAAGGAGGAGAAGGTTCAGTGGAAACAACTGGCTTACAAAACATGCCCAGTACGTACAGCAATGGGAGCAAAGGCCAAGGATGGAGCCTACCGATGGGGCTAGGCATCTTCGAAGCGAGTACGGTGACTACTTGGCTTATCTGCACAACTCGACTAGAGTCCATGTGCACCCCCCTTGGACAAGTGTTCCCATTAGTGAAATGGAAAGCGATGATGAAGACCCATATGATGCTATGACAAGGGTTGGTGTCCAACCGGAGAGAGCTCCACTTCAAAACTATGTGGTAAGTTTTCAAGTTTCAGCTCACCACACTTTGCAATAGTTGTACCTCACACCTAGCATGAATTGTAGGCAACTCAGATGGCTCAGCTATCAAATGAGGCAGGAGTCTACCTTGGACGCGCTGCAGAAGACGACAACAACCCCCTTGCAGTGTTTGCACAGGTATTGTATGTTGTTTCTAACAATACTAAGATATTATTGCCCCCTTGACCCGTATACATGATGCAGAGGGTGTCCACTGTTTGCCGGCGGATTGCCCGGAGGTTAAGTTGCATGAACCCTAGAGATGTACAATTGCCACAACAACCTTCGCTCAGAAGATCAAGAAGGGCATTTGACATACCTGAGAGCTCTAGAGCAAGAGGTGGGGATGATGAAGAAGAAGAAGACCCTGCTGATCCCACATATGAACCCGATGAGCTCATGGGTTCTCAATTGCAAGATGCTCCGTTCGCCACCCAACCTGAGGTTAGTATGACCACATTTTTAGCCACACAACATCACAATTCTACCTTGTATTGAAAAACCATAATTCATCTACCTTTGTATGGTATGAATGTAGAGTTCTAGCCAAGCGACCCAACGTGGCCAAGGAAGGAACGTACGAGGACGTGCACGTGACCGCTCCGAAGTCGGCACTCCAAATATCCTTCCCACCAACCCTGGTAGGCAGCGGCGTACTCGAAACCCGTACACGCCGGGCCCTTGATCGCTATCAACTTCGTTCGGTACTCGAGTTTTAGAGACTATGTCGTGGACTATATGATTTGGACTCATGTCTCTATGTTATGGACTCATGTTATGGACTCTATGTCGTGGACTATGTGATTTGGGGACTATGACTGTGATTGTGTCGTGGATCATTTGGAGACTATGTTTATGACTATGTGAATGTGTCTCGTGTTGTGGACTATGTGAATGGGTATTTTTGTGATTTCGTGACCTTTTCATTATATGTTGTATATGTATGGCCAATATTCTGTTTCTGTGGTCTTGCAGCATCTGTGTTGCCAAAATAGAAAGGGAGCAGAAAGGGTGCACCTTGAATTGGATCTGTCACACCTTGTCGCGCCAAGGCAGCGAGCGTGACAGCAAAGCACTGTCACGCCAGAGTCGTCGACGCGACAGCCTGTCCCGCCAACCAACACGGCGCGACGAGTGTGGCCAAACAGTCCGGACCATACTTGGTAAGCGTGAGACCATGGCGCGGCTAGTCACGCCAACGAGCCTGGCGTGACAGACTTGTCACGCCACCTTAGCCGGCGTGACGGCCTAGTCTCTCACGCTGGAGTCGTCGGCGTGGCAGCCTTAGCTGTCACGCCAGAGTCGTCGGCGCGACAGCTGTCACGCCAACGAGCCCGGCGCGATGAGTCCTCCCAAACAATCCGGACCATACTGGTAAGGGTCAGGCCATGGCGCGGCTAGTCACGCCACCTTGGATGGCGTGACAAGGTTCTGTCACGCCGTCTAGCCTGGCGCGACACTCCGATATACAAGCCACTTCGAAGTCGGGGCCCATGGTCACCTCTTTCCTTCGAGCCCTATCGATTTAAAAAAGTCTTTATTTCAAGTTTTGACCACTTAAAAATTAGTATTGTAAATTCATTAGTTGTTTTAAAGACTACAAGAAAAAAATGACATAATCTTGCTAGATAATTCATCCATGCACCCTTGCCTCCATCCGACAAATACAAATGCTTCCATTTTTAGTTTTTAAAGTTCAAGAGCACATTCTAGGATGACTACCAAAAAAGAAAGGAAGGGAACACATAATTTGCTTGCATGATCATACTATCTTTCACAATGCATTACTATAACAAATTAACACATTAGTTATTAGGTTCCCAGTCACTATTATGACTCCTTTTGATGCAGTGGTCAACCAGGCGAAGAGTTACTACAAACATGCTTGGGTGCAAGTTTCTAGCTCAATAATCACTGATAAACTATATAACTTCAAGGTATGAAACTCCAGCTTGCTTCCCCTTTTCTTTTCTTTTTTTCATAGACATAAACACTTTTGCTTCACTGGATTACTAGAACGAATATGCTCACATGAAACACCAAATGCTCAGCATTACAACGACACGAGAGGACATAGCATAACATGAGAGGATATCATCCTAGTTCTTCATGCAAATGCATAGCACAGCCATAGTTCGACACGAGAGGACATAGCATAGTTCATAGTGCGCGTCATAGTTCATGCAAGCGCCATAGCATCACAGGACATACAAAAGCTGCCTTTCCTCAAACAAGTCCAAGGCATCCTGCACCAACAATAGGGAAAACTAGTAGTAGTCATCGTAGTCTTGGGCGGTCCACTCAGGCTTCGCGTCGGGGTCATAGTCGAAGTCGGGAGGCGCCCCGTCCTCGTCGTCGCTGTTGTCGTCATCCTCCTTAGGGGCTGGGAGATGTCCATCGTTCGGTGGGGATTCGGGAACTGCAAGTAACGAAGAATGGTTAACACCACCTAGGACAACATGCAGTACTTTGGATCATTGGTTAGACACTAAGTACTCACAAAGCTCATGACACATATTCTTAGCTTGCCTCCCATGTTGCACACGCCAACGGTCCTCGCTCTTCAATCTCTGACGATGAAAAAAATTGATCTCCCTCCGGCGCTCGTCATCCATGAAGTCGTAGCGCTTCTTGTTCGTGCGCCAAAACCTAATGAGCTCCTCACTGTCATGCGGTCGGCCAACTCTCTTGAACTTGTTGTCGGTCGCTCTGTCAAAGTCATCACCAAGCATATTCCATGTCTCAATGGATGGGCCTATAACACTGTGCTTCATACGGCAGGTTTGCCTGGCGTTGTGCAGTTTAATCCTCTGCCTTTCATTCATATAAGGAGAAAGCACTTTGTTCTCGTAGATTTCCGCCCACAACTCTCCACGACCGGGAAAATCCTCCCAGTCACATGTCTTTCCCGCCTGAACAAATATACATTAGTGAGCACATAATACGGGTTCACAAATTCTATTAAAAAACAAGACAGAAGTTGATAAGTAAGTAAACTCACGAAGAACTCATTTGGGCCTCCGAAAGCATTGCCACAGTAGTGGCCCCACCCTAGCTCCGAAGGAACAACTCCTTCGCGAGCCTTGATGCCACATTTGCACTTACGATCCGGCATCTTCAAACAGGGCCATGTATTTGAAAATGTAAACTCTTTAACCTCCTCCTCAGAGGGCCAATGCGATCTAGGTCCATAGACGTACTCGTCGAAGTCGCAAGCTGGAAATCCACGCTGAAATGGAAAACAGTAGAAACCATTGTGTTAGAATTTCAACGAGCGCATATGACATGGACAAGAACAATAATCGAAAAACACTTACACAGTCACGTTGACCACAACGGAAGAATGGAGTGAATATTCCATCCTTGCTTGGTTCTTGGAGAACCGCAACCTTGCCACATGGGATGTGAGGAGGATTCTCTAGCATTTCGGCTCGTGCAAAAAACTTTGCTCAATACCACTCATAGGAGGAGGATTCGGGGGGGAGGCACCCACCTCTTAAACTCAGCATATGGAAAACTCTTCCATGGGTCGTAAGGAAAAAAACATGATGCGTCTATCTAACATAGCATCACCATCCAACCATTGATAGAAGTCACATCCGTTTATACCTCCAACCGAGGGGGGTGTTGTCGCAATGGGCAAAGAAAAAGGCCCGCCCGTAAGACCTAGGATGCCTCGATCGCTTCACATAGGCCGGTAGCCCACAAAAATATTTGGGGACCGGATCACCATCTTTGAATGGAGCATCTATGTCATCATGCACCGCCGGATGGTGCACAAACGGATCCTCTTCGCCAACCTCCATTGATTCTATTATAAAATCTTATATAAAACCATCACAATCTTACAAACATTTAAACATAGGTTTAATGCTTCCATAAAAACTACAGGAATCATCACAAAAACATATATGTCACTTGAAACCTTCAAACAGTGTAAAAGACATACTCAATACCAACATACTTCTAATCACAAACTAATTAATTAATTGCATGATTACCATATCCGTACCAAAAAAAGCTACCTATATAAGACCAGCTAATTATTGTCCATATCAACTACAACCCTAACACAGGTATATAACCATAATCTAAATGCACCAAGTATCAATCTAAGAATATCATGTATAAGGCATAGTTGTCAAAACCACTAACTAATAAATTACATCATTTCTCTAACCACGATGAATGCAAACTCTAATACAGTGTCCATATCAACTACAACCCTAACAACTTCCACAAGACACAGGTATATAACCACAACATAAATGCACCAAGTATCAGTCCGAGAAGACCATCTCTAAGGCACAGCTGTCAAAACCATACCAGTCAAAAGCACAGCAGTCCAGAGAATAGCAGTGTAAACCAAAACAGTGCAAACCAAAAAATAAACATGTTAGGATGGAGGAGTCTTACCTCAAAGACTAAATGCTTGCAACCAATGGTGCTCAAACTCACTATGTCACTAAAATGGAGAAAATGAGAGAAAAAGGAAAGAGGGAGGAAGAGGAGAACTCGCCACACTGAGAAACTCAACGGCGCCAAAGACGAGAGAAAGTGAATGGGAGGGGAAGGGGAAGGCTCGGGTTGGTGGCTTTTAAGTCTCCGTCGCGCCAGCCCGCCTGGCGTGACAAGGCCGTCGCGCCAGAGCATGCGGCGTGACAAGGTGGGCCCACACGGCGCCACGCCAGCCCCGGTCAACACCGACGGCCACGCTGGCACAGCCTTATCGCGCCCGGTGCATGCGGCGTGATGAGTTTTCTTTGCCACGCCGGGCACCGGGCGCGACCAAAGGGGCTACGGCGTGCAATTTCTTTTTGAACCAGTTTTTTCTTGCAATATCTTTTAATAAAGGATTAAAAATAAAAAAATCCGTTGGCATCACAATAGCCTTCTAGCACTTTTGGGTATCCCCGGTAATGAATACCATAGGTCATTGTACCTTTCAAATAGCGCATCACTCTCTCAAGAGCACGTCAATGATCATGCCCGGATTTGAAACAAATCGACTTAATTTGCACACAGCATATGAAATATGGCGTAGGAGCAGGATCACAGTCACTAAACCCAAAGCGACTTAGAACCTTTTCCACATAGTGGGATTGCAATAAAGTTAACCCACCATTACCTTCTCATATAAGCTTGATATTAAGAATAACATCAGCTTCTCCCAAATCTTTCATCTCAAAGTTATTTGACATGAATTTTTTCACTTCCTCAACCACCTTGAGGTTTGATCCAAAGATCAATATGTCATCAACATAAAGGCACAGCATTATAGTCTCACTCCCACCATGCCGATAATACACACGTGTCAGATTCATTCACAGCAAAACCAGCTGCTCTGAGTGTATTATCAAACTTTTTATGCCATTGCTTAGGTGCTTATTTTAGGCCATACAATAATTTAATCAACCTACACACCTTGTTTTCTTGACCATCCGCAATGAACCCTTCTGGCTGATCCATATAGATCTCCTCATCCAACTCTCCGTTTAGGAAAGCTGTCTTAACATCCATCTGATGAATGATATGACCATATGAGACTGCCACGGCTATCAGAGCGTGAATTGTAGTCAATCGAGCCACTGGTGAATAAGTATCAAAGAAATCTTCCCCCTCTTTTTGGGTGTATCCTTTGGCCACAA
The DNA here is from genome assembly GCA_015844335.1 of Chrysopogon serrulatus. Lineage (NCBI taxonomy): Eukaryota > Viridiplantae > Streptophyta > Magnoliopsida > Poales > Poaceae > Chrysopogon > Chrysopogon serrulatus. Next base: position 70,400 of record JADLZL010004316.1, read on the forward strand.
GCCTTGCCTTGTACCTCTCAATTGTACCATCAGGCCTAAGCTTTTTCTTGAATATCCATTTGCAACCTATAGGTTGACAATCATAAGGCCGATCAACGACCTCCCTCGTTTCGTTTGACATAATAGAATCCATCTCACTCCTTACTGCTTCCTTCTATAAGTCAGCATCAGGAGAGGAATATGCCTCACTAATAGTGGTTGGTGTGTCTTTCACAAGGTACACTATAAACTCAAGAGATAGAGCTAACTGATTCTGAAAATAGGAGTGCCTCTGAAGAAATAGCTCTTCCTGACTAGAATAGAGCCACCAGAGATGCCCACGGAACAAAAACTGGAATGAGTCAAAACTAGGGTGACAGATAGAAACATCAAAGGCTTCGCGCTTGTTTTCCTGTAGACACACAATTTCACAGCCGCATTCAACAACTTTATCACGGATAGAATTCCATTTTTTATCTGAGTTCACACCTCTCACATTCCAAAAGTATAATTTTATTCATGATTAAAGATTAACAAAAGCACTAAAGACTAACTGCATACTCAACAAGAGCCTACAGAGAACTTCTACTTTGCCTTCTTCTTGTTTACTGCCTTCTTTACTCCTGCTGCAGCCTTGCTGGAACTTGACTTTTGACTCACAGGAGACAACAACAATACAAAACAGTACCCAGAAAACAGATGGACTATCGCGGTAGTGCCAGAGATGCACTAATGGCTTCTAAGGTATGGTGACTAAATCAACTGTTAAAAAATGCCAATTGCTAAGATTGACCATTTGGCCTGGTGCGCAACAGATTGTAGCATGATTGAATATGTCGGTGGTAGATAAGACGACTAAGCATGACAATCTGGCCGGCAGCAGCAGCGACAGGTGAAGACCAAGAAGCAGGCAAGCAGCACACCAGACGTACATCAGGTTGATTGGCCTATCCATGGAGCCGAACGCCGTCGTCGCCGGCGTCCTGCACCTCTTGCTCGGCGGCCTCACGCTGTTCCCGGCAACGACCGCCGACATATTCTGCGACAACCTTAAACGCGTCGCGGCCACCCTTCCCAACAACACGGCTTCTTCCCCACAACACGGTGTGGAACGGGATCACCTGGGACCAAACCAGGCTCGACCAGCTGGGGCCCGAGACCTGAGCCACAGTGCCGGGCACGTTCGCGACCTGCTGGCACAGACGGTACAGGGGACGGCGGCGGCCGGCACGACACCGCAGTCGGCGCGGTTCGCCACCGGCTTCATGGACACCGACGACGTGCGCCGCTTCCCAGCGGTGTACTCCCTGGCGCAGTGCACGCCGGACATGTCGGCCGGCAACTGCTTGGCGTGCCTTGGCCGTCTCCTCGGCATGGTGAACGAGTCCATGGCCGCGCGGGTGGGAGGACAGATCCATGTCGCGCGGTGCAATCTCAGGTACGAGATGTATCGGTTCTACAATGGCACACCCATGATACGTCTCAGCGCGGCGTCGGCGCCCACGCCCACCATGACAGCCGTGAAACACAAGAGTATGTATGATTCGTTCTCCTATGGTGTTTGTTTGGATCTTTCAAAAAAAAAGAACTCCCCATGGTTTTTACTATTTTTTTTAAAGGTCACCGAGGTGGGGATGAACTATATCCCCACCTGAATTGCTTTGTACTATTTTCTTTTCTTCCAACATGCATGTGCTTATGAGATGGATTTCATGATCACTACCTCAGATCAGCACATCACTGGCGGCCCTAAACCCCCCATCAGTGCCGGATTTTGAACCGGCATAGCCAACTCGGCACCGATGAGGGTTGGTCATCGATGTCGGTTCCCATGCACCGGCACTGAAGTTCAACTCTTTCTTGCCGGTTGTATATCGAAGCCGGCGGTGTTATCTTGAAACATCGATGCCGGTTGGAAATCAAAGCCGGTAGTGATCGGTGAAGGATCGGTGGCGGTTTGATGTCAGAACCGCCCGATGATGGTTCTGATATCCTTGGCGGCCTCAATGACAACCGACACTGAATTTATTTTTCAGTAATTGTTTTATATTCCCATTTTCAATTTAGTTTTTATTTTATATTATATTAAAAATCATAATTTTCTGGTAGGAAAACAAAATCATAAAACTGAAACCTTGATAACAACATACCAAATACATTAGTATTACATACATTAATATTACATATACATTAATAGTCCTTTCTAATACCACCGTAATCCAATGGAACAATTATAAAAGTCTAGCCACCGCTTTGGCTCGTAATTATTCTTGAACTTCTTCGAGCGGGCAATGGAGTATTTTCCTTCTTTGCTCACAATATGCTTCAAGATGAATTCCGCTATCTCCTCTTGAAATCCTTGAATCTTCATGTCCGGGATCATATTGTGTCCATATTTTCGCCCATTTGTCGAGCAATCAATAGGGAGCATTAATATAAGCTATAAGAGAATTTTATGGCATATAAAAATGGAATTAATACCTTCGATCTGCTTTGACGTTTTTCATGCCAAACCATTGCCTCGTGGCCCATATTACGTAGAACCCACATTCATTATTCGCTGCGGTTGGTCTAGGTACGATACGCATTTCCTGCACCTTGAAGTTTACTTTGCATGCATTTGCGCCACAATATTAATTGGGAAAGAAGAGTAACATTAAGTGTGGTGGTACACACACACACACACACATATATATATATATATATATATATATATATATATATATAACTATATAACTTTATTTGTTTATAAAAATGTTAACTTACTCTTGTAACGCACGTGCAGTAGAGGACCTATCGAGTTAGGGGATTCTTTCTAGAGTCCCACACCTCAATAAGGTATCTTTTAATATCGACATCGATAAAGATAAAATGGTGCCTGCAACCACAAAGTCCAATTTATATTAAATAGTTTAATTAGCTATATAAAATACGTAGAAATAATGGTAGAGACCACATAAACAGTTATAGGTCAAGAGCACGTTCGATTTATCTTTTTGGCAAAACCCTTGAACAACTGGAGAGAATTTGTATCATTCCATTCGGTCGTAGCCTTCGTCTCCTCTACAAGTTGGCTCATTCACTATGGTTGGGTCCAAGAAGGCTACATATTTAACGTTATTTGTATCGTGTATTCATGTAGCCACCTGCATAGAGTATGAGATATGACTATAATGAAAAAAAAGATGTAGTTATTTATGAATTCATGCGGGTAGTAGGGTACTTACATAGTCCATAGGACCATTATTCGTGGTATCGAGGTCGCGTCTTTGATATAATTGGAATAAGTCTTCAAAAGCTATGTCTTTGCAAAGTTTCCTCAAGATGATCAAAGACTTCTCCGGCGGAATAATTGCTTCAAACCCACCTTGATCTGTTTCAATTGCCTCGGCCAAGTAAAAGTATGTAAATCACGCATACGTGTTGTAAGAGCCTTCATAGCGCTCTTTTGTTTCCATGGTCAAATCTTGACCTCTTTGATACTTGTATCTTTGGTTTTGCCATTTCATACTCCTTATTAGTACCACCATAAACTATGGCCCTAGCATCCTCTAGGGATAGGCTGTTGTTCTGCTCCATCAATTTATATACTTCTAGCTCGGAAGAGAGGTGCCGCTCATCCTCCCTTTCTTCATTGAGCTTGCTGCGAGCTTGTCTGTTAAACTCGCATACGGTCGTCCACGAAGGCTGCCATAGATTTCTCAAAAATCGGTTGCATGCCTCCGGGTTAGGCAATTCTATGTCATTACGCTTCATCTTAGATGTAATACTCCCGCTCATTTGCTTTTTGTTTCCTTTGTTGGCATCCTCTTTTATAGAATCGAGAGGACCTTTTGCCCGATCTAGATCTAGTTATGGAATCGGCCTTGCGGCTTCTTTTGATTTTGGCGGGGGAGGGGGTCTACGATTATCATGTCTTCCGGCCGAAGATGAAGGATTGTGGGGAGGCGGGGGAGGAGGTGGAGGAGGTGGAGGAGGTGCAGCCCCCACATTGCTCGGGGTTGACAAAGTGGGGGTAGGAGCCGTAGCCGGATCCCCCATTCCTTGGGGGGTGATGGAGGGGGTGTAGGCGGAGATACCTCATCCCGATCTAGGGGGTTGAGGTTGGGGAATGAGCAGGCGCATCATGAATTGGGAGAGCTTGGTCATGACATCTGTCCGGTGAAGATTCAGCTTCATCCTCATCATCCGAGGACTCTTGGTGGTCGAGCTTCATGTACCGCTTCCGCCCGGGACACGAAGACGAAGGTTACGAACCAACCCGGCCTATCTTCTTGTGCAGGGTAATCAATGGGTATCTTGTTAAACTTTTTGTCCAGAATTGTATCAATGGTGACATTCCAATAACCCAAAGGAATTGGTTGACCATTAGTTAACCCTTCTCCTTGAGGCCAAGCCTGGCCGACCGCCACCTTGTCTGTCGTCCATTGTTGGCGGATGTACAGACCTCACATTAACCGCTTCGTTATGTTGTCCACCGGATGAGGTAATCTCGCCTCAAAGATCATCCATGGGGGTCGATCCACGGCTACTACAACCCTTAACCTTTGGGCTCATGCATGTGGGGACGGGGGCTGCAGATCCACAGTGCGAGGACCTCGTGCTTTGGGAGGCCATAGCAGCAAGTTGGTTAACTACGTCTTCCATTATCTTTAGCCGGTTCTCATACATAGCTTCTTTAGCCGCCTCTCGTTCTTGTCTAGCCCTTGTGTGGCTACGATAAGAAGCAATGTTCTCCTCGAAAGCTACCCTCCAGTTCACAAGACCAGCTCCCCTTGTGCGGCTGGGGTGCTCCTTGTTACCAAGTGTCCGGGAGAGCACGTCGTTCTCCCTATCAGACCTGCGTCTCCCTTGGTTCACCTCTTAAATTAGAGTGGAGATAGTCTGAACTAGGCTGCCCACATGTTCATTTGGGAATAGGGTGCCGTCTTCAATATTGTGCCGTGCACCCCCTGGCCATAACAAAGTGAAGAGACCTAATCCGCAATTCGGCAAAGTCTCAGTTTAACACCACGGCGTTCCATCTCATCAAACTCCTTCTCCCATTGAAGCACCTTACTGGAATAGCCACGAGAGCCGAGACGGTGAGGATTTGTCGACTTTGCTGAGTTTTCCTTGTTCTTCGCACTCAAATCCTTATACTCAGGTCATTTCATTTCTCCATTTGAGAAAGTTAGATTACACTGGTTCACAAATCAACATAACCCATACCGTGTTTTAAAACACCGGTATGGGTTATGTAGATTTGTGAATCAGGTGTAATCTAACTTTCTCAAATGGAGAAATGACCTAAATAAAAGTTGTACATAACCATGAGTGCACCAACTTTGCAGTTCAAAATTTTTTGATTTGAGGAAATTTACATGGCTCAAATCTGGCCGGAGATTTGAATTTTGAGTTGTTTCAATATTTTTCACACATAGTATTTTGCAAGAATTGTCAAATGGTGAAAATGCATTAATAAAAGTTGTAGAGAATGATGGGTCCACCAACTTTGATGTTCAAAAATTTTTTATTCGAGGCACTCTATACTGAATAAAATGCAGTGGAACCTCTGTAAATTTAAAATTTGAAAATTTCAAATCTAAAAAACTAGTCAAATTGCTATTTGGTCATAGTAGGTGGATAGAGCTTGATTTTGGACAAATTTAGGAAAAAAGATCATCTTATTTGGAGTTAGGATGAGGGAGAAAAACTGGTTACAAATCTCATCAATCACACAAAAATCAGAAATCATACATGTTCATCACTAGTTCATTGGTGTGTAGGTCTGATTTCTGATTTTTTGTGATTGATGAGATTTGTAACCAGTTTTTCTCCCTCATCCTAACTCCAAATGAGATGATCTTTTTTTCTAAATTTGTCTAAAATCAAGATCTATCCACCTACTGTGACCATATATCAATGTGACTAGGTTTTTAATTTCGAAATTTTCAAATTTGTAATTTGGAGAGGTTCCACTACATTTTATGCATGATATAGTGTCTCAAATCAAAAATTTTTGAACATCATAGTTGGTGGACTCATTATTCCCTACAACTTTTATTAATGCCCTGTGACCATTTGATAATTTTTTCGCACAGTATGTGTTGCATTTATTATTTTTTCAGTTGTAGACTTATCACTGGCGGTTGTGCTTTAGCACCGGCAGTGAAATTGACTTTCACTGCCGGTTTTAGGACAAAACCGGCAGTGATCAATGCAAATCTATTTAACCAGCCCCCGCACCAGTGAATATATTACTTTCACTCTCACTCTCTCACTCTCACTCTCACTCACTCTCACACTCTGTTTCAACTATGGCTCCCCGGGTATCTTTGGTATGGCTTCTTCTATATTATTATTATTATTATTATTTTCAAATGTCTATTAATATGCATTTTGAAATATTTTGATTTAATTTACTTAGGGATGAACAATGGACCTCCCCGCCAAAAGCAACCTGGTTTCCACACTGGCGATGAGTGGTTCGCTCCGGATATGGCCGTTCCACAACACCCTTATCCGGCTATTGTAAGAAATATTTGTCTCATAACAAATTGTTGGTTATATACATATAGTACTCAGTATATATATATACCATAAATATTGCAGACTATATCTCCCATACAGTGGTTGCAATCAACACTTACCTTTTTTATGGCGTCGGAGATAGTTGAGGACACGACCATTGATGCCCGTGGTCGTTTGTGGACATGTGAACTGAGCTTCTCCATCCCTACAAGGCCTCCTTTTAGGGTATCAACAACAAATTTTGCAGAGGGGACGAGAGATGCCTTCACGCTTAAGTGCCGAAGTTCAATGCCGTGTTGCCTTTGTTTGCATGCTTTGGAGCACATTGGCTATCGCATTCGATTACTCGTCCTTCAAGATACAAGGCTTGGCGTGCAGGTAATCGGGACGTGGCGGAATTTGCCGAAATCATGGCGACCTGCAACCGGATGGATGTGGTATAACCATAATAATTTTTTATATATATCTACGTATTTTAAATATTAGATCACTTATTAAACTATCTCTAATTTTCTCTGCAGATTCTTCTCCATGATTATACATATGCTGCATATGCCTTGTCAGCCACTCTAGATCAAGCTATTGAGCAGCTTGGTTATTCCTGGAACTATGAAGCACACTTTGGCCAGCTCACTACACAAGGATGCCAGTATGGCATAATAATTACTGAGGGGGTGGATGCCAATAGTCGTATAGTAGGCTATATCTATGGTCGAACGTGTGTTCGTATTTGTGAGGCACGAGAGAGTGCACTAATACGAGCATTGGCCTTCGTTGACAGGGAATGTGGTTACACCATTCGTGATATACACTACCATGAATGGATAACGACTGTGCCACCCCCAAATTAGGTTAGAGAGGTTAATTTTTACTTTGTTTTGTATCGCTTTTATGTATATTTATGTGTTAGACTATGTAAGCTTGTCTCAGTTGTTTTATACTGTTGTACATTACATTTGTGAGAGAGAATACAAATTACGTATTTAAAAATACAAATTGAAAAACACACACATGCAAATTACATTTATTGCAAGGATACAAATTATATTTATTTCATAAATACAAAAACCTTGTTTCTCTACAAGGTCAAAGTTACGATCGAAGTATACAAACACATAAAAAGATAACCATCTCAGAAACATTCTTCTAGCACCCAGGTCGGGTCGAAGTGGATGCAAAGAATGTCGGAGATGGTAGTAGAACTACACCTTTGGAGGTAGCTGTGATGAACCCATGCCCGGGCTGCAGCAGTCCAGAGCACATGCATGGATGCATCGACCTAATACGAAGTAAATGTAACAGCTATATAATGTTACAGATACTTCGCTCCCGATTTCTCCAAACGGTTTGCGTAGCTCCATCGTAAAACATTCTTCTAGTACCCACTTGTATGTCATCCTAGACTACGATAGTGATATTTGTATATCGAAAGCTTTCTCCTAGTGGGAAAATATAGAGCCAGCATAAACCTCTAGTGTTCTCCCGAAGAGAGAACATCTAGTAAAACCAGCCTAAACCTCTGGTGTATATGAGAACACACACATACAGAGGAGCGAAGAGCGAAGGAAAGGAAGCACTTGCTTGAGGCGCCTCCTGGTTGCCATTATATAGCCGGGAGCAAAGTGCCATCGGCCATACATGAGAGCTGGGACCTTCCTGATAGCTGTGAGGCGCGTATTTTTAAGTTTTTGGATGGATGTGGGCTTCAGTGCCGGCTCTAAATTAGAACCGGCACTGAAGCTATACATCAGTGGCGGTTCTTTTAATGAACCGACACTAAAGCCTTCTTCAGTGGCGGTTCTCATGCAAAACCGCCACTGATGAACCTGACCCTTTTCAAAAGGCTGCGGGATTGGCATTGTTCATTGAATTGATGACGCAGCTTTGTTCAGAACAAAAGCTACCCCAATTCAATGAGCCACAATTCGTAAAATTAGAAATAATTAAAATATATGAATTTACAATATGAGTTGAAAATATTTCCGATGCAGTTATTGTCGTACAATAAAATTCTTGAGGCAACCTAAATTTATGATTACATGATCATTAAGATTAATTACATAATTTCAGAAAAAGTCTTGTTAAGGTGCAGGAACAATGATGGACTCATCATGATCACAACGTACATAAGCCGGTTCATCACTCTCTTCAAGGATAGCTAGGTTAACGCTCGATCCAAAGGGAGCCATTTCCTGGTAACCCTTGTAGTCTTCTTCGTCTGTGACTCCTTCAACACCCACAATCTTTCTTTTCCCTTGCAGAACTACTTTGAGTCTTCCTTTTGTCTCATTGTCCCTTGAATAAAAGATTTGCATAACATCTTTTGCAAGGACGAATGGATCGTCTTTATATGCGGTCTTGTTTAGATCAACGGTTGTGAATCCAGCTTTGTCAATGTTTACGTCCTCAAGGCGGACCCACTTACATCGAAACAGAGCAACCTTTAATTGTTGTCCATAGTCTAACTCCCATATTTCCTCTATGGAACCATAGTATGTCGCTTCCACATTGCCGTTTTCATTGTGGGCATCGAAGCGAACACCACTATTTTGGAAGGTGCTCTTTCCATCTTGTTTTGTAGTGTAAAATGTATATCCATTGATTTCATATCCTTCATACTTAAGATATGTAGAAGAAGCTCCCTTGGCTAGTAGATCCAGCTGAGAATTCAATTTTATTCCAATCAAACGACACCGTAACCAGTCGACAAACTCCTCCTTATGTTTCTTTTCACGCCAAGCTTGTGTTCTATTAATGTATAAAGTTTGAAGCAGCTGTCGGTGCTCTTCAATGTATGACATTATACCCGTGGCTTGTTGGAGAACAGCGAACTGCGCCTGTCTAAAAGAAACTGTGTCACGTACTGTGAACGATTTCTCACCGATAGTTCCTTTGCCCCCTAGTCTTCCCTCGTGACGAGATATTGGAACTCCGACACGGTTGATGTCCAAATAATATGTGCAAAACTCAATTGCCTCCTCCGTTGTCCATCCTTCGACCATACTGCCTTCTGGTCTAAATCTGTTCCGAACATACTTTCTAAAAACTTTCATCAGCCTTTCAAAAGGGAACATCTGATGCAGGTACATTGGGCCAAGGGCTCGAATTTGGTCAACAAGATGAACAAGTAGATGCACGGACATATCAAAGAAGGTAGGCGGGAAATGCATCTCTAAACGACATAGTGTCTCCACAATGTCCAGCTGCAGCTGGTCCAGTTTTGACATATCAATAACCTTTTCTGAGATTGCATTGAAAAATGAGCACAATTTTATGATTGGGGTGCGAACCTTGTCAGGTAGGATACCACGTAGGGCTACTGGGAGTAACTGAGTCATAATGACATGACAGTCATGGGCCTTCATACAACCATAGTTAAATTTCAACTCTCTCATGTTCACTAGCCTCTTCGGGTTGGCACAGTACCCTGTCGGGACTTTTAGTTCATTGAAGAATGAAAGGAGCACCTCTTTTTCTGTTGTTTTCAGTGTCCATGATGCCACAGGAAGTTTTATTTGACCATCCTCAAGAGTGACTGGATGCAGCTCCTTCCTCAGCCCTAAGTGTTTCATATCTAGACGTGTTTGAGTGAATCTTTTCTTTGTGCCTCCCTGTGTTCATTAAGGTGTTGAGCGTGTTGCCGCACACATTTTTAGTAATGTGCATTGGATCAAGGCAATGACGTACACTCAATAGCGGCCGAGAAGGTAGTTTCAGAAAATTGACTTTTTCTTCCAAATAGACTCGGCAGTGCACGAACTGCCCCCTCACCCTTTCCATGGACAACATTGAGTTTGCTAACCTCTCGTAGTATCTGTTTTCCATTTCGATAACTGGAGGTCCACGTCTTTCAATTGTCCCATCGAAGTCTTTTTTGTTTTTCGCGGTAAGGGTGGTCATCGGTAGGAACATACGGTGACCCATATAAGCCATTTTCTTGTTTTCCGGTAGATGTACCGCATGGGTTGAGTCCAAGCACTCTACGCATCCGGTATATCCTTTTGTCTTCTCTCCGGATAAGCTACCTCGCCCCGGCAGGTCCGTGATTGTAGCGATTAGTACTACCTTGATTGTCACATGTTCCTTTGTATACTCATCCCAAACATCTGGTACCCCCCGTATGCCACAACTCCAACAATTCATCAATCATTTGGTTCTAGGAAAACATCGATATCATTCCCGGGTTGTTTCGGCCCTTGGATCGATGGTGGCATCCGGATGTATGACCTCTTCATACAGCACCAAGGTGGAAGGTTGTATATACAAAGCGCCACCGGCCAAGTGCTATGATTGCTTCTAACCTGGTCGAAAGGATTCATCCCATGCGTGCTCAAACCCACCCAAAGGTGTCGCACCTCACCACCAATGTTCTTATAGCACATAGTGTTAATAGTCCTCCAGTCCGCCCCCATCGGCCGGGTGCCGCAAGCATTGTATCTTTCTTACGCTCTTCACCGTGCAGTAACAACTTGGCTGACTTTGCATTTGCAAATAGCCTATGCACCCGTGGAGCTATAGGAAAATACCAGACTACCTTTACAGGCCCTCCTTTTGTCTTGCTACCATCGTTGGACGGCCCTTGCTTGTACCTAGGAGCTTTACACCTAGGGCACGCATCCAAGTCTTTGTATTTATCTCCACGGTATAGTATGCAATCATTGGGACACGCATGGATTTTTTCAACCTCAAGACCGATTGGACAGATCATTTGCTTACATAGGTATGTCTTTTCTGGAAGCTCATTTTGTGGTGGTAGCAGTTTCCTTACTATTCCTAGCAGCTGATCGAAGCCTTTATCGCTCAATCCATTTGAAGATTTGAACTCCAATAGCATGATGTTCGCTTCAAGTTTGCTCAGTCCACACCCTGGATACAATGGTGTCTTGCCATCTTTTCTCATTTTCTCTAGTTTTTTCAACTGTCTATCGCTAAGGAATCCACTCTCAACATCATGTAGCAACTGCGAAATGCCATCATTATGCTCAGTGTCGTCAGCTAATGTATCCCTCAACATATCATTAACGGCGGTAGCCTCGGTACACGTGTTGACACTAGGATCCTCGTTTGTCACATTCTCGTGGACGGCTATGTCAGGCATGGGCACATCATCATTGTAATGTTCTTGTGGAACATTGTCAACAACTTCCCCATGCATACTCCATATCGTGTAGTCTCTCATGAACCCCCTTGTGATCAAATGTGTACGTATGGACTCCAACGTTCTCCATTTTCTAACATTTCCACAATCTTTGCATGGACAGAATATAGGTTGCCCCTCACGAACATTAGCTTTGGCTACGTGGAGGAAGTTGGAGACACCAATCAAGTACCGTGGGTCCGTTCGGGACACACCGTACATCCACTCTCGATCCATCTCTGCATTGATAATATTAGGACAACTACTTATAAATCTAATAGAAATAATACTCTAATAGAAATAAATCTAATAGAAATAATATTAGGACACACCGTGACAAAATAATTAATTTGCTCCTCATAAATCTAATAGAAATAATACTCTCAACTTCTAACTACCTACAACTACTTATAGCATCACATACTAATATTAATCAATACTAAGCATATTGGTTCATTTGCTAACTAACACTGTGTACAATCAATGTATCACATATCGGCTCTAATATTAATCAATACTAATATTTATCATAATAAGAATTTAATCTAGACTCTCTAGTGCTAACTAACACTAACCAATTAATATATCACATACTAATTAATATCAATCTTTAGCATTGATCATGCAGATATACCTAAGAAATATATGGGTTGGTACACACTAACCTTTTGTATAGTAGATTATCCACAATTCGATTTCAAGGCTCCCTCAAAATCTAATTTCAAGCTCCCTAGAAAAGAAAGCACAAAAAAAAGATCATATCAAACAAATTAGCCATAATTAATGGTCACAATCCATGGATTATTTGTTGGCTACTAACCTTTAGTGCAAATAAAGCAATCGGTTGGCCTAATTTCAAGAAAACCTTGCTTCATTCATGGAGAACAGCAGCCGCAACAATGGAGACGGGGAGGCCCACGCTAGCGGCTTCCTCTGCTCAGAATGGCAGAGTGGAGAGGAAGAAGAGGACGCCTGCCACCTTTTTGTGGTGTCAGTTCATCACTGGCGGTTTCAAGCCAGAACCGCCATTGAAAGGATATGTTCAATGTCGGTTCTAGTTTAGAACCGGCAGTGATGTACACTGAGGGCATCAGTGGCGGTTCCAAATGCTAACCGGCACTGATAAGGCTCTTCAGTGTCGGTTCTCATGGATCCCGGACATGTTACGATTTTCAAAGCAAAGAACCGGCACAGATGGGTTATCATTGCCGGTTTTGCATAACCGACAGCAAAGGTGCCGGCACTGATAACCGAATCTGTAGTAGTGGATGTTGATGTATATCAGGGCGTATGAACAGCTTGTGGGCAATTCCCATAGTTCTAGTTCCTCTAGCAGTAGCAGCATTCGTCTTCAGCTCCCGTTGGCTCAGAATGCACAAAAAAGCAGGTATCTTTGATCTGATACGGAGTTGTTGCAGCTCGCACTATCATGTTATCAAATTATTCTCAAATATAATGTTGTTTGAATTAGCTACGATCCAGTTAATGGAATATGAGGTGGTATATATTCTCTTCTGCTCATCTTTGGTGATTTCAAGCAGGACCAAGGCGTCCTGGGGACATGCAGGGGGAGGAAGAACTAGTTAGCTCAGAGTTCAAGGTGTTTGGCTTTGAACAGCTATTGGAGGCCACAAATAATTTTTCAGAAGAAAACAAACTTGGACGAGGTGGCTTTGGCGTTGTCTACAAGGTAAATAAATAGTTGATGCTCCCTCTCCGGTAATAAAACCAGTCATCAATAACCTAGGACGACAATATCTAGTCAATAACCTTTAAGTAGTACGTTTGAAAACATACGACTTATATGTGTAGATTAATACTTTTTTAATCACATAAATTTAAAGGATATCAAGAATATATCCTACGAGTTAGTGGTCAATTGGTATGCATCAAGACCGTGTAAACTCAAATGTGACAAGTATTTTTTTTAACAGTGGGGTTAGAACACATGCATGCAGAGTCAAAATAGAGCACGTCAACAGCATATCTATCATCATTTTCTCTCAACAAAAAAAACATCCTAGGAATCAATGGGTATTTACTTTGTATATTGGTATCCCTCACAACCAAATGATATAAACATGAGGATCCATGGACCTATACCATAGAACTTCAGACCATCCATGGACCTATACCATAGAACTTCAGACCGCCACTGATATAGAGGGAGGTGTTTGCTCAAACAAAGCACTCCATAATAGTCAAACTTTTTCTCTTATTCAGTAATGTATAGATTTGTTCGATGAGCAAGCTTTCTTCAGCCAAACTTCATCCACTTTGATCGATGGCTTCTCTTGTATTGTATCACTAGGATCTACTAAATCATATTGTTGACAAACATGTTAGTCTTGAGGACTATGTATGTTATCACTTAAAACCAAAAATCACAAATTTGGTTTACACAATCTATATTACTACGCCTCCCTAACTTTTAGCATTTCTTCCCCCAGGGCCAGTTTCCTGAGGGCTTGGAGATAGCAATGAAGAGGCTTTCTTCCCATTCAGGACAAGGTTTCATAGAGTTCAAAAATGAAGTCCAGCTCATAGCCAAACTCCAGCACAGGAACTTGGTTAGGCTCCTGGGCTGTTGCTCTCAAGAAGAGGAGAAGATACTGGTTTATGAATACTTGCCAAACAAAAGTTTGGATTTCTTCATCTTTGGTACACATTATTTACATTCCTTGATTTAGTTAGACAGAGATTATTGAAGCAGCATAAGTCACTTAAAATTTCGGGTTTTCGTCATGTCAATGAATTAAGTCCTCATGTAACTGAAATATACTAGTTGATCTGCAGATGAAAATAGAAGAGCTTTAGTGGATTGGAACAAACGTATAGCAATAATTGAAGGAATAGCGCATGGGCTTCTCTACCTACATAAGCACTCCCGGTTTTGCGTCATACATAGAGATCTTAAACCAAGCAACATCCTTTTGGACAGTGAGATGAATCCTAAAATTTCAGACTTCGGGCTGGCAAAAATATTTACTTCAAATAACACTGAAGGAAGCACTACAAGAAGAGTGGTCGGCACATAGTAAGTTTAATATAAAACTGGTCCACTAATGGATACTTATACTAGACTAACACATATACAGCATTTGACATACACTATATCTATCCTTTTAGTGGCTACATGGCTCCTGAGTATGCTTACGAGGGCCTCTTCTCAATCAAATCTGATGTATTCAGCTTTGGCGTCCTCATTCTTGAGATCCTTGGTGGAAAAAGGAATTCTGCAAATGGCCATGGATGTGGAAATTTCATTAGTCTCCTTGGATATGTGAGTTGGACACACATGTAACTTGCAAAATTTATTTTGTTTATCTGGTATCTTATACAAATATAGAATTTTGTTTGTTTGCAAAACAGACATGGAAGTTATTTGAAGAGGAAAGATGGAGTGAGCTCATTGATGCATCACTGGACACCAATCGTCACTCAGAAGAGATGATGAGGTGTATGAACATTGCACTGTTGTGTGTGCAAGAGAAAGCAGTTGATCGGCCGACCATGTCCGATGTTGTTGCAATGCTAAGCAACAAAACTATGGTCCTGGTTAAGCCAAAGCATCCTGCGTATTTCAATCTAAGTAGCTTAGGAAGTGAAGAGTCCTCGATTGCTACGCGGCCAAGTAGTATTAATCATGTGACCATATCCGTAACAGCTACTGGTAGATAGGTTTTCTTTCGCATCATGAGCCATTGTACAGAGCTAGGTGAACTCTGTACACGTTGCCTTCCAAATTGTTTTTTTTTAATGTCACGGTGGCTACTCTCCACCTAAATGTATATTGATATAGCCCCAAATCGGCTTGTTTTAAGATATATAACTATTTATATTTAGAGAGAAAGACAGCAACAACACTAAGATGCCCAAGTACTAGGGCGAAAAAGTGGCAGAGCCACAATGACACTAGCAAAACGCAACACGACCACACCAACTCGCAGGAGCTCTTTGATGATGCCTTCAAGTAGGTGAATGACGCCAAAACATAATTATCGTCAGCCAAGCAGGGAGCTTGGCAAGGCTTTCACCCGAGCCTTATACAAGGGATAATAGCCGCATTGATCCGATCAATCCAGGGGAAGCAGCCATAATAGGTTCTTCAGTGACGCCTTCAAAATGGAAATCCTCATCGCTGGCCTAGACTGATCTGGGCTAAGCATTCACCTAGAACCTTTGACGGTGCTCTCATTATTGGCCTGCCCGCGATGAAAGGAGACGCGCACTAGCAGCAAGCGTCCACGCTAGAGGGAGGGGGACCCGGCCACCGCCACAATGCGCGGAGCCATTGTTGAACTCACCCACGAAAGTGGGAAGCGCGCATCGGCAAGTGTCCGAGCTTGGATGAAGAGTACGGGGTGACAGCTGTTGCCACACTGCACGGAGCCATTTCTGGACTCGCCTGTAATGGTTGGAGGTGTGTAACGGTCATACATCCACACCTGGATGGCAAGGGGGTGTTGGCCCGCCACATCACACGAAGCTGTTTCTAAACTCATGCGTGACGGTAGCATCAGGGATGCCATCTGCCGCCACACCACGCGGAGCCAATCTCGGACTCACCCGTGATGGTAGGAGGCACGCACCGACAAGCGTCGAGATGTCAGCTGCTGCCACACCACGCGGAGCCGATGTCGGACTCGCCCGCGATGGTGAGAGACCGGCAAGCATTGGTGATGCTGGCGGCCACCACACCATGTGGAGCTGAACTTGATCTCGCCCACAATGACGGGAGGCGCACACCGGCAAGCATCGGTGATGCTGTCCGCCACCACACCATGTGGAGTCGAACTTAGACTTGCCTGCGTGGTGGGAGGCACGCACCAACAAGCGTCGGGGATGCCGGCCACCGCCACACCACGTGGAGCCATTCTCGGACTTGCCCGTGATGGTGGGAGGCACGCACCGACGACGCCGTTGATCAGCCCAAATAGCGGTCTGCCCTCCCGAAAATTGGCATAGAAGGCCCTCAATGACCGGAAGTTGACCTGGGAGCCACACGGAGGGGAGGGCGTCCACAGTCACGCAGCCCTGCCACCGGCAAGCCCATGGCCAAACTGCACGCACCACTATGCTGCTAGAATCCTGCACACAAACGTGAAGAACATGGGCACGTTGCCCTACCACCAGCCTGCCCACAGCCAAACAGCGTGCCAAGCGTCACTGCAGGGCCACACCCAAAACAAACCTGAGGCTCAAACGCCTTCGCAACAGCCAGCAGACGGGCCAAAGGCGGCACCCTTGCTCGTTTCCTTGCCGATGCCCGCACAAGCACGTCTGCGCGCCCCAGCTGGCCATGGCCCTAGTAGCCAGCAGGCGCACGGTGCAGGAGAGACCCAGCAGCCAGCTCACGGGCATAGCCGCACAGGTAGCGATGCCACCATAGCTGCGCCATGCCAGTGCCATCGTGGGGTGAATCCCCACTCTTGGCCACCGGATGTACTCCCACAACCGCTGGAACGGGCGCCAAGGAGACAGAAGAGTAGCGGGAGCCTCGCCGCTGCCGTCCTGCACTAGTGGGCTGGCCACGTGCTTGAGCGGCGACGAGGGTGGGGGAGCAGGCGGCGCGGAGGCCATCGGCGACATGGAGCAGCCACCCGACGAGCACGCATGGTACACGGCCACCTGGCTTGACGGTGCCCCCTCGGAGTCCTGTGGCGAGCCAGAGGCGTCCAGCATTGCCACAGCGCTATTGGAGAGAAGGGGATAGTGGATCCAGACCCGGGGGGCTGGATCTACCCCGCACAGCGTCCGAACCCAGTTGGAGACGGGGAAGAGGAGAGGCGACCGCCGGCGCTGTTGGTGAAGAGGAAGAATGGGGTTGGGCGCCGGCCGCCGCGTCAGCACCCGGATCCGGTCGCTGGAGGTCCGGATCTATGCTGCCTGCTGTCGTTGCCCACGCCGTAAGGAGACAGGGGAGGTGAGGGAGGAAGAAGGCCGGAGTGGCATGCAGCCATCAAGGCAGACCGTGCCCGAGAAGACCTAGCATGATTGAATATGTCCGTGGTAGATAAGGCGACTGAGCATGACAATTTGCCGACAGTGGCAGCGATAGGAGAAGACCAAAAAACACACCACACATATGTACGTCATGTTGGCGGTTGGCTTATCCATGGCGAACGCCACCGTCTCCGGTGTCCATGCTCCTCATGCTCGGTGTCAGAGGGCTCACGCTGTTCCCGGCGACCGCCGACATACTCTGCGACAACCTTAAGTGTATCACGACCACCCTTCCCAAGAACATGGCTTCTTCCCCACAATTGCCTTTGGCTGAGCCCCAGGTGTCGTCTACGCTTTCGCGCTCTACCACGGCGAAGTGGCCAATGACTCTGTCTAAGTCGCATGCGTGTCCAGGGTGTTCGACACACTACTGAAAAGCTCGACGCCACCACTGCAGCTACCGTGCAACAAGACCGGCCACCGAGCACTACGTCCTCGTCTACTCCACCGACGACGACATTCTCAATGCGACAGCCGGCGACACAGGCGGCGCTAGGCTAGTGACTCAGTCATTGCCATATGTACGTGCCTATGTCAGCTGATCGGCTGGTGCCAGCGACACTGCGGCATACCGCCTACGGAACAAGACACGTCGGGCCGTAGTGAAGATCACGCTCGAGCTGGAGGCAAACATGTGTAGTCATGGTTGTGTTGTCTCTTGTATATGTATGAATTATATTATATATAGTGAATCGGGTTCAATGAGACTCTGCTAGACGAGTCTCACAACATATACTCATGTGTATTATACATACTGTTGAGAAGCATTGTAAAAGAGCTAGTAAAGTGCCTCGTCATGTTGTGCACTTTTATATCGACTGATCAATTAAAGTAACACAGTCCGGCGCGTCATGTACTCGCGAGCCGAGATAAGATGTCGCGCTCTTGGTTTTGACAGCCTGACTATGGCGCCGTCGAAGTAAAGAGGAGCCAATACTTCGCGATGTGCCTCTATGCATGCAGGTGCGCGAGCCACGACAAGGATGTTCCACCTTGCCGAGCGGCGTGCCACGTTTCCAAAAATCCTTAAGAGCCAGGCTATTGGCCGAGACCTGTGTGTGGTCGCCGGTGACAAAGTTGCGGCCGTGCTTATATGATACGGGCTCTCCAATTCTATGACAGATACGGCAACAGATTGTTGTTGCGTCGATTTGTATTTCGATCGGTTTCTTCACCAAGCCGAGTCCGGATTTGCTACGCCTCATCCAAACTCGACTTGGTGGAAGGCATTTGTTTGATGGATTTTTGTAAATTTGAAAATCCCTCATATGCACCCGTATATAATTTATTCACATGTGTCATTGTACATAAATTAAGTATACATGAAAGGTGCATGTGCTTGTCATGTACGTGCATGGAGAGAAGCTAATAACAAGTATATGGGTCTCCATGTGCTACAGACGTGTGTGCAATGGACACGTACAGGAAGTTAGCAGCTGCATGCAGGTTTGTGCGTATATCTTCTCAAGCACGTACGTGAATACGTACGAGCCGTACTCTTGTCTGGGCCCGCGTGATAGCCAGCGGCCTAGAACGTTCTAGAAGCTATCGTCATATATGTGATGAGGCCGGAGATTATTTCGGTTGGGGATAAGTTTGGACAACTAACATCTCCAAAGGCTTTGCATTTAGACTTGGCATTTGGTAATTTGCAAAAAAATCGTAAAAAGTACTATCCAATGGTTTTGCAATTGAGGTTTACATTTTGGGCAAGTTTGCATTTGAGGGAGGAGACTTGGCAAAATTGCCAAGCCGTGGATGACTTTGCAATTCCCGATCCGCCGCAACTCTCGCGCAAATTCCCTTCACCCGCGGTGCTCGACGTTGTTCCCGCGGTCGTGGACGACGACAACCTGAGATTTGCGAAGGACATACCTTGGAGATCCGCACCGCAAGCCTGCTTGATGGAGTCATCGGTGGCATCATGGGCACCAGGGTCCTGGACGACAACGACCTGGGAAGAGGCCACGGAGTAGATGGCGGCCTCCTGCAGGTACCTGCGCTCGGCCTCCTACAGCTACCAACAAGGACGGCAACGGCGATCTCCCTAGGGCAGCAGCGACGGGGACCATGCAAGAACTGGCGGCGACCTGGCGGCTACAGGAACCGCGCGAAGAATGATGCGCCAACGAGAAGCGCGAGAAGAAACAACCTGGGTCCACAAGTTGGGTATGCCAAGTCAAAATGACAATTCCCTTGGAGATGGCCTATTTTAATCCTTGGCATTTTGTTTTGAGAGTTTGCAAACAACCACAAATGCCACGTCTAAATGCCAATTCCCTTGGAGATGCTAACAAAGGTAATGTCTCCACGTATCTCGCTGCTTGCTAACAACCGGGGGGCGGCGGCGTACGTGAGTAGCAGGCCTCCGCAGCCCTAGCTCTTAGGCTATGAATAAGAAGCCCCAAGGCTTCACGGGAGGCTAATCACAATTCCAATAGGGCGGCAGCCAGCCTTGCCGCCACAATGACGCCTGGCTGATTGGATTGGAAGGGCAGCGACGCCGCCGCCATCGTCCAGGCGGCCCAGCCGCTTCATGGATGCAGGGAGGGGCAGCCGCCGCCGCTGTGCTGCACCAAGGGGTATCACGATGATGAGCCCGGCTCTGCTCTATACAATAAGTGGGCAGATGTATATACATACACACACCGCGTCACCGACCACGACGTGCTGCTGCGCCGAGGAGCACGGAAATCATGCCTGCCTGCCTGCCTTCAGCGCTGCCAGGCTGTTGAATCGCAAGGCAACTCATCTGATCTCGCCGAGTTCCGATCTCGCCGAGCTTATTGTGAAGAGGCGCTGCACGTTCTGTTCCCGGGAGTCAACCGGAGCAAGGAGCACGCCACAAGCAAGAAGAGATGATGTCCGTCACGTCGTCTTCCATGAGTAAGAAATTAATAATAGTAATTATCAGTTCGTATACAATAATTAGACCACCATAAATTTTTTACCACAATTAAACCATAGAAACTACAATTATGAATTATTCTAATTAACTGCAGAAAAGCATAGATCTAAATTCTACAGCAAAAACTTTATACTAAAACATACCATATTATATATTCACTACGTAGATCTACTTATATGGAGTCCAACAAAATTAGATTTTCTATTTTATGGTTTTTTATGATTTATGTTTTTTTAAAATTTAGCCAAAATAAATAAAAAAAAAGATAAAACCACCTACAAAACCGTTCTAGGAAGGTAAAACACACAGTTTTAAAAACTGAGGGAAGTGATTTATCTAGTTTTAAGATTTATGAAGAAAAAGTAGTTTTTGGAAAAATTAAGAGAAGAAAAATAGACTTTTTCCAAACGGGATTGGAACTTCTGATCATGGCCCAAAATAAGGACCAAACAAACCTAACTAACTTGGCCCAGCCCAATGAAAATGACATCAGCGCTTCCCGATTAGGCCTATAGGGCCCGTTATAGGTTAATAAAATCAAACCGCCCGTGTTGGGTTTACTACTATTTTATTTACCTTTACCTTATCTCTGGTCTGACAGACTGACACGTTTGATTTGGATTTTGGATGCCTGGGAGTCGGAGAGCACAGAGCACATGTACTCCGCCCGTTAAAAAAAAACATGTAATTCTAACTCTAACGTAGTACTCTCTCCGTCCCAAAAAAAAATATATAACTACAGGTTTCATACCAAATAAAGTGATTTATGTTTGACCAAAAATTTCTAACAAATAGCATTTATATTTATGTCTTCAAATTAATTTATTATAAAAATACATTTCTTAATTAATCTAATGGTGTTTACTTGATATTATAAATGTTTATAGTTTTTTTATCTATAATTAGTTAAATTTGATACACTAAAACATACTACTATACTAGAATTGCATGTTTTCTGGAACGGAGGGAGTATTATAGTTTAGTATCTCAAATTTAATTAATTATAGATAAAAAATCTTTTAATATTTATGTTATCAAATAAATGTCATTGAATTCATTATGAAATGTATTTTTTAATAAATTAATTTAAAGTCATAAATGTGAATAATTTGATGGAAATTTGGTTAAACACTAGAAAACATGCCCGTGCGTTGCAACAGGAGAAAAAACTATCACATATATTTTAAAAAAATAAGCCTACACATCGGTTCTCTTTCCTTCGTGCCTTGTTCTGTTTGATTTGCTATTGGCTTCTGAAGCCGGTTTTTTTTTATCCAATTTCTGTCATCGTCACGGGTGGTTTGGGAGGGCTAGTTGCTGTTGTTTTTTATTTATTGGTTAACTAATTTATTTTTACAATATATTTTAGAATCGGACTCTATATCACGCTAGATAAGAGCTATTCTAATTCGTATGAGTACGGGTTATTGTATATATAAGTCCGAACGGAAAAATCTCTCTATTACCTAGGTAGTTAAGGAAGAGACGGATCAAAAAATGGGTGGAGAGAAATTTTATCTCTTTAGTATAGAAAAAAAGGAGAGATAGATGATAGAATAGATAGGTATCAATTAGGGCAAGTACATTATTATACAACAGCGGTCTCATACTCTGTCTCATGCAGTGCCACGTTGGATTTTTACTGACGTGGATGAAAGAGAGAAAGGAGAGAGGAAGAGGTAGTTGTTTTGCGAAAACAACTACCTAATGAGCTAAAACTTAGGACTATGAGACAACTATTATACTATTATACGAGTAGTTGTTGCCATGCACCTCACAAACATTTCCTTTATTCTAGCACAAATCATGAAATTATGAATTACTATGAGACAACTTAAAAGATAACCATTGTACATATTGTCTATTATATCGTCTTAAAATTACGTGGCACCAAACCGCTCACGAGACAACACCAATATACTTGCCCTTAGAAATATGACTGCAGGCATTTTCTTTACATGTAAAATTCAACGGCCCGAGCCAAATAGAAACATATATATCTATTTGTAGTTGTGAGTCACAAAAGAACACATCACTGCTCACGGTCTGCATGTGGTCTCTCGGATCCGTCTTGCAAACGACCTGCATGCAAGATGAAATTATCGATTTTTTTTGGACTTTCCTCTTTTATTATCGGATCCTGCACTCCTCTTTTATCGGATCCTGCATATGCATGGTTAAAACAGCATTTTTTCGCCAACGTCCAAAATTCCTAATTAATCACGTCATCGTATACTCACTCGGCTTCTATTTATTTCTATACATATGGCATCTCCGAGGAGTTCGAGATAATTTTTATTGATTATTATTTCTTAGACTCTCTAACATAAAAAAAAATCTCGCGTGCTTCCTTCGTGCTAAAAGTCCAAATTTAGATGTTAAATAGGTAAATTTGTCTTTTTTCCTACTTTTATTTATTATCCATTCTATTTGGATTAGGATTTGTATTCATCATCACGATATTCAAGGTTGAAGTGATCTGCTTGGATTAGGAAGCGATCTACACGTAGGCGCGCGGTGACCAACGTGCTCACCCGGGCGCTAGCCGTGGTGCTGTCTAGGGTGGCGTCCATCATCATCGCCAGCGTACGTGTTGCTGACCACCATGTACTACGTGTTCGAGCGTAAGGACGACGTGTAAATCGCCATCACGTAGCGCCCCAATGTAAGGCCAAGTTTGGTAAAGGAGCACTTCCATGTCTGTGCCTCCAGCGACGGCCTCCAGCGACGGCGTTGAGGACCTTGTCTTCGTCATCTGTATGCACGGCAACGGTGGTGAATCCAACACCAACAGTGCTAGCTAGTCGCCATCGCCATGGCGCGTGCCCACCGCAAAGTAGTGCCATAGGCCACCGTCGATAATCTCCCAACAGTTCTCTGATATATTTGTATATATGTACAGGCTTATTGGAAGCACTATGTGCTGCTGACTTCTTGCTTAGAGAGCTTGGCATGTTTTTTTTCTCTCCCAAGTTGAAATGCACGTTCCTATAGGTTACTCCGGCGCTTGCCCTATAGTTTTGGTTTTCGATTCTGCTTTCCTTTTTGATTTGCCTCTTGTTTTAGTTTCCGGTTCCCTCTCATGTACATGCCGTTAGTTTCGTTTTTTACGTCTCCTCTTTCTAACTTCTTACGAAAGATCTATTCGGATTAATATTCATAGGTAATACGTTTTAGAACCGGACTCATCTACATTCACAGAGTTAATTAGGAAAGACCATACCAAAAAAATAGACAGATTTTTTTGCCATTTTATTATTAGAGATATGTTTGGAGAGAAATCGGATTTGGTTTCTGGGTAGGATTGGCACTGGATAGATGAGAAATTATTTTAGAGAAACTCTATCAGATTTTCTATTCTTGCAAAAATCGCTTAATATTAGTTAGAAGAGATTTAGATTCCTATCATGTTACTACTCAGCATCCATGGATCTATTTGTATACATATGACATTATAAATAAACGGGCAAGCTGTATAGATAACCAAATGTATCAAACTTCTTTATTTACGGAGTTAGTTAGCAGGAGATGGATGAAAAAGATGAGTTGAAATTTTGCCTCTTTATTATTAGATGGTAGAGATACATTGTTTTTAGCGGTATGAAACTTACACTGGTACAGAAAATATTTTTACAGGCGGTGCTAGAAGCATTTTTCACAGGCGGCACGCCCACCTTTGTACCAAGGGTCAAGTACAAATCAACCACAAGACAGCAGCCCGGTGGATTGTGAGCCGCCTGTGAAAATTCGATTTTTACAGGCGGTTCACTTAGTCGGCCGCCATACATTTACACAGCGGCCGACTAAGTTAACCGCTTTGTAGAAATCGTGTCCCAAACGCGAAAAAATTACAAAAAAATATTTTTAAAAAGGCAAAAATATTTTTCGAAGGGGGAGGCACCCGCCCGTCGAATCGTTGCCCGTAAACGCGAAAAAATTGCAAAAAGTATTTTTAAAAAGGCAAAAAATATTTTTCGAACCGGGGAGGCACCCGCCCGTCGAATCGTTGCCCAGAAACGGGAAAAAATTGCAAAAAAATATTTTTAAAAAGGCAAAAATATTTTTCGAACCGGGAGGCACCCGCCCGTCGAATCGTTGCCCGTAAACGCGAAAAAAATTGCAAAAAAAATATTTTTAAAAGGCAAAAATATTTTTCGAACCGGGAGGCACCCGCCCGTCGAATCGTTGCCCTTAAACGCGAAAAAAAAAAATTGCAAAAAAAGTATTTTTAAAAAGGCAAAAATATTTTTCGAACCGGGGAGGCACCCGCCCGTCGAATCGTTGCCCAGAAACGGGGAAAAAAATTGCAAAAAATATTTTTAAAAGGCAAAAAATATTTTTCGAACCGGGGAGGCACCCGCCCGTCGAATCGTTGCCCGAAACGTGAAAAAATTGCAAAAAAATATTTTTAAAAAGGCAAAAAATATTTTTCGAACAGGAGGAGGCACCCGCCCGTCGAATGTCGAAAGTCGCAAGTCGCGCAATTTTTCACGTAAAATCGCGCGCTACGCGGCCGTGGGGGGTTCGAACCCGCGACCTCGGCCTCGCGGCGTATCCCCCCTCTACCACTCCACCCACACGTCACTTGTGTCTATATCCCATTTCGGTTCCCCACATATTATCCTAAACCGATAGTAAATTGAATATTTGAGGGTCTAAATGAACTCAAATGAAAAAGTGGTGAACTACAAACTTTCATAACTTTTCGAGATCTACAACTTTCATTTTGAGTGTTTCTCCATCCGATGTCATTTGCAAAATTTGAATTTTAAATTTAAAAATTTCATTCGTAGTTTTCCATAAAAAGATAATTTCAAATGAAAAAGTTGTCAACTACAAAGTTTCATAACTTTTCGAGATCTACAACTTTTATTTTGGGAGTTTCTCCATCCGAGAAAGTTTGAAAAACTCAAAAAATTAATTTCAAACTATTTGTACAGGCGGTTTACAATGAGAACCGCTTGTGTAAATCAATTAACACAGGCTTGTGTAAATGCTATTAACACAGGCGGTTGTTATTGTAAGCCGCCTGTGTAAAAGGACAGTTTACACAGACGGTTAAGTGAACCACCTGTGTAAACATATTTACACAGGCGGTTCTCTTGATGGGCCCACAGAATTTTTTCTACTGGCGTCATGAAATTGTGAACCGCCTGTAAAAAAAAACAAGGTGTCAGAAAAAATAATTTTTATACTAGTGTTATAGTTGCATATTTTTCCAGAACGGAGGGAACATCTCACTACCGACACGGCGGCAAAGTGTATCTTGATCCGGGTGCCCAAAAGCATCGAATTTGTGCGTATTTGAGTCCTTGTACGCATAGGTATGTGTACTCTTGCTCATTTTGTACGCCGATACAGGATACTATTAGTTCTTTTTTTTCGACCAGGATACTTTTAATTGAAAATGTGTTTATCGCAGCGCGCGGGGATGCTCACAAAACTCATCTTTCGCGGTGAGCCTTTTCAAGGAGTGGATAACATGCTCTTCGTTTCTTTTTCTTTTGAAAAAAAATGATTCAAAATCCAACTTAGAATCAGTCAAAGGAAAAAAAGTTCCTCATTAATATCAAATATATTTAGGCATCTATTCTGGTACTCCTTTCTTAAAAAAAATTTGCACGCAGACAAGTAAAGTAATTAATTTTTTTTTTCTAATTATGTGGGCCACGCTCGGACGTCTAGCCCATCGTCATCATCACGGACAAGCAAACGGCGTCATCCATTCATCCATTCCTTCCTGCCATTTCCTTCGAGGAAGGAGACGCCGCGGCCGACCGAGTGACGCCGCCGCCCGCCGGCACCTCGGCACCCGGCAAGGACCCGCCGTGGCCGAGCGACAATTCCGGAGCAGCGACCGAGCGGAGGACGCGGTGGGGCGCACGGCGGGCTGGCGCTGCTGCTGCCGGCGCAAGCGTACTCTGTCCTGTGGCTGACGCGGCGCATTGAGGCCACGGAGCATGCGGTGGATGAACGCTGGCCGCGCTCTGCGACGCACCGTGGCTGTACCTGGCGTGCGTGTGCCTCCGGCAAGACATCGACGAAGCTGGCCGCGCGCGCGCGCGCCACGGCTGGTGTGCGCGCGCGCCACGAGGCCCACGACGCCACGCTCCAGCTCCTCACGTCGCGGACCAGCTGCGTAAGAACTAGCATTTCTTAGCACAAGTGCTAGGTAGTATTCGTTTGTAGGAGTGGAGGACGGATGGGTCATATATATCTCCATGATTAGCCATCGTTGACGGTTCTTGATGGCTATAGTGGATGCCAACCACACTAGCTTCTGTATGAGATAGCTGTTGATGGCGGGGCGCAGGCGGCCGTCTCCCCAGGCTATAGCGGTGTCGCTCCGTTGGCTCGTTTCTGCCGCTCCGAGATGTCAACGCGGCGGCGGTGTCTCCTTCCTCAAAGAAAATGGCACGAATGAATGGATGATGACGCTGTTTGCTTGTCCGTGAGGATGACTTTACTGGACGGATGGGCTGGACTCAGGGCTACACTACCGGAATCGCAGCCGTTGCCGAGTGCTCGAGGCTTTGCCGAGAGCTTTTCCTCGGGCACTCGGCAAAGGGCCTCTTTGCCGAGAGCCGCTCTCGGCAAAGAATAAAACTCGGCACAGACACATCTCGGCAAAAAAAGGCACTCGGCAAATATCAGCCTTTGCCGAGGGCCGGCTCTCGGCAAAGACAAGCCCCCGGCAAAGGCTGCTGGCAGGCCACGGCGTCAATTTTTGCCGAGAGCCAACCGTTAGGCTCTCGGCAAACCCTGGGCCTTTGCCGAGTGCCTTAGGGCTGGCACTCGGCAAACCATGGTCTTTGCCGAGTGCTCTACTGCAGCACTCGGCAAAGTTTTCATTTTTTTTTATTTTTGCTCTCCAATTTTTTATTTAGCCTTTTCACATTATATTATACTATGTTTTTCAAATATGGCCTATTTTTCAGGTGTTTTGCTATTTTTCAGAAGTTCATATCATTTCATTACAATTTTTGGAAAAATTCAAATTTGAACTGCACGTGCATCCAATAATGAAATTTAGTGGATAAAAAATTGATATTAGCATTATTTATGGTATGTTAGAGGTGTCCTAAGACTTTGACCTAAAATTTTAAAGACCTTAGTCATGAAACATGACGACCCACGTGCGTGCGCACTGTATTTTAATTCTTAAAAAAGCATATGAATTCAAAAAATCATAAAATTTGTCACCGTGTCATCATTTCATGCGCCGAGGCTTTGATAAAAATTTGATAATGTTTCGAGCAAGTTGTCACATACGTCGCGTTCAAATCCGACTATCCCCGAAGAAGTTTCATAAACATCTAAAGTAATCCGGATGAATCATAGTTCGTGCATTTTCTATGGTCGATTTAGATGTTAATACTTTTTTCATGAGCAAAGTACAGTATAAAAGGCCTCTTGTAAAAATTTGGTAATTTTTTGAAATTGTTTGCTATTTTTAAATTATTTTTTTGTCAATGTTTGCCGAGAGCCCTAGGGTTGGTTCTCGGCAAAGAGAAGATTGCCGAGGGCTGCCGGCGGAGGGCTCTCGGCAAAGATTTTAATTTTCAAAAAAAAATGCTTTCCTCTTTGCCGAGTGCGGCCGATGGGGCACTCGGCAAAGCAAAAGCTTTAATTTTCAAAAAAAAAATCGCTTTTCTCTTTGCCAAAGAGCTCGGCCGACAGGGCACTTTCGGCAAAGCTTTAATTTTTGAAAAAAATTGCTTTTTTTCTCTTTGCCGAGTGCCCGTGATCTAGCACTTTCGGCAAAGAGCCGGCCTCGGATTATTGCTACTGCACGAGTCACACACGCACACTCACCCACTCTCACCCACACACTCACACACACACACACACACACACCGCCGCCGCCGCGCCTCCTCGCGCCGATGCGGTGCGGCGCCCGCCCGGCCGCGCCACCGGCGGCTTCGCCCTCCCGCGGCCACCGGAGCTAGTTTATCCGGCCAGCCGGCCGCCTATGCGGCCCGCGCCTCCAGCGGCCAGCCGGCGCCCCGGCGACCAGCTCACCTGCCGGCCCGGTCACCACCACCGGCCGGCC
Source organism: Chrysopogon serrulatus (assembly GCA_015844335.1). Taxonomy (NCBI): domain Eukaryota; kingdom Viridiplantae; phylum Streptophyta; class Magnoliopsida; order Poales; family Poaceae; genus Chrysopogon; species Chrysopogon serrulatus. Next base: position 98,996 of record JADLZL010004316.1, read on the forward strand.
GCCACCGAGGCCAGCAGGAGGGCAGCCGCCCAGAGGGTAGGGCTAGCCGCCCGCCAGGGCCTCCCCACGGCTGCCCCCACGCGACAGAGGCCGCAGCCCCCACTGGCGCCCCCACGGCAGCGGCCAGGGCACCCCGCAGCAACCAGAGAAGGAGGGAGGGAGGAAGAAGGGAGGAGGAGGGAGGAAGGAGGGAGGGAGAAAGAAGGGAAGAGCAGGGAGGGAGGGAGAAGGGGGGGGAGAAGGAGGGAGGAGAAAGGAGGAAGGAGGGAGGGAGGAAGGAAGAAGAAGAGCTTCGTGTCCTCGCGCTGCTCCCGGTCCGTGTCCGCGCCGCTCCTCGTCAGGGTCGTCGCTGTCACCGTCGTTGCCCGAAGGTAAAGAGCCGTGCCATGGGTTTAGCGTATGTGGTTGTCGGCCATGGAGCCGTCGATGTGGTTGTCCGGCCATGGAGCCGTCGATGTGGTTGTTCGGCCATCATGCCGTCGATGTGGTTGTCCGGCCATCGAGCCGTTATATGTGTCTTATTGCAGGTGTGGGTATTGTGACCGTGCAGGGGAGGTGCTGTCCAAATTTTGAATTAATGTTATGTATGTTTCTTTTTTTGCAGAGAAGACCCTGTTGGAGCCGCGCTCGAGTTGACCCCGTTGCGGTTCTGCCTGCACGGCGTCGCCTCGCCACTGCACCGACTCGCCACGGCTCCGCTATCCTGACTGCACCGCCATCTAAGGTATAACCTCTCTTTCCGTATCAGGGTCATAGGTCACGTCACCAAGTTAGGCGTCTCCCGTTCGAAAGAGATACGGCTGTAGGTATGCAGATCTTTGCATATCGAAAACCGTATCTGTTTCGAATTGTCCACGTTACTTGGACAGCCCGCGTATGCATTGTTGCGGCTAGTTTCCGTTGTCTGCTTCGATCGGAGACTAAATTTCGGCATCACCTCCTTGCTATTCTCCGGAAACACGATCTCCCCGTCGGGGCGTGTACTTGGAGAACAGCGGGGAGGTGCTGCTGAAATTCCGTCTCCGATCGGAGCGGTATTAACGGAAACTAGCCCCAACGTATATATATACGCGGATGGGATTAGAACCTATCCTCACCTATTATAGAGTAGGAGGCCGGTGTAGGTAAAATTGATTATTATGTTTATCGCTAATGTATATGTTAGAAGATGGATGATCGTGACTAGATGTACACGGGCCGCTCAAGTGATCGTGATTACACAGCTGAATGGATTGATAATACACATTTATTCTTGGAGCAAGCATTCGGCGAGGCTGCTAAAGGAGCGAGTCGGGTTCTGTGTCCCTGCAGTAGGTGTGCTAATTGAAAAAGGCAATGCAAGGATACCATGGGCAAGCACCTTGTGAAGTATGAGTTTACCCCGGACTATACCCGATGGGTCCACCATGGTGAAGCCCATCGAATGAGAGAGGAGGTGGTGAGAGCACGCGTCGAGGAGTTTGATGCCGATGCCGGGGTAGCAGACATGTTAGATGACTTTCATCAAGCACAGTTCGGTGATGGACGTACGGATGAGGAGGAGGAGCCAGAGGCCACCGCAAAGGCCTTCTATGATATGTTTGCTTCTGCACAGCAACCCCTTCACGGCCACACAAAGGTCTCGGTTAGGGCGCCATTGGTCGCCTAATGGCGTTAAAGTCTCGGCTTAGCATGAGTCGAGACGCCCGATAGTATCTTGGCGGTTGTTGGCAGCTTGCTTCGAGGCTCACATTCTCCCAAAGAGCACCTACAGTCGCAGAGAGGCGCCGTGCCCTTAAGATACCGTATGATCAGATACATGCATGTCCGAATGGTTGCGTTCTATTCAGAAAAGAACACGCGGAAGCAAAGTACTGCCCGATGTGCGAATCCTCTAAGTATCTGGAGGTAGAGTCTGCCAATGGCCAGAAGAGGCAGCTTGACATCCCCGTGTCAGTCGTAAGGCACCTCCCTTTCATACCGAGGCTCCAATGGCTATACATGACCGAAGAATCTGCGAAACAGATGACATGGCACAAACATAGCAAACGATACAATCCTGACAAGATGGTGCATGCATCCGATGGTGAGGCGTGGACCCACTTTGATGGCATTCATCATGAGAAGGCGAAAGAGGCTCGTAATGTCCGTGTTGCGCTTGCGACAGATGAGTTCAATCCTTATGGCTGATGGCTGCGCCCTACTCATGTTGGCCCGTGTTTGTGATCCCCCTCAACCTTCCTCCCGGTGTGTGCATGCAAGCACATAACATGTTATTAACGTTGATCATTCCCGGACACCCGGGGAATCATATGGGTGTGTTCATGGAGCCCGTGATTGATGAATTGATCAGTGCCTGGAATAGGGTATGGACATACGACCGTGCTACAAAGAGAAACTTCAGAATGTATGTGTGGTACCTTTACTCCATGCATGATTTCGCAGCGTACGCCATGTTCTGTGCCTGGTGTGTTAATGGGAAGTTCCCTTGTCCAATCTGCAAGGAAGCTCTGAGGTTCATTTATCTGAAAAAGGGTACCAAGTTTTCGGCGTTCGACCTGCACCGACAGTTTCTCCCGCTTGACCATCCATTCAGACGAGACATCAAGAACTTTACCAAAGGACTCATGTTGACGGACCCTCCACCCCAGATGTTGACTGCTGCCGAGTTTCGTGAAAGGATAGAAGCCCTTGAGCTCATCTCAGAATGTGAAGGCTTTGAGGGGTATAGTCTGCAACATATGTGGACGCATAAGTCGGGCTTGACTCGGCTTCCCTATTTTGATGACCTTTTCCTTCCGCACAACATTGATGTAATGCACACGGAAAGGAATATCGCCGAAGCACTCTGGGGAACAATCATGGATATTCCTGAAAAGTCGAAGGACAACCCTAAGGCTAGATTGGATCTGGCAATGTTGTGCGACAGACCAAAGTTAGAGATGAAGCCTCCTAGACGCGGCAAGACATGGACAAGGCCTCCGGCCGATTATATATTGAAAAGGCCACAAAGAAGGGAAGTTCTAGAATGGATACAGACTATAATGTTTCCTAATGGATACGCAGCTAATCTGAGGCGAGGAGTGAACTTAAACACTCTGCGAGTCTTAGGGATGAAGAGTCATGACTACCACATCTGGATTGAACGCCTTCTCCCAGCGATGGTTCGAGGCTATTTCCCTGAGCATGTTTGGTTAGTCATGGCAGAGTTGAGCTATTTCTTTCGCCCGACTATGTGCCAAGGAGATATCTCGGACCGTGATTCTGAGACACGGAAAAAATGGCACCCGTTTTGATCTGTAAGCTAGAGAAGATATTTCCTTCGGGCTTCTTCACTCCGATGCAGCATCTGATTTTGCACCTCCCATACGAGGCACGAATGGGGGGGCCCGTGCAGTTCCGTTGGTGCTATCCAGTCGAGAGAGGTCTAAAGGTTCTTTGGAAGAAATGCAGAAACAAAAACAAAATTGAGGCTTCCATGGCAGAGGCACATATCCTCGAGGAGGTGTCCAACTTCACAACAACTTATTATAGTGACAACCTCCCGAGCGTGCATAATCCTCAGCCTCGTTACAATGATGGTGGAAATGAGTCGAACCTCAACCTTTTCCGAGGGCAACTCGGAAGTGCGAGTGGATCGACAAACAAGATCTTGCAATATGAAGAGTGGCGCGCTATCATGTTCTATTTGTTGACCAACCTCGATGAAGTGGAGCCATATATCACGTAAGTTGTGAACGAACTTGTTCCATACGCCATCATTATTTCTTGTATCTAACTCCTATGATCTCGTTGGTATAGGGAATTTCTTCATGAATACTGGCGTCAATCGCGCCCTCCTAGCCCGCAGGAAACGGATGCTCTTTTTAGAAATGGTGTGGGAAATGGAAAACCTGAATTTATGTCATGGTTTAAGAAGAAGGTACTGTCCAATTTAGCTCGTATTTAGTTCAATCTTTCGAGTTGCATGCCAACCTTTCGTATGTTGTTTTGGCTCGCAGGCCTAAATTGATACGACTATGACTCCCGAGTTGAGACAGGTTGCCGATGGCTTTGGCTTTAGGGTCAAGTCATTCAGTGGTTATGATGTCAATGGATATCGCTTCCACACAACGGGCTACGAGCAGCTTCATCAGAACCGAACAACAACAAGTTCCGGGGTTTTTACGCCCGGCCAAGATGGGGTCGAGTATTATGGAAGAGTGCAAGATATATACGAGCTCAGTTTTCATGGTTCAACGCCACTTACTCCCGTCATATTCAAATGCCACTGGTTTGATCCTGCGGTAATGAGACGGACCCATTCTCATCTTGGTCTAGTTGAGATTCGACAGGATACCACCCTACCCGGAGACCATGTGTATATTGTGGCCTAACAGACGACGGTTGACGGCCATTATTGTATGAAATCAACAGTCAACTAGCCATGAAAAGAATGCAATTGTGATCACCAAAGTAGACATAGGGTTTACACCGACCGAATTACATGAGTTTTGGTGTTTCACTTGTTTCTGCAGCGTAAAGCGGAAAAAGACGCAATCACAAGAGCTTATCGGAATAAGGAAATAAGAAACGAACCCTACGGCAACACAGGAAGGTTCCGAAGAGACGGGGAAGGCACCACGCCGAGCCGGGGGCCCGGAGGCCACCAGCCGAGACCGGCCGGTCTCGGCCCCCGACCGGCCGGTGCGGGCTGGCCCCTGGTTCAGCCCCGGTTCCCGCTGGTTCGCTCCACCGCCTTTGAGGATCGATCCTAGCCGCCCGCCAATGTCGGTTTGATCCGATGGCTCATGATCATCGCCCGGGGGCTATAAAAGGAGAGGCACCCCCATGGGAGGGGGCACATTCATTCATTCCTCATTCGAAGTCCGATCATCAGCCAGAAACCCTAATCAAAGCTCCTTAGCTTGGGCCTAGATAGCTAGATTAGAACTAGAGGGAGGCAAGCGCAGGCTTGGATTCCGGAGCCATCAAGAGCTTGGATTTGGTATAGTTCTTACCTCCTCTCGCCTTTGTTCTCTTTTCTTGTATAGTTATATGATTGCTACAATTGAATTGATGAATATTTATTTACTTATATTCATAGTTATCTTGTTCCTTGTCTATTATGGTTATATGCTTAGTATAGCTAGATTAACATTATACTTATCCATAGGTTCGTATAGCACTCATCTAATTGATCGTTGGGTGAGTGATAAACATTATGTAAGCGTGGTGCTTATCGTTGTTTATCTGCGAATGCACCCTATAGGCCCGGTTTGGTAGATCGCGGGTGTGACATTCTGTTGAGTCCTATGTAATCCAAACCCCTGTCTATAGGCGCGATGGGGCTTTTTATACGAAGGAAGGGCGTGCTATGTTCTCAAACTTCCCTAGTATGTCCACTATGAATAAATATAATGCTAACCTTAGCCATAATTACTAGGTGTATCACACTAACCATAATATACATTGACATGTAGCTAGGAATAACCCGGGAATATCTCTTGATGTTCTACTAGCAACCCTAATGATATAGCTAGGAGTCTCTATGTCATTTTATGCCGATGATTATATACTTATCTTATCATTTATCTTGTGACTTACCCCTGCATTGAGTAGCGAGGACATGGTTATGCCTATCCATTACAACCTAGGTTATCACGCTACCTTTACACGAGAGCCATGTAGACCTTCCTTTGGGAAAAAATAAATGACAACCCATAATACTCCGGGTAAAATGCTACAATGGTATTTGATCTGTGCGCTTGCGGATACTATTTCTATATTCTAAATGGTGGCATGATTTAATACCACACCCCTTGGTGTTATGTTGGGGATGACAACTTGGTATTCTAGTGGCGGTGCACTGCACAAGCATTTTTGGCGCCGTTATTAGGGATAACATTAAGTGGTGTCAACAAGCATTTTTGGCGCCGTTGCCGGGGAAGGCAATTGGCGATTAAAGGGATAGCGATAGACCTAACAAACTAATGAGATAGAGGAAACCATAGACCCCTACTCAATGCAGGCTTACCCTTGTGTTTTCTATCTTTGTGAAACCTTATGCAGGGTAATGAATGAGTGGTTTTGATCTGCCAGATAACTACGTTGAAAATCCAGAGAAACTCTTTCGAAGAAGGAAATTCCAGCAAGTGAGGGATATCTTTAAATCTCCATCAAAGACACCCACTGCTGAGGTTCGTTCTTTGGAGGAGCAAGCTCAGGAGAAGAAGAAGAGCAGCAAGAAGGGAACTTAGCACCAGTCTTTGAGGAAATGGCTGATAAGTCACTGCGCGAGTTCTCTGCTCTAAATACCAACAACATCCGCACTGGACCTAACGTAGAAGTTAGGGAGAATGGATTTGAGCTCAAGCCAGCCCTTATCACTATGGTGCAAGACAACTTGTTCTGTGGAAAAGCACACGAAGATGCAAGTGCTCATCTCCAACACTTCCTGGAGATTTGCAGCACTTTCAAGCTGAAGGATGTACCAAAGGATACCGTTCTGCTACGTCTGTTCCCATTTTCACTATTGGGAAAGGCAAAGCAATGGTTCTACACCAATAAAGACAATCATACAACTTGGAATAAGTGCTCCACAGCTTTTCTGTCAAGGTTCTTTCCTATGGGTAAGACAAGTGCCCTAAGGGGGAGGAATTCAAGTTTCCAGCAACAACATGATGAGTCAGTCCCTGAGGCATGGGAACGCTTTTAAGATTACATATCAGAATGTCCTCATTATGGGATGGAGAATTGGCTCCTTATGCAAACTTTCTATCACGGACTTATCAACAGCACCCGTAACAACGTTGATGCTGCTGCTGGAGGTGCATTTATGTCACTGACCATACCACAAGCTACTGCTCTTATGGAAAAGATGGCTTCCAATCAAGATTGGAATGATGAGCACCAAACCACCCTTAAGAGGAGTGGAGGAATGCACCACTCAAGGAGGTAGACATTTTGCGCCAAGATAGACCTGCTCATGAAGAAATTTGGAAGACAAGACGAGCCGGAGACAAGATGTCATGCGCATCAATGATTCATGCATGACTTGTGAAGTATGTGGCAATATGGGACACTCAGGCAACAGCTGCCATAAGACCCGTGAGGATGTGAACTTCATCAACAACAACAATAACAATTATCGTCCTCAAAATCAAGGATAGAATCAGCAAAGGTCCAACTACCAAGGTAATTTTCTAGGTAACTTTCAAGGCACCAATTACAATAACTATGCTCAATTACCTTTGAGAGAAGTGATCTCCAATCAAAATAAAATTGTGGAGACTTTATCTAGGAAGGTAGCATCCAATGATAAAATGCTAGAGAACATAAATATTAAAATGGATAGCTTTACCTCTGCTGTTAAGAACCAGCTTAGCTATAACAAAATGATAGAACAACAATTAGCTCAACTGGCGGCCGCTGTTCCACCGACCAACGAAGGTAAGATTCCAGGGCAACCTCTAGAGCTCAAGACCACGAATCTGGTTGATGTGTATGCAGGTTACTATATTGAAGCATCATCAGGATGGAAGGATGAGTCCATGCCACCCAAGAGAGGAGATCCGGGGGGAGACCTGTGATCCCCATCTCTATTGGACAGCATGACTTTCCTAAAGTTGTCTGCGATCTAGGCGCCAGTGTCAACATCATGCCTAAGGTAATCTTTGATCAAGTCTTTCCATGGGCATCCTTGTTGTACATGAATATGTGTTTGCAGCTTGCAGACCAGACGGTTAAACACCACGAAGGAATCTTAGATGGCGTGTGCATACGAATTGGGGAGATCATATGTCCCTGTAGACTTTGTAGTCACGGATACCGGCAGAGATCCTAAGAGTCCAATCATTCTTGGCCGACCATTCCGAGTACTGCAAAGGGCGTCATACCACGGACAATGCAAAGATTTGTTTCACCATCAAGGGCAATAAAGAGAAGTTCAGTTTTAAGAACAAGACCCTTGAAGCTCCTATAGACCCAAGAGGAGCTTACTTCCCAGTCAAGCCAACAACTAAAGAAGCCAAGAGAAAGAATCCAAATGGGAAGAGAAAGAATAAGAATAGGAGGCAAGTGAGAAAGCAAGTCCAAGTAGTCAAGGCTGTCGAGTACAAGCATGACCACCTCTTAGCTTCACCATTCCTAGCCAAGAGAGGATCCAGGCATGCCGGCCATTGATTGCACCATTGGACAATGCTCATTTTACAATCCTTTCTGCGACACCGGATCAGCTATCAACATCATGTCTAAAAAGGTATATGACTTACTATTCGATACACCTCTGTACCCTACCTATATGCATTTGCGGTGGCGGACAACACAACGAGATTCTCGGAGGGAGTAGCAAGAGACATCATGGTCAAAATCCACACTCACTACGCCCGGCCGACTTCATGATACTGGACATGGGAGAAGAAGGCGAGGCGCCCATCATACTTGGAAGGCCGTTCCTCGGCACCACCAACGCTATCATCTACAATGGATCGAGGCCAAGTTCACTTCCAATTCGGGGAGAGAGAAGGTATTTGTTATTTTAAAGATTATCACTCTCTCCGGATTAGCGGCTTTTACCCTGTCCAAGAGGAGACGTCAGCGCCGGAGGAATCGCTCTCAAAAGAGCAATGTTGAGGAGGAGGAAATCAAAGAAGAATCTACAAAGCAACAACCTACGAAGGTATGGAAAGAAAAGGTAACCTCCTCAACTGAGTCATTATCACCGGGGAGGTCCAACGTCGGGGGTCCCCATCCCCCGGGATCCGATGAAGCACCCAGGGAGTGACGACGACGAGAAGTCTTGTCAGGAGGACTATAAACTCGAACCCTTGCCATAAGGTAACAATGGTAGTTATCTATTCACTTTCTTGCACTTTTAATTCATAGTTAGTCTCTATCATCTTTATAGAAAATCACAAAAACATTTAGAAAACCTCAAAGCCCCATGTGACATACCTACAGCGCAAGCTAAAGGAGTGATCACCGTGGAGGCCTAAAAAAAACCAAAAATATGTGAGCACATGAAGGTTCACCATAGTATCTAAGAAAACCTAAAAATACCAAAAATATGTGGGCACATGAAGGTCCATGCTTTTTTAGAGTTCTTAGAGTCTTTTAAGTTTTATAGTTTAAGTCTTTGAAAAATAAAAAACCAAATAAAAATGTTTGTCTGTCTAGAGTCAATAAAAAGGAAGCGCTTGAATGAATTGAATGATGATAAGCTGCTCTATTACCACACCTCTGAAATGCCTAGAGTTTAGATAAAAGTTTTCCCAAGTTTAGCTCCAACTGTTTTGACACGAGAATTTGCTCTGAGCCTGAAACTTGTGCGTTGCATACGCTTGAACTAAGTCTAGGTACCTGATTGAGAAGATTGAGAAGTCTGAGCTGCTATCTATCTTGTTCTAAGTGACACTAGAGTTCTAGAGATTTATCTTTTGAAAAATGCAAAAACATGATGAGTTCCTATATGACAAAGCTTACATTCCCACCAGAGCCAAACATGATGAGATAGGCTAGTTAAACTTCCATATATATGCTGCTTGTCTAGCATTGAGTTTTGTCAACCTTTGAGACCCTGGTGAGAGATTTGTCATGCTCTTGAATCAAGATCCACCTTCATATGCACTACTCTACATTGGAGTAGGCGCAACAACATGCCATTCCACCTACATCCATTCCAAAATGTTTTTCTCCTACACTGGGAGAGAACACCAAAAAAATATTCTATTAGGTTTGCCACCCAATAAATGCTCTATGTTCCTGTTGATTCTCTCCAAAATCCATCAATGCCAAAAAGGAGTGCTATAAGCTATGCAAAAATATATTTAAAAAAAGAGAAAAAGAGAGAGAAAAGGAGAGAAGAAAAGAAAGATGGACAAGTGTCCCAATGCAATAATGGGTACGTAGATGCCTAACTCCCTGAGAAAGAGAAAAGATAGCTCATAACCTCTGGGGGTTTCAGTGTTCAAAAGGAGAGAGAAGCATTTAAGGAGCTGAGTAGAATTAGATTCCACCATATATCCACCATATCCATCCACCCATACATCTTGATTCGACTGCATGACTCATTTCTCCTTGGATCCATTGTTTGGCTTAACAACATATGCATTGCAAGTTTGCTCTTTCAGTTTCTCCTTACCTATGAGCTCCACATAAGCTTTAGTTATAGGATGAAAAAAAGCAACCATCATCACTGCCTTGGTGAGGATCCATAAATACCACATATATTGAGAGACTTGAGAGTGTCATACATGGGAAGCTCTGAGTTTTATTTGAAAATCACTAAAAAACTCCAGAATGATAGTTGATCGAAGAGCTTGAGACATAGTGCTTAGATGGGATCTTTACGTACGTCAAGTGCTCAAGACCCAAGGAAGAGTTAATAAGCCCCACAGTCAAAGGTAATATGGGTAAGTTTGAAAGTCACTCGGTTATTGCATAACTTGGAGGAGAATTTAAATGTCTGATTGCAGGTATACTTCTAGGGAGTTGCTCTGAGATGGCTACAATGCTTAAACATATACATATATTCAATAACTTTTCTAAGTTTTCTTTGCTAAGGGACTAGCAAAGGTTAAGCTTGGGGGAGTTGTTGACGGCCATTATTGTATAAAATCAACCGTCGACTAGCCATGAAAAGAATACAATTGTGATCACCAAAGTAGACATAGGGTTTTACCGACCGAATTCCACGAGTTTTGGTGTTTCACTTTGTTTTGCGCGGCGTAAAACTGGAAAAGGCGCAATCACAAGAGCTTATCGGAATAAGGAAATGGGAAACAAACCCCACGGCAACACAGGGAAGGTTCAGAAGAGGCGGGGAAGGCACCACGCCGAGCCGGGGGCCCAGAGGCCACCAGGCCAGACCGGCCGGTCTAGCCCTGGACCGGCCGTTCTGGGGCTGGCCCCGGTTCAGCCCCGGTTCACCTGGTTCGCTCCACCGCCTTTGAGGATCGATCCTAGCCGCCCGCCAATGTCGGTTTGATCCGATGGCTCACGATCATCGCCCAGGGCTATAAAAGGAGAGGCACCCCCCTATGGGAGGGGGCACATTCATTCATTCCTCATTCGAAGTCCGATCATCAGCCAGAAACCCTAATCAGAGCTCCTTAGCTAGGGCCTAGATAGCTAGATTAGAACTAGAGGGAGGCAAGCTCAGGCTTGGACTCCGGAGCCATCAAGAGCTTGGATTTGGTATAGTTCTTACCTCCTCTCGCCTTTGTTCTCTTTCGTTGTATAGTTATATGATTGCTACAATTGAATTGATGAATACTTATTTACTTATATTCATAGTTATCTTGTTCCTTGTCTATTATGGTTATATGCTTAGTATAGCTAGATTAACATTATACTTATCCATAGGTTCGTATAGCACTCATCTAATTGATCGTTGGGTGAGTGATAAACATTGTGTAAGCGTGGTGCTTATACGTTGTTTATCTGCGAATGCACCCTATAGGCCCGGTTTGGTAGATCGCGGGTGTGACATTCCTGTTGAGTCCTATGTAATCCAAACCCTGTCTATAGGCATAGTAGGGCTTTTGTACGAAGGAAGGGAGTGCTATGTTCTCAAACTTCCCTTGTATGTCCACTATGAATAAATATAATGCTAACCTTAGCTATAATTACTAGGTGTATTACACTAACCATAATATACATTGACATGTAGCTAGGAATAACCCAGGAATATCTTTTGATGTTCTACTAGCAACCCTAATGATATAGCTAGGAGTCTCTATCTGTTTATGCTGATGATTATATACTTATCTTATCATTTATCTTGTGACTTACCCCTGCATTGAGTAGCGAGGACACGGTTATGCCTATCCATTACAACCTAGGTTATCACGCTACCTTTACACGAGAGCCATGTAGACCTTTCTTTGGAAAAATATAAATGACAACCCGTAATACTCCGGGTAAAATGCTACAATGGTATTTGATCTGTGCGCTTGCGGATACTATTTCTATATTCTAAATTGTGGCATGATTTAATACCACACCCCTTGGTGTTATGCTGGGGATGACAACTTGGCATCCTAGTGGCGGTGCACTGCACAAGCATTTTTGGCACCGTTATTAGAGATAACATTAAGAGGTGTCAACAGCGACACAAGTTTATTATCTCCCTTATGCGTGCCAAAGCAATGAGCACCTGAAGGGTTGGGATATTGTGCACAAGGTACTGCCACACGGCAAATTACCTGTCCCAAATGATGACGATTATAACTTCAACCCAAACACATACGAGGGAGAGTTCTTTCAGGCAGAGGGGCTAGAAGGGAGGTTCGAGATAGACTTGACCGAAGCGATAGAAATGAAAGTTGGCCCAGAAGTTGCTGATGACGAGGACGATGGAGATGAGGTTGAAAATGTGAGAGACATACAAATGCTTGAGCGACATCGTTTAGGCAACGACGACGAAGACGACAATCCTCCATTGGACGGGGTTGAGTACTTTGACATGTTTGATACCGACGATGAGGCTTATGATCCTGATCATGAAGATTAAACTTAATTCATGTAATGCTATTTATTTATATGTTACCTTATTGTAATTCTGTTATCAAATACATGCATATTATCTTTGTAAGCCTGGGTTTTGTTTATTTAACCTAATTTTCTAATCATGTCTTATTTGTTCTTGTCAAATGCAGGTGCTTCGTTGAAGATGGTGGGCGGCCGGTCGAAGAACCTGGCCTCGTTGTACAACAAGACAAAAGCTGCAGTGACGGGGACGTCCAGCAGGAGGAGTGGGCGGAGGAGCAGGCGCACGAGGGAGCCGTCTCCTCCTCGGCCACGTGAGCAGGAGAACGAGCAGGAGCAGGACGAGTCTGAGGACGAGGACAAGCTGGAGGTGATAGCTCCCCAGACGGACGAGGAGCAGGAGGAGCAGGACGGGGACGAGGAGGAGGAGGACACGGTGGGTGCTGGTTCTACTTCTTCCGGTACCTCGTCGAGTGTGTACTTGCGCGGTCCCGCGAGTCTTCCTCCAGTACCGTACCCGACCCGGCGGCCGGTGATTCGCCCTGAGGGGCAAAAGTAAGTAACTTGCATGGTATTACTATTTCATATAACATATTGACAGTTGAATTATAAACTAATGCTATTGGTTAACTACTTTTCAGGAACTGACTGGTTGTGGTGGCGGGTGAGTACTCACGCCCACCAAATGGCATCCTGGGTCTTCTCTGTAAGCAGCACTACCCTGGCCTGGTGACGTACGCCGGGAATGAGGAGCCTGCCTGGACCTTCGAGCACTACGCCGTTGCCGCGGATCCGGATTATTGCAGCAAGGTGGTGCGTGTCTTGCGGGAGTTCTGGGTAAGTCTTTCATCCAGTACTAGTAAACTTAATGCATCATATTTATTGCACTTATCTTCAAATAAGAAATTGATCCTTTATGTTTGCGTGTAGACTTTTTTCAAATGCGAGGAGGGATACGAGGACAGGGTTGAGGCCTACTTCACTAGGTCCTGCAAGAAGCTCGTCACCGACTTGCACTACGAGGCGCGTCTCCAGGCTATCGTCACTTACCATGGCCTCAACCTTGGGGAGAAGGTCACCAAAACACAAGCGAGGACGATGAGGCTGACCCGGGACCAGTACCTTGCGGTATATAAAGGATATTATCTTTCAGTTTACACATGTCTACTTTGATGTACTTATATGTGAAATTGTGACGTGCAGACTTGCCCCTGGTGGTGCTCCCCCCACCGCGACTGCTGGGAGCGGATCGTGGATAGGTGGTGCGGTCCGGAGTGGGAGGAGACCCACAACGCTAAACGGGAGTGCCGCTTGATGATGCCCGTCGTATCGCACCATCAAGGCGGCCGCAACCTCGCCGGATACGCAAGCGCCTGGGTAAGCTAAATCGATGATTCTTCCCTCACTAACTCTTGATTCTAACTCGTGAGTCTTCCTTCACTAACTCCGTTTCTTGCAGTCTCAGGCCCATGGTGGCGCGCCTTGCCCCATCTTCAAGGCATATGCTATGGCGCACAAGGGCAAGGCGACGTCCGACATCTCGTACAACCCGGAGGACCCGTCCGAGGCGTACACCAACGCTGGCGTGCACGGCCGCCTCGGCGAAGTACACGTCCGTGGCGAGGGGACGGTATCTGGCGAGGACTACGACCCGAGCACCCGGGACCTTGACCTAGAGATCGTCATGAGGGTGGGTGGAGGAAAGAAGCATGGGCGGTACTGGATGGGCGACGGCGTCATCGACACGGTCTCGACTCCCACTCTCTCCCAGCTGCGAGCATGGAGCACGGACGCAAAGCGTGCCCATACGCCCACGGCCGCCCGGCTTCATAGCTCGCTTACGCCACACTCGAGGTAATTCTGTTGTTGTAAGCTTGATCGATGGCGTTTCAATTATTCTAACTCCACCTTTGCATTACTGCAGGCCAGGATGGAAGCGGAAAGAAACCAACTCGAGGTTAGTCCGGTTGTTGTAAGCTTCGGTTGATTACCTTTCTATTATTCTAACTCCTTTGCATTACTGCGAGGCGAAGATGGAAGCGAAAGGAGGAGGCGTTGGAGGCGGCACCAGGCGGTTCAGGCCCGGCTCGAGGCCGAGCAGGCGAAGATGGCGCAGCTTATCGCCTTTGTTAGCCAGATGGGGGCACGCTCGGGGATAGAGATCCCACCGGCACTACTCAATCCAGTAGTGCCCCAGTGTGACAGAACCGACCAATCCATCCGAGATTAAGCGTAATTGTCCCTGTAATAACGTTGACACGCATACACCGCTTCTCGAATAAATCCGGTAGTCCGTCGAGTGTCACGAAGGACCTCGGTAAATCAACTTACAACCAGGATCATGATCAAGGTATATCATACATCAGCATACAAAGTACGGCGGAAAATAATTATACATCGAGTGTTATTACAACACCGGTTCCAAATATGTTACATGAAAGTATTCTTTATTTCAAACTACAATAACATAAGTGTTTTTACATCACCAGTTTTATTCAAGTCTCCTGTACAAGCAAGGTGATGTAGTTATAGATACGACCAAGCCCGATGGCCCTTACTCATCCACATCATCCACGGGATTAAAGCACGTAACACAATAATCCTCATAAAGCATGTCACCTGCAACGATGGGTAAAACCACGAGTACTCAATTGTACTCCATAAGACTTACCCGAGCGGGGAAAAGAAAAAGGTTTCAAGGATATCGACTAATATGAAAGGAAGGTTTATTGACTAGCAAGCTTTGCGAGAGAAGCGCTTACTAAACTTGATCCTTATTTCAAGTATTATCAAACAACTATACTTTAACTATCTAAATATACCTTTGCATTGACTACGTCATCTTGTATATTATAACAAACAAATCTATGAATTGAGGTACCATAATATAGTCCTTTTAATCTCAACATGTAGTTATTCTTTCTTAACTACGTCTCTGCGGTCAAGTATGAGTTTCTCACTATCCGGGAGAGACGGCGATTCGAATCGATTACACCAGCTGGGTAAAGCCCGTATCACACACCCTCGCAAGCCGGACCAAAGCCTGCTCGAGTCACTGTTCACTCTATTCGAAAGATGGAATTGAATCCGGTTGCAAAGCTCATGGTACTGCGTCTCACAAGTCGTGCCCGTTCAGCCCGTAGCCCGTAGTCACGCAGGGTCTTGACCAGTACCCTATCCCCGTCCGTTCGTCCCAGCAATGCATTCAGCGGTTCAAGAACCACCTCGAATAGGCTAATCAGTTTCACCGTCGAAACGAGTTATTCGGCGGTTATGTGAAGGTACGTTCAATCTCACACCTAGATCCAGAATACGGCTCGGTCCTTAATCGACACAGACGGAAAACACAATCTCCGTCCGGTCTCCAATTATTATTCATCATATGATTAAGGACATCACAAGTATCAACCTCGGGTTGTGGATGACAGGAATCATCCGACTTCTAATTATCTAAGCATGGCTAAGCATCAACTATCTACCAATACTAGTAGAATAAAAAGGGTGTATTTGAGTGGTCAAGGCATTCATGCGACAACGGTATCACGCAAATCCTATAATGTACTGTATAAAGTAAAGTAATTGAAAGTAAGTAATTGCATTTTAAAATAGAACAGGTTAATAGAATGCTCCGGGGCTTGCCTTGGCGAAAAGTAGAGGGACCGTGGTTCGGGCACTCCGGCCGCGAGAGAGACAAGGGTAGGCTGAGCGATTCGGTTGATGGCAACCCATGCGATCAGTTGCAATCAAGGCACAGAGAGCTGGCGGAAATATTTGCAAACGCAATCGGCCAGTGGTAGAGCAACGGCGGCGAATTTTAACGGCGAAGGGTTCTCGTCGTCGGTGAGCAGAAAGAAGAAAACGGACGACGGCGGCCGCGATGGTCTATTTATAAGCAATGCCATGCACGGGGAGGCAGCTGGAGAGTTTGCGAACTCCTCCACGCGGTGAGCAGGGCATGGTCGGGCTTGCGCGATGCACGGAGAGCCATCCCCGTGTCGCCGGTGAACAGAGGGAGGAAGGGGAAGGAAGACCGGCGATGAATTCGGCAGCGCCGGCCACGGTATGGGCGCGAATGGCTCCTCCACTCACCTCTGGCCATCGCAACATGAGTTACAGGGCGAGCACGGCGTGGCAGTGGCAGCCAATCGCCGGCGGACACGGACGCCGACGAGAAGGTGCTGCTGCTGTCGAGCCACTGTAGCCGACTGAAACCGCCTCTTTCTCCTCTCTCTAACACTCTGCTCAGTTGATCAATTAACAAACCAATTCCACCGTTGTAATCTCCTATATGTGGACTACTACTTTGGTTAAAGGAGCAAGGACTGACTCAGCTCGGTTTGCAATCTACCTGGTGCTAAACATTGCTAAATCAAAACTGAAACCTGAATTTCAGTTTGGATTCAGTTAAGCAGGGTTCTAATGACATTGGTTAGCTATGTTAGGCAATTAATTAAGAGTTAACCAACAGCAACTAAACCCAACTAATTCCATGGGATCAAAGTACAAACTTTGCACTAACAAATGATGCAATTGTTTTCCTATTTTAATTTATGAAAAATAAACTCACTCAGCCCTGAAAAATGAATTCAGTGCTGAAAATTCAGGGACTTAGAAAAATTCTAAGTCTCTTGCTGATTTTAATTCAAATTTAAATTTAAAGCCACTGTTTGAGCAATTTAGGATGGGATTTAGCCTTAGGCCCTTAAATAAAAGTTGTTGCATACATTTTGTACTTCAACTTTCATTTAGGGCTTACAGCCAAAAAACTGAACAAATCATATACTTACATACTAAGCTACATAGCAACTTGATAAAAAGCATATTGAACATTATCATCACATGTGAGCATGTTTAGGCAAAAAGTTGTATATAAACCCTATCTCACATATAATTCTAAACATTTTTAAGCAACTTTTGAGATTGTTACACTCATGTATGTTGCACACATAGAAACTTGTGATAGCTTTTGCTTGTAATAAAATGCAAAATGATGCTTTATGCAATAATGCAAATGCAATGCACTTGATTAACATTTAGAATGTTACACCCAGCCTCCGCCTCGGCCTCAGCCTTCTCTCTTTGGGACTCCTGTAAGTATATGTGTATTGGTTTCACTCGAACTTTGGTCATCACACGTACTAACCCGGTCTCTTTTGTGCAGCCTCAGTCGGCGGGTTCGAACAACCCGGCTTAGCCTACGACGCAGTCACCACAGCCTTCACCAGGGACGGGGTGGCCAGGTTGGTAGGGTGGACAGTGAGTTGGCTATTGAGAGACTTGTGAGTTCGCCCTTGACCGT
The DNA here is from genome assembly GCA_015844335.1 of Chrysopogon serrulatus. Lineage (NCBI taxonomy): Eukaryota > Viridiplantae > Streptophyta > Magnoliopsida > Poales > Poaceae > Chrysopogon > Chrysopogon serrulatus. The sequence continues at coordinate 116,742 of JADLZL010004316.1, forward strand.
TTGCTTCTCTTTTTAATAATGCACTTGACCCTTATGAGATTTCGAGACTTGTGATGCACTTGAAACATTTGTGATCGGATTGTGATCGAATTTGTGATGTACTGTGATGTGATGTGATCAGATTTGATATATGTGATGTGGATGTGATATATGTGTTGTGGATGTGATTTATGAGCTGTGTATGTGATATATTTATTGTGTATGTGATATATATACTGTATTTGCTGTGATTTAATGCAAAAACAAATTAAAAAAATTATGGTCACTTTACCGAGTGCAATGACCAAAGCACTCGGCAAAGTGACCATATTTGCCGAGAGCTGTGGTCAAGGCTCTCGGCAAAGTTTTTTAAAAAAAAACCAGTATCTACTCTTTGCCGAGTGCCTTGACCAGGTCACTCGGCAAAGCATCCATGTTTGCCGAGTGCCTGCAACGGAGCACTCGGCACAGATTTTCCAAAAAGAATATATAAATTCTTTGCCGAGAGTCCCGCCATTCGGCTCTCGGCAAATCTTTTCAAAAAAAAAGTTTGCCGAGTGCCAGCGTCGGGGCACTCGGCAAACCCGCCGTGAACGCCTGGCGCCGTTAGCGGCACATTTCTTTGCCGAGAGCCTGTTTTTGCTCTCGGCAAATCCTTTGCCGAGTGCCCGTGAGGCGGCTCTCGGCAAAGATACCGATTACCCGATGGAGGCTTTGCCGGCGGCTCTTTTGCCGAAGCTAGCACTCGGCAAATCCTTTGTTGAAGTGTTTTTGCGGTATTTGCCGAGTGCTTTCGGGCACTCGGCAACGCCGTGAATTCCTGTAGTGCTAGGTCCAAACGTGGCCCACATGAAAAAATAATTAACAAAAACTAATTTTCTTAATTATCTGCTTTAAAATTCATGAAAAATTTTCGAGGAAGAAGTACGAAACAGATGCCTTATTAAAAGGCTGGGAGAAATTAATTGAATATTTTTTAAAAATGATCATTTTTCTATAAACTTGCAAATTTACATGTATTTTATTAAAAGAAGTTTCAAGATCACAGTAAGATCATGCAGGCTAGCTAGGACAGTGTGGTTTGTTGTGTGAGCGTAAATCCAAAACCGAACTTCCTAATAACCGGCTGCAAAAACACGCAAAACGCTTAGATTTACTACATATTTGACTGAGTAACGACGGTGTAGAGCTGCAGCAGCTGCAGCTAAGACGTACAACAAGCATGAATTATTTAGTGATGAATTGTTGAACGGTGGTAGATAAGAGGACTGAGCAAGCATGTGACCATATATCTGGCCGGCAGCGGCAGCCGGCTGATGAAGACCAAAGAATTGAAGCATGAGACGTCAGGTTGGATATGTTGGAACCGAGACTGTGCTCGGCTTCCGGTTCGGCGCAGCTCGCTGTACGCGCGAGTGCGAGAGCTGACGCGTCCACAGGCCCAGGTCCACTAAAACACACATATCAAAATTTGGGCCTAACTCAACCCAAAAGACTAACTTGATAGCTAAGGACTACCGCGTCATATGCTGTGTCCCCCCCTCCCACCATCGATTACCGATGTGGGACTAACCCAACAATCTCCCTTGTAGTCACACATCGGATTCCTTGACCGGCTTTGATACCAATTGTTGGAACCGTGACTGTGCTCGGCTTCCGGTCCGGCACAGCTCGCTATACGTGCGAGTGCGAGAGCTGACGCCTCCACAGGCCCAGGTCCACTAAAGCACACATATCAAGATTTGGGTCTAACTCAACCCAAAAGACTAGCCTGATAGATGAGGACTGCTACGCCTTATATGCTGTGCTCCCCAACCATCAATTACCGATGTAGGACTAATCCAACAATCTCCCTCATAGTCACGCACCGGATCCAATTTTAACTCACACGTCTGTGTGGCCAAGACGTTGTCCAAATGGGCTGCCTCGCCAGTGTGTGACCCTTGCCCAGATTTGTTACGGCTTTCTGGACCGGCTTTGATACCAATTGTTGGAACCGAGACTGGGCTCGGCTTTCGATCCGGTCCAGTTCGCTGTACGCGCAAGCACGAGCTGGCACCTCTACAGGTTCAGGCCCACTGGAGCACATATATCATGGTCTGGGCCTACTACCTCAATCCAAGACTAGTCTGATAGATGAGAACTGCCACACCTTATATGCTGTGCTCCCACCATCAATTACCGATGTAGGACTAACCCAACAGCCTAGCCATGACAAACGCCATCGTCTCCGGCGTCTTGCTCCTTGTGCTGGGCAGCATCACGCTGTTCCGGGCGACCGCCGACGTATTCTATGACAACCAAGTTCCTTTGAAGTTTGGGTACCAAGACGCGATCTCAGTACGCAGTCGCCGATTCCAGTGCCATGACAAGTGCGTTGCGCTCATCCTAGATGTGGGCGACGCGAAGGGCTTCCAGATCGGTGATCTGCTGGGAGTAGTCCACATCGCGGTCGATGTAACTAGCTTCCAGCGAAGGGAGATGCTGATTGAGCGCAGACACAACGATGTTGGGGTGGGTAGACTCGAGGCTGGTGAGCCGCCACTCCAGCACCGCAGCAGTGGCAGCGGCGGTGGCGGATGCGGCCGATTGGGACGCCTCCAGCGCAATGAACCACGAATTGACTACCGCGACTTGATCCGTGAACGCGCGGTCCCGCTTGGCGGAGCGGCGCTTAAGATCATCGAAGCATGAGTTCATCATGTTGAGGATGAGTTGTAGGGCGGGATCCATGGCGCCTCGGCGTCACTTACTGAAGGCGGGTGTATAGTAGTGGTGGAAGGAGATGGATTCTAGGGTCAAACTGAAATCTGATACCAATTTTTAGCACCAGAGATGATTGGCTTGGTGTGTATCTAGGCCAAGAAAAAGATCAGTGATGCACTTGTTAATTGGTGTGAGAATATCACATAATGTATCTCTTTTCTTGTTTGGGCACTGGTTGCCTTGTAATCTTCCACTACTACAGATTCGGTTATCAGTGTCGGCACCTTTGCTGCCGGTTTTGCAAAACCGGCACTGATAACTCATTAGTGCCGGTTGTATACTTCAAATCTCAAACCAAGGCTGGCAGCCATAACAACCGGCACTGAAGGTCCCTATCATTGCCGGTTGGCATGTGGAACTGGCACTGATGAGCATAGAGTACATCACTGCCGGTTCTAGACAAGAACCAATATTAAACATACCATTTCAATAGCGGTTCTAGCTCAAAACCGCCAGTGATGTACTGACACCACAAAAAGGTGGCAGCCGTCCTCTTCTTCCTCCACTCTGCCATTCTGAGCATATCAAGCCATGCGCGTGGGCCTCTCTCTCCATTGTTGCGGCTCTTGTTCTCCATAAATGAAGCTTGGTTTCTTTTGAAATTTGGCTAAGTAGTTGATTTATTTGCACTAAGGTTAGTAACCAATATCCAATCCTTTGATTTTGACCATTAATTATGGCTAATTTGTTTGATATGATCTTTATTTTGTTCTTTCTCTTGTAGGGAGCTTGAAATTAGATTTTGGTACGAAATTAGTGTTCATAGAATAATCTTTAATTTTAATATTATTGTCTCTAATTTTATATTTTCTTATAATTCATGTATCAGAAACAACTATATTGTTTAGCTATAAAATTTAATATATTTGTGTGTCTCTATTATTTTTGCGTGTCATGATGTGTCTTAATATTATCAATGCAGAGATGGACCGAGAGTGGATGTACGGTGTGTCCCGAACGGACCCACGGTACTTGATTGGCGTCTCCAACTTCCTCCAAGTAGCCAAAGCTAATGTTCATGAGGGGCAACCTGTATTCTGTCCATGCGAAGATTGTGGAAATGTTAGAAAATGGAGTAGGTTGGAGTCTATACGAACACATTTGATTACAAGGGGGTTTATGAGAGACTACACGATATGGAGTATGCATGGGAAAGTTGGTGACAATGTTCTACAAGAAAATTACTAAATGCAAGGGAGTATGCATGGGGAAGTTGGTGACAATGATTACACACACTCTAATTAATAAATACAAGGGAGAATCTAAGGCTAATTAATTGGTTTTGTCCAACCTGGTTCGACGGAGGAACCAAGTGGTTCTGGTACAACAAAGACCAGGTCCAAGCGCGGTGTGTCAAAGCTTCCTACGGGAAAGGATGCGCATTGGCACATCTTTGAGTTTGACCAAATTGGGGAGCCACTACTCCCACGCAAGGCGTTGGGGCCATACAAGACCATCCTCGGGATTCTTGCGAGGGACTTCATCCCAATAAAGTATAGGCACTGGATAGGGAAAGAAGATGATGAATGGAGGGTTTCTGAAGCTTTAAAGGAGAATTTATGGAAAACCTTCGAAGGATATTTCACTTTCCCTCCTGGTTATGATGAGCGGGCAGTCAGAAAAAGGGTTATAGAAAAAATAGGGATCGCATTCAAGAGTTATAAGATGAAATTGCAAAAGGAATATATCTTGGAGCAGGAAGATCCCAAACTTGATGAGGGTGACCACCACAAGCAGAGGCCCTACTGGGAAGAATTCAAACGATACAGGAACTCAGATGAGTATAAGGCCTTGAGTGCGAAGAACAAAGAAAACTCAACAAAGTCAACAAATCCTCACCGTCTCGGCTCTCGTGGCTATTCTTGTAAGGTGCTTCAATGGGAGAAGGAGTTTGACGAGATGGAACGCCGTGGTGTTACGCCTGAGACTGCCGACTGGCAGCTTAGGTCTATTCACTTTGTTATGGCGAGGGGTGCACGGCACAATATTGAAGATGGCACCCTATTGATCCCAAATGAACAACTGGGCAGCCTGGTTCAGAGTATCTCCACGATAACCGATGAGGTGAACCAAGGGAGACGCAAGTCTGATAGGAAGAGACGTGCTCTCCCAGACACTCGGTAACAAGGAGCACCCCGGCCGCACAAGGGGAGCAGGTCTTGTTAACTGGAAGGTAGCTTTTGAGGAGGATTCTACTTCTTATCGTAGCCACACAAGGGCTAGACAAGAACGAGAGGCAGCACGAGAAGTAATGTATGAGAACCGGCTAAAGGTAATGGAAGAAAGAGTTAACCAAGCACTTGCTTTGGCCTCCAAAGCACGAGGTCCTCAGACCATTGGATCTATAGACCCTGTCCCCACATACTTGAGCCCAGTGGTTAAGGGTCGTAGTAGTGTGGATCGACCCCCATGGATGATGCTGAGGCGAGTTTACCTCATCCGGTGGACAACATAACAAATCCGGTTAATGTGAGGCTGTACATCCGCCAACAATGGACGACAGACAAGGTGGCGATCGGCCAGGCTTAGCCTAAAGGAGATGGGTTAACTAATGGTCGCCCAATTCCTTCGGGATATTGGCATGTCACCATTGATAGAATTTTGGATAAAAAGTTTAACAAGATACCCATTGATTTCCCTGCACAGGAAGATAGGCCGCGTCTGGTTCAAAACCTTCATCTTTGTGTCCTGTGGCGCAAGCGGTATATTAAGCTTGACCACCAAGAGTCCTCGGATGATGAGGATGATGCTGAATCTTCACCGGACAGATCTCATGACCAAGCTCTTCCAATTCGTGATACGCCTGTTCGTTCCCCTGCCTCAACCCCCTAGACATGAGAATTCTTCGCCTCCACCCCCTCCATCACCCCCAAGGAATGTGGGGGCTCCGACTCCAGCTCCTCCCCCCACTTTGTCAATCCCGAGCAATGTGGGGGCTGCACCTCCTCTCCCGCCTCCCCATAATCCTTCATCTTCGGCCGGAACACATGATAATCCTAGACCCCCTCCCCCGCCAAAATCAAAAGAAGCTGCAACGACGACACCCGCAACTAGATCTAGAATAGCCAAAAGGTCCTCCGATTCTGTAAAAGGGGATGCCAACAAAGGAAAGAAAAAGCAAATAAGCGGGAGTATTACATCTATGATGAAGGGAAAAGACAAAGAATTGCCTCCCCCAGAAGCATGCAACGCATTTTTTAGGAAATTATGGCAGCCTTCTAAGTGGACGTCTGTGTCTGAGTATGATAGACAAGCAGCTCGCAGTGTCCAAAATCAAGAAAGGGAAGAAGAGCTGCACCTCAAATCCCAGCTAGAGATATATAAATTGATGGAGCAGAACCCCAGCCTATCCCTAGAGGATGCTACGGCCTTATATTATGATAGTGTTCAGTTTGAAATGGCAAAACCAGCATACAAGTATCAAAGAGGTCTAGATTTGCTGGAAACAAAAGAGCAGATGGATGCTCTTGGAACACGTATGCGTGATTTACATACGTTTTACTTGGCCGAAGCAACTGAAACAGAGCTAGCTGGGTTTGAAGCTATTATTCTGGCCGGAGAAGTCTTTGATCATCCTGAGGAAACTATGCAGTTCATAAGTTTTGAACACTTATTTTAATTCTATCAAAGACGCGACCTCGATACACAGATAATGATCCTGTGGACTATGCAAGTACCCTACCCGCATGAATTCATAATTAACTACATCTTTGATCATTATTTGACATATCTCATACTCTATGCAGGTGGCTACATGATTACATGATAAGAAATAACATTAAATATGTAGCCTTCTTGGACCCAACCATAGTCAATGAGCCAACTTGTAGAGGAGACGTTGGCTATGACCGGAAAGATATGATAAAATGTGTGTCCAAGTTGTTCAAGGGTTTTGCCAATAAAAATAAATCGGACGTGCTCTTGATCTGCAACTGCGCGTATGTGGTCTCTACCATTATTTCTACGCATTTTATATAGCTAATTAAATTTTTTAACTATAAATGGACTTTGTGGCTGCAGGCACCATTTTATCTTCATTGATATCGATATTAAAAGAAATCGTATTGAGGTGTGGGACTCCAGAAAAAATCCGCTAACTCTGATAGCTCCTCTACTCTGTGCGTTAAATGAGTAAGTAAATATTTTTCTAAGCAAATAAAGTTATATAGTTATACATATATGTATATAGCACACTTAATGTTATTGCATTTTTCAATTAATAATGTGACACAGAGCATGCAAACAAAACTTCAAAGTGGAGGAAATACGTATCAGGTACCTAGAGCAACCGCAAACGAATAATGAATGTGGGTTCTACGTAATGTGGGCCACGAGGCAATAGTTTAGTATGAAAAATATCAAAGCAGATAAGATGGTATGTATGCTTTTAATTCTATTTTTTATGACATAATATTCTCTTATGGCTTATATTTGTGCTTCCATTGTCACCTATTGAATGCTCAACAGTGGAAAAAGCAAGGACACAATAGACTCTTAGATATGGAGATACGAGGATATCAAGAGGAGCTAGCGGAATTCATCATGAAGCATATTGTGAGCAAAGAAGAAAAATTCTCCATTACGCGCTCGCAGAAGTTCAAGAATAATTACACACCAGAGCGGCTGGCTAGACTCTTATAATTATTTTATTGAATTAGTATGGTATTATAAAGCTAGGACTATTAATGTATGTAATATTAATGTAAGTGGTATTTGCTACGATGTTATCAAGGTTTCAATGTTATGATTTTGTTTTCCTATCAGTAAATATGAATTTGAATATAATACAAAAAACCAAATTAAAAAAGAGAACAAAAACCAATTATTAAAAATACCATCGGTGTCGGTTGTCACTGATCTTCTACTGATCAGTGCCGGCTCTAATAACATACCGACAGCGATCAGTAGCAGATCAGTATCGGTTTGATAATAGAGCCGGCACTGATATGTTCTTCATCATTGTCGGTTCTATTTCTAACTGGCACTGATATCGATTTACAACGCTGCCGGCTTCATTCTCCAACCGACAGTGTAAATTTAGCTTCAGTGCCGGTTTGTGGGAACCGACACTGATGTTCAACCCTCATCAGTGCCGAGATGGCTCTGCCGGTTTAAAATCCGGCACTGATGGGGGGTTTAGGGCCGGCGCTGATATGCCGATCTAGGTAGTGTTCAATTACCTTGTGATGCGTCATCCTTGGAAGTCCCTCCTGTGTTCGCCGCTGTGCTAACAACTTTGAAACTTCCAAACTGCATCCATGGCTACTGAGAGCTACGGACGTTGACCATTGTAGATTGTATTTTGGGTTCAATGATGGGCAGCCTGTCAGCGGCCATCGACGTCGCTGGTCATCCTAGTGAGCAGCAACGGATCAAGTAGTTATTGGGCCAGTTTTGGTAACATTAGAAGTTGCTCCATCGGTAGGCAGGTCAACTCTCATCATCATAGATAGGCTGGTCAACTGTTATCGTCACGGTAGTCCCAATATATAGTTTCAATAGATAGTTTTTAAAGGAGAGAGATTCAATTTAGAACCAACCCTTATACGTGGTTTGCTATAGTAGCCGTAAAATAAAATTTAGTAAACACATGGATTCACCACAAAGAGAGAACAGTCAGATGTGTCGTATAGGAATCCATGCTAGCAGCTGGCGCATCTCACTATGTTTTGTCTCAAAAAGATGATATTGTATTGATAAACAAACCAACACAGTAAGTCCTAGTAGTCATCAATGCTTGATGATGATATTCGCAAAAAAAGATGTTTGACGATGATATAAATAAACCAAAATACTAAAACAGTAAGCCTTGGACGTCGGTGAAGGGGAGTTCTTGCATGTTGTGAAGCACGTACATGGCACACAGTGAATAGATCATGGCCGCCACCACCAGGGCCACACAACCTCTGCGAGCCCATGGTTGTCGCTTCCCCGGCCGGCAGCCCCTGTGATGGCCATGGCAGTATCGAAATGAAGCAGCCATCCCCAAAGATGTATTTGTAGAAATCGTTTCCTTCTAGCCTAGAAACGTGTGAAGACTTCCATCTCAGCATATTCGCTTCACCATATCATCATCAACCTGTTTTAGTTGTATAGCGGGGAGCTTTGCAATATCTTTACTCTAACCCGTCTAGATTTTGGATGTGCGATTTATTCAAGATTTTTATTTCTTTAAAGAAAGAGTATCACAAAAGCTTTTGGATGTGCAATTTATTCACTCTGGTGATAAACTTGCAGATGGTTTTTCCAAGCCAATTGTTGCCTCCAAATTGGTTCTGTTCAGGAACAATCTCAGTCTAGTGGCCAGTTGAGATTGGGTGGGAGCGTTAAGATAGCGTTAGTCTTTGGTCGGGTAGCTACCTAACTTGTAACTCAAAATAGATTAGTTAAACACTTGTGCTTATCTGTTGTAAATCCTACATTGATGTACAAGTCACGTCCTGGGGCTATTCTGGCGAGGTATCTCGTTTATCCATCTTTTACACAGTTGTGGATGAATATATTTATGCCATCTTTTACACAGTTGTGGGTGAATATATTTATGCCTGTGGAATGAACCAATAGCTGGGAGTGTTAGGTTGATCTCTCTAGTACATGGCCCAACGGCCTTGGGCCTTGACCTCGTGCCCTGATCGGGGGCGTCCAGCCTAATACTTGGCTGGTGGGCCCCTATCGCACTACGCATATAAATAGGGGTGGGGGCCGGCGGCTCACAGTACGAGGTTCACCGCGAGCCGCCACTCCCCACCGACAACCCTAATCCGATCGAGAGGGTGCGCAGCCAGCGACGGGAAGCTCCGCCGCCGATCTGGATCACATCCGCCTTCAACTTCACCACCGCCGACCCCGACACTCGTTCCCCTTCCCCAGGCCGCCGTCGACGACACCCCTGCACCGACGACCATGATGAACGCCGCGTCATCCACGTCTGCGGCGCTACCGGCTACTGTGACTCCTCCCTACGACGGTCGGTGACTAACCCTACTTACCTTCTCCATTCCCGATCTAGTAGTCTCTGTATAGGAACAACTGTATTACTACACTGCAATGATGCTGTACCCCACTGGATCTACTGCTAGTTGTGATATTGGATATACCAGGGAGTTCATGATGTGATACCAATTATGGTGTTGTAAGTCAGGTCATGGTTGATTGCGGTCGGTTTCTTTCTCTTGTTATTCTTTTCCTTAGATGCGACCAGTTTATTCTTGCGCTTGCCGGCCAGCAGTGGACCAGTGGTGCTAGAGACAACTTATCTCCCATAACTGACTTACAACACCATAATATGAGTATATATGACAACGACGAAGACAACTTATCTCCCATGACTGAATATGACAACGATATGAAGACATTATCTCCTGATTGTGAAGATGGAAACGAGGAATGTTAGGTAACTGAGATGTGGTCATTGGTGCAAGACGTTGTGCGAGTCAGATTTATAGGTAGTATTTTAAAGTGGTGTTTGGACAGAAAAATCACCCAAGAGAGGATCTCTCTGCTCACAAAAAAATAAAAGCATGCGGGCGTGCCAGTGTACTTTAAGTACACAAAAATAAAATGAGGGAACATAGACTTTATTCATATTTAATAAAAATACAAATACATGTTCCCGATGTACATGTACGCTCCATAAGTAGCCTACTGCGGCGATCTGACTTGGACATAGGCGATTTGATCTTCATGGTTCCTGGGGCCTCGGAAAGCTCCCAGTTAATTACCCCTGTGAGTCAAGCTCACAGAGTACCTCCGATTAAGCTGCGTCGGTCGTCGTCGTCGGTCTTCGCTTCACGTCTCCATGCATGGTGTTGGTGTAGATGTAGGGTGGCGTCGGCATGATCATGGCCTCGTCGGAATCCATGAGCCGGTTCAACATGGCTATAAGCTGAGCCATGCCCGCCCGTGTCATTCGCCTCGTCGGTATCGAACGGCACGTAGTGGTGGTTGTAGTGGATCACACTTGCATGGTTGGTGTAGTTCAGATCGATTTGGACTTCCTCAGCAACGTCGTCGTGGTACGCCGTGAAACTTGATTAGCGTGGGGTTGTCGTTGTAGTAGATGAAGACTTGATCGCGGTGTTGAAGTAGATCGACGTAGTAGATGTTGAACCTTCTTGACTCTCTCAGAAGCTACCTGGTACATATGTATAAGATAAATAATTTAAAGTTAGATTAGGGGCCTCATACACTCTAGACCAGGCTCCCTTCAGCTTTGCTTGCTTGTTGGTCTGCATGTATAGATACATGCATGTGTGTATATGCAGCACGGCCCTGTGGTGCAAAAATCAAAAGCCCACCCATGCATGGTCGGTCGGCTTGCATGCTGCCTGCTTCCACGTAGATGGCATGTGTGCACTTGCCGATTAGCTGCTGTCCGGCAATAGGCTCTTCAGGCTGCCGTCCTGGCGACCGAATATGCAGGTCATCGGCCTCTCCGGCTTCGAGCGCACACACGCAGTCACGGCACGGTGTGGATCTCTGTGTGTGTGTGCCCGATAGACGCGTGACCGGCGTCGAGCAGCTGCGCCGACGTCCAGACTTCCCGCAGCCATGGACACGTACACGTCCAGCAGCACCATGCATTGATGCAACTGTGCAAGACTAGATGAGACTAATAATTAGATTAGATTATTAACTTCTCACCCATAGATGTCACGGACGCCATCTCTTACTCATGGCTTCCTGGATGAAGACGAAGCCCAGCTGCGCTCCTTCATATCTGGATGTGGATGGTGATTCTCGACGCCGTGCAGGTGCGGTTGCCGCCTCCTCGTGACGCGATGGTTCAGCCAGATCATGGCGTCTGGCTGTGGCCGCCTGTCTTCCTAGATGGATCATGGCACCTAGCTAGCCGCCGATATCGATCAATCTGCTCCAAGCTTCTGAATGCACCGCCTTTCTCCAAGATCCGATCGGCCAGACGGGGTGTGTGTCGAGATGAAGAGAAGAAGTTGTGTTTCTCCTCTGGATGTAGATGCCAATGGCACAGCGCCGTGTGGTAGCGGCTGCTCCTCCCCGTGATCCAATCAGTCGGGCATGATTAGCTAGGCTTCTGGTTGATCCTGCCGATCTGCTCCGAGGTTCCGGATGGATGCTGGCGACGTAGTGCGGCAACTCGTCGTGTGCGTGCAGCCATCTCCTCCTGGCCGGCGGCGTGTAGGTTACCTTGGCCGATCAGCACTCCTGGCCGGCGGCGTGGTGGCTAACTTGACTGATCACCGCCGGCTTCAGGATGGATGGCGCCGTGGCGGCGGCTGCCCTTCCCTGTGCTCCAATGAGCCTGGCGTGATTAGATCATGTTCATTAGCCCCCACGTGAGAGGGTTGGGGCTGTTTATATAGGCAAGTAATTAGGGTAGCAGCCGGCCGGGACTCTTGCCACACGTGTGCGCCGCCTAGAGTCTGTTAGCATGCGAGAGAAATCCGGAGCCGGTTGCTTTCCTTCGTGTACAAGCTAGATACATGTACTTATCGATCCGAAGAGATTATCTCTTGGGGCATAGCCGTATTTACTCTGACATATGGGCTTAGGGTGAAGAGATTAATTAGCATCACCCTCGATCACATCATTAGCCATGCGACCCATGCAGGTATGCTTTTGCGGCCACGTGAATAACTTCGAGAGCGTTCGGAAGCAAACCATGCACGCGATACGCACGGACCGTTGATATAGCTCAATATATATCCCAAATATACGTGTACGTACAGGTACGGGTTTCCTTCATGGACAGACATACACCAAATATAGGGGGCTCTGTATACGTGAACTCCCCATGCACCTGCTAGCTTATGTCGTACACAGAATTTCCATTGCTTTGCTAGCACCAATGATCGACAGCTAATAAATTAATCCACTAGCTTATGATCCGGCCTGGTATAATAGCAAGCCACCAATAAGTCAAGACTTTGGGCTGTATGCTCGACTCACGTACACGCCACCGTGTATATAATTTTAGAGGCATGGTGAAGGAGCTAACTGTTAGCTTGCTTCCTATACTTAACACACACTCGTGAAAATGCATGCATGCTTCTTTAGTAGCATATATAACACGCGCTCATGCACATATGAACATGTTACATATGGTCACATTTATTTTGAATATTTTGTACAAAATCTCGTCAAACAAATGCCTCCCACCAAGTTATGTTTGAATTGTGGAGCAAATTCAAATGTAACTTGGTGAAAAACAATTAGACTGAGATGGCGCAATCAGAGTGCAGATTTTGATAGCATCTTCACCTTAAAATTCAACTCATGAATTTTATATGGATATGAGGCACTGTCTGTGCTCCCCTCTATTTGCTCATAAAAACGTCATGCTTGAACTGATCAAGCATATATTGTACGTGTGTCATAGAAATTTGTTGGCTTTAGCTCATCATACTGGTGCATAAAAGTGATGCCACCATGTGAATTATTGTTGATTTTTGGGGTTCGCCGAGGCTCCCGCGCAGTACTTTGACATTCCTGAGTTGTGGGTGCCAGAGCTTGCCGAGCTGCATCTTGACTTTGTTGGCGCCTACTAATTACTATAGGGGTAGTGAATCATGGGCGCCGAGCTTGCCGAGCCGCCATATCATTACCACCATGCCACAAGAAGCTGGATGCATCTGGGATGGGTGTGCCACTTCCGATTGACCTTGCGCTCACTGCTGGAGCTGTTGGTGGCAGCAAAGTACAGCGCTCGAGCGAGCCACTTAGCTGCTGAAGTGGTTAAGGCGTTGATGCAGAGTGCTCACCGGATGGAGTTGCAGGGTTATTGGTGCGGCCCCTGACATCATCTTGGCGTGGACAGTATAATAATCGGGTCTGTGCCAAGGTTGATGGACGACGTAGCTACTACCTGCTGCTGCCGTATCTAACATGCATGGAGTTGAGAGTTCAGATCGTATCAGCACAGCCCCTGATTATGTAGGCATCATCATATACGTCCAACTCCGCCTATAGCTCCACCGTTAGTGCCATAGCAAGTGCGTCTTGGCCATTGGTTCACTGTCAAGGCGGCGAGTAGCCGGAATCTTACTGCACCGTTAAACAGGGCGCAGTGTCTTTATATAGGCTCGTGAGCTACCAGCGCGCACGTGTACGAGTACATCACCGCTACACGCAGGCGTCATCCTCTTTTTTTTTTTTTTTTTTTTTTGGCGCCAAGACAAGCTGCCAAGCTAGGAGCACAACACTAAGATTCAGGTTGCAAGTCTCACGACCAGCTACTCCAAACTATTTGCATTTGTGCACAAGCATGGGAAAATCTTGTATAAGCAGGCCACACGCACATGTAAGCATGCAAGCATTTTATGTACTGCTTTGTTGGGTGAACTAACCACGCTCACCATGCTAACTCAGCTTCGTAGTATTTTGCCTAGTTAGATGCATATGTGAGTGTCAGCTCATCCCATGCTTTGCTTTCTACAACGTCAGCTGCTCGCAACTCGTACGTAAGCACAGAGTCACATACGTGTTGGTAATTAATCTTCATCATGAACGGCGGGGACTGTTGCCGGCGACCAGACGCCGGTCTCGGCCAGAAGCTCGTCGTCAAGGCTCTCGAGATCGTTGGAAGCTCTCGCCAAACTTCTGACCAAAGACCCTTGACCATTTGTACGCGTGAATAAGACTTATCACGCTGTGCATATAGCCACGGCCTGTACGCCTCAGCTAATCAGCCATAGCGTAAGTGCAGGCTCTGAAATAACATTTGCTGTCTCTTTATATTGCTTCTCAACGGTATGTATAACACACATGAGTACAATCGTGAGACCTGTCCAGCAGAGTCTCATTGAACCCAATTCTTTATAATTAATTCATTTACATACAAAAGATAGCACAACCATTACACTAATTTGCCTCCAGCTCAAGCGTGACTTTTTCACCACGGCTTGGCAAGTCTTGCTCCGCAGGCGGTGTGCTGCAGTGTCGTTGGCATCAGCCGATCGGCTAACGTGAGCGCGTACATATGGCAATGACTGAGTCACTAGCCTAGCCCCGCCTGCGTCGCCGTCTTTGAGAAGTATCCCTGCGCCCGGCTGGTAGGTTGCCGTAGTGGCAACTCTCTTGATAAGGGCAATTATGTCGCGATTGCTCCTTCAGCTCTTGACATGGATGAAGCCGGAGAGGGAGGGAATTCAAGAAAGAGAAAAAAAGAAAGAAAAAGAAGAAGAAAAAAAAAGAAAGAAAAAAAAGAAAAGAAAAAAAAACAAAGAGAAGGAAAAAAATGACAAAAAGAGAGAAAAAGAAAGTGCACCTTGGTTGACAGCGACCCCCGCGGGAACTCCGTCGATGTCGTCCTTGAACACCCAAGGATGGGGTGGAGACTTCTGTTGGGGCCGGGTAACGGCATTGGCCAACGAGAAGTTGTGGAACTCCGCCGGGGCCGTATTGCGGCATTGGCCAGCGGGAAGGATGGTCTATGTTGGGTCGTGTTGCGGCATTGTCCAACAAGTAGACGTGAAGCTTTGTTGGGGCCGTGTTGCGGCGTTGGCCAACAAGCATATTAGGGCTTCATTGGGGCCGTGTTGCAGCATTAGCCAATGATGTGTCCATCAGGTCCATATGGCAGTGCCAGCCAAAGGACGCCCTCTTGTCGTCTTCGTCTTGCGGTGTGAAATCCGTGTAACTTGACGAAGAAGTTTTATCAACCCGACGAGCCTGTCAGATTGAAGGGTTTCACAACATTGGCGCTATCCGCACCGGGCGCACCAACACGCTCCCAAAGGTGTGGTTTATCAACCCAACAACCACTTTGCCATCGTGGTACGAGCCTGTTAGGTTGAAGGGTTTCACAACATTGGCACTACCGCACTGGTGCACCAACACTGCTCCCGAAGTGGCAAAGCGATGGACCTGCAACACCACTTAGAAAAAAAGCTAGCTTGTCTAGGAACGGTCGACATAGCCAGGGTAATGTGATGATATAGAATGATTGATATAAAGAATTATGTTTATATATTTTTTAGAAAAAATGTTGGCTCTCCCATTGGCGTTAGCTATATGAGCAGCTCGGGATAGGACAGCCAGGGGGCATGACCATTAGGCGCCGTTGCATCACCATAGCGACATGGCTACCACAACTTGCCCCGTTGTGTGTTTGAATGTGTAGACTTCTGCTTCGACGTCTCCACTGGGGTGTAGGGAATTCTTGCTTGAGACTCCCTCGCATTGAGTTGAACCACAGCTTATTCGCACTCTCTAACATGGAGGCGTGGGTATGGCTGAGTTGGTGTTGAGTTTTGGGGAACGGCTGGTATTGACTTTGCCATTACTTTTGCCGAGGACGACGGTGAATGGCTACCTCCGCCTCCTGCTTGATGTGAGCTTGATTGAACTTATTTGGCAGGTACTCGGCCACTTCTTTGGTGACCCTTTTTCTTTCCTGCTTTTTGCATTTTTTTGGCTTTTTTTTTTTTTTTTTTGCTTTTCTTTTCTTGGAGCTTGCTTCAGCATCCGAGGGACTTGGAGGGTAGCCATCCACCTTTGTGTAGCTAGGTGAATCCTCGCTGGCATTGTATCTTTTGTTGGTCCCTTGTTATCACCTTCCATGGTGGCAAGCGGCTGCACACTTAATACAACTTGTGTTGCACCAGGTAGCCCTTTTCTTGCTCTTCTTCTATAGGCTTCCATGGAGTGTGTGGCTTCACGTCAGGGAGCGCGAGTAGCATGGTCGCCTCGCTGCTTAGGAGTGGCTCGAGCCATCTTTCCACTACTCCAGTAGAGACGAGCTTCAGCGTTTGTCGTGTATACGTGTAGCGGTGACTTGTTGTGAGCTTCATCCGCTGGGTTATTGCCTCCGGGCCCTCTGGAAAGGCCCCAAGGCAGTCGAATCCTCCACTGCAATTATAGCCTAGTAGGGAGAGCCTTTTGGATTTTTTTTGTTTTTATAGAGAGGTGGACAGGTGTCACGATGGAAAGGAAAAGGAGGGAAAAAAATGTGTAAAAGAAAAAAATCAAGAACCTCCCACTGACGTGAAGCGTCGTTGACGATGTTGGAGGTGATGTCGAAGTGTCTCCTGTGATGCACATGCTTGGAGAGGCGCACTATTGCTCTAAGTGCTGCCGTTCTTGGAGGTCACACCAAAATGTATTGGCATGGATAATGAGTCAGGAGGTGTGATGCTACTCCCGTCATAGACAAAGACGCCCTTACAGTTAGTGGTGTAGAAGACCACCTCGGCGTCACATGGAACGGGGAAGGTGTGATACTGCCCCTTGTGTAGTTGATGTAGACATTGACGCCGAAAGACTATCGGCGTCTGGTAGATGGAGAGGGGTAGTTTCACCTCTAGTGTTGTTGTAGAAGGCGATGACGGAGGACCGTCGGCGTCATAGGACGCCGAAGCGGTACTGCCTCCAGCGTTAGGATCCTAGCGACGTCTCAAGACCAAGGCAATGTGGTGCTCCCGGTGGTGAGTCTGTCGATGACGCCGTCAGCTTGTTGTGGACATCTGTGTCATCTTGGTGATGGCGACAACTTGATGAAGTCTAAACCGGGACGCACCAGCTTGGAGGGTTCGAGGCCAGAATGGGCCATCCTTCTCAGTGCATGACTTATCTGCTACTGGCTCGTGCCCACACGATAGATGAGGCCACCATGCAGTTGTAGTTGTGACGGTTTCTTGAGGCAAGGTCGGAGGGCGTCGCTATTGGTGCTTCTCCCTCACACTTCACCTCTTGCTCGCTAGCTTCACTTTCTAGTGCTTGATCGGCGGCTCCATCTCTTCATATGTGCACCCGGCAACCACGTCGCAGGTGCGCCGCGTCAACGGAGAGAGATGTATAGCACGCCATCATATATGCCTTTAGCCTCCAGGCATGCCTCCAGCCTCCAGGCTTGGTTCTGCACGGACAGCTCCGGTCGGCAACGGGATGCAGCAAGCTCAGCCAGCGCATCAGTGTGCGCCCTTCTCTCGTACATCCCATGTGGCGGGATAGTGCGGCCGAACTCTATTGGTGTTGGTGTCGATGTTGAGCCGGCTAGATGTGCTCTAGCCTCTGTGACATCTTGGCAACGTCCAGCCTCGGCTGCTTGCTCATGATGCTAGTGAGGCATGGAGATGTTCCACGTCACTGCCATCTTGTGGAGCTGAGAGCGTCGAGGAAATCAGTATCATATGGTGTCGTCTTGATGTCATCATTAGCGTCGTCCCCGGTGGACAGTTGGCGATAGCCTTGTGTGCTGTCGCACCATTTGGAGCCTCTTGTTGGTGCAATCATCGTTGGTTGACCAGGGCGTCCGCTTGCCTCCGACGATCTTGCGTCATTGCTCTCAGTGTGTAGAGTTGTGGAGGCGCTCACCTTCCTACCATAGATGTGCGCCTTCCTTCAGCCGTGGTTGGTGTTGGAAGCGTCCTCCAGCCAGGATGTCACACGGTGCGGGCCAGCTCGCAAGGGCTCGAGACCGCAACTTCTTCATGGATCACGGCTTGGCGTAATCAGCGTGGTGCAGCTCGGCGAGAGCTTCATTTCCTTTCTTGTGCAGCAGTCCTCGATCCCTCAGCACGAAACCTCCTCTGTTGCCATCATGCCGATGAAGAGGGGTTAGGGGCATGGTCGTGTTGACGCGGATGCCACCGTCACTGTCATGCTCAGATGTGCCCGACCCTTGGACTGACGCAAGCTGAGCATCGTCACTCTAGGCGCGTTTGATGGCAGGCTGCCGATTGCTAGTGAGCTACTTCCTTCACATTTATTGGGCTCTAGTGTCGAGCTCCAATCATCCAATCACGTTGCTTTTTATTAGCTACCAAGCTTGCGCTAGCTTATATTATTAGCTCACGTGGTGGTAGCATGTACGTGCATGCATACGCCTCTACACATGCTAACAAGCACAAGCTAGCATGTTTGTCTCAGTCGGATCCTAGCTTCAGGTCAGCTAGCCATGGGGTGCTGACTAGCCTGGCACACACTTGTTAAACAAATGACCGCCCTTGAATTCGACTGCGTACTCGCCCGTGTCGGTGGCCTTGTAGGTGGCTCATAGGCGTGGCCTCTCTGTGACCAGCCATTTTGTGCTGGCCAGGAGCCAAGCTGCCATGTCAATGTCACGATGGCTTGTGCGCGATGCAAGTAGGTGCAGTCGGCCGAGGCACATAGCTGATTAGCAGTGCTCCCCCAGTGAGGCCAGAGCTCACACCCTTCTGGTTGCATCAGCAGTCGTCGTGTGTGTATGCTCCTGTGCCAGTCAGCTGGTTTCTTACTTTGGGCTAGCAACCACCAGCACTAGAACACGTGCGGGCGTCCTCATTAGGGACGCGAATGCACCGAGTCAATGCTCGCAAGCGCAGCAGTGACAGCGTCATTGGCCAACGTGGCGTGGAGCTTGTGCTCGGACTGTCGTCAATGGAGCTTCCGGCCGCCGGTCCTTCATCTTGTGCTGACTGCCATCGATGACGAGGTGTATGTCGTGGTTGCTCCTCATGTCGACGTCTTCCTCAGCTATGCGCTGAAGAAGCTTTCCGCTCGGCGGCGCGGCGAACGTCTCCCGGTCCTGGGACGAGCTGCTGTCCTCCGTTTGCGTCGCTTCTCGGTGGCATCGCTGGACAAGGACCTCCATTGGGTCTTCTGCTCGCGTCCCTTAATGGTGCAGCACGAACAGCGTAGCTAGCCGTAGAGTGCGCAGCATCGAGAGCTGCTTCTGCCTCCAGGGAGATACGGAATGGCTGGGAGCCTGCGCCCCGGCATCGACGATGTGTCTCCATCCGCGTCGCCCCTGCCACTGATGCCACAGGTGGCACCCCGCTTAGCAAGGCACCAAAATAGTCGCCATCTCGATGCAGCGCACCAGCCTACCAAGTCAATGGCGTTCTCTTCCTTCAGAGCCTCCTGCTTGGGTGTGCTGATGCTCGCCGTGTCGATGGGCTGACAGCACTGAAATTATAAATCTAGGGGATGCTGTGTGGCGGCGGCTGCCCTGGTGTGCCTCCAGCATCCCCTCCCTAAGTGGCTTCGGCGCAGAGTCACAGGTGTTAAGATAGCCGTCCTCTCATGCGGCCAGTTCTGGCCACTGATGTCTTCATCTTGTGCCCATATTGTTGAAGCAACGGTGCCTTGATTTTGGAGTGGACTTTGACAGGTGTAGGAATGGTACTCCTCGCCGTCGGTCCTTGACAGCATGGTGGCGCGACCTGGCTTGCTTGCAGCCTGACACAGGTGATGAACCCGGTGCATGGTCTCTCTTGCGGCGAGATGCTTCGGTATGGTGCAGTCGAATCACACGCATCTTGGAGCTCCGCCCTCGTCAGGAACACAGATGCATCGAGTCGACACTAGCAGGCGCTGTAGCGACGGCGTCGCTGCCAACGTGGGACCGTGCTCAGACCGTCATCGACGGAGCCTCCAGCAAGCGGTCCTTGATCTTCGTGGATGGCGCCTAGTGGGCTGGTGGCTGCCTGGTAGACGTCTCCGGGCGTCAGCAACATGGCCACCACGTGGGCATCGAGCTGGCTTGGTGACCACTACCAGGACGTCTCCTCCTCCTCGCTCGATAGCCCTTGCCCTCTTGTTGCTGGGTGCACATTAGTGCATGCACACGTGCAGCAGCCAGTAGGGCCTTTCTTACTTGCAGCAGAGTACGAGAGGAACATACATGCATCCTCGCCGCGGACAGCAAGCACCATGGGCATGGAACAAACGGCCAGAGCGGATACATGCATGTATATACACTGCATGCATTGTAGACTATATCTAGACTAGTAGTTTGATGGCCAGCTCTGAGATGTCAGGACCCGCCAAATGGAAGCACAGCATCCAGCAGCGCGCCCTCGTGGACAACGGCAGCTTGGCGTCGTTCTCCGTGGGCTGCTGTTCACCGGCAAAGTGTTTGGCGTCCTGGGGACATGTCGGACGGCCTCAACACCATTGTTGGTGAAGCTGATGCCTCGTGGGGCTCAAGTCTTGCTTGTGCCAACATGCACATGTCGGGCGAGCTAGTGGAGTCTAGCTCGGTGCCGTTGGCTCGGCATCAAAGTTGGCAAAGTCGCTGACCCGCGGGGCTTGCATCTTGCTGATGTAGTGAGGACATATCATTTACACCACGAGAACACATCGACCGGCACCGATGGAGTGTTGATGCATGCGCCACGGTCCGTCCTTGCATCAGCTTGATGGAGCTGCCCCGGCCAGCGGCTAGGACTGGCGGTAGCACCCGTCACACCTACATAAAACACCAACAAAAAATAAAGTGGCACAAAATAAGGGCCACTTTTGGGCTATCATGAGGATCTCCTCATTAATAGAGGCATCCACTATAGCTCCAACGTAGAGGAAGCGAGAGCTTGATGACGACGACCATTTGCGCAGCAAAGATGGGAGGAGAACCAGGTCCCACCGGGCGTGCCAATTTGTTTGGACAGAAAAATCACCCAAGAGAGGATCTCTCTGCTCACAAAAAAATAAAAGCATGCGGGCGTGCCAGTGTACTTTAAGTACACAAAAATAAAATGAGGGAACATAGACTTTATTCATATTTAATAAAAATACAAATACATGTTCCCCGATGTACATGTACGCTCCATAAGTAGCCTACTGCGGCGATCTGACTTGGACATAGGCGATTTGATCTTCATGGTTCCCGGGGCCTCGGAAAGCTCCCAATTAATTACCCCCCGCGAGTCAAGCTCACGAGTACCTCCGATTAAGCCGCTGCGTCGGTCGTCGTCGTCGGTCTTCGCTTCACGTCTCCATGCATGGTGTTGGTGTAGATGTAGGGTGGCGTCGGCATGATCATGGCCTCGTCGGAATCCATGAGCCGGTTCAACATGGCTATAAGCTGAGCCATGCCCGCCCGTGTCATTCGCCTCGTCGGTATCGAACGGCACGTAGTGGTGGTTGTAGTGGATCACACTTGCATGGTTGGTGTAGTTCAGATCGATTTGGACTTCCTCAGCAACGTCGTCGTGGTACGCCGTGAAACTTGATTAGCGTGGGGTTGTCGTTGTAGTAGATGAAGACTTGATCGCGGTGTTGAAGTAGATCGACGTAGTAGATGTTGAACCTTCTTGACTCTCTCAGAAGCTACCTGGTACATATGTATAAGATAAATAATTTAAAGTTAGATTAGGGGCCTCATACACTCTAGACCAGGCTCCCTTCAGCTTTGCTTGCTTGTTGGTCTGCATGTATAGATACATGCATGTGTGTATATGCAGCACGGCCTGTGGTGCAAAAATCAAAAAGCCCACCCATGCATGGTCGGTCGGCTTGCATGCTGCCTGCTTCCACGTAGATGGCATGTGAGCACTTGCCGATTAGCTGCTGTCCGGCAATAGGCTCTTCAGGCTGCCGTCCTGGCGACCGAATATGCAGGTCATCGGCCTCTCCGGCTTCGAGCGCACACACGCAGTCACGGCACGGTGTGGATCTCTGTGTGTGTGTGCCCGATAGACGCGTGACCGGCGTCGAGCAGCTGCGCCGACGTCCAGACTTCCCGCAGCCATGGACACGTACACGTCCAGCAGCACCATGCATTGATGCAACTGTGCAAGACTAGATGAGACTAATAATTAGATTAGATTATTAACTTCTCACCCATAGATGTCACGGACGCCATCTCTTACTCATGGCTTCCTGGATGAAGACGAAGCCCAGCTGCGCTCCTTCATATCTGGATGTGGATGGTGATTCTCGACGCCGTGCAGGTGCGGTTGCCGCCTCCTCGTGACGCGATGGTTCAGCCAGATCATGGCGTCTGGCTGTGGCCGCCTGTCTTCCTAGATGGATCATGGCACCTAGCTAGCCGCCGATATCGATCAATCTGCTCCAAGCTTCTGAATGCACCGCCTTTCTCCAAGATCCGATCGGCCAGACGGGGTGTGTGTCGAGATGAAGAGAAGAAGTTGTGTTTCTCCTCTGGATGTAGATGCCAATGGCACAGCGCCGTGTGGTAGCGGCTGCTCCTCCCCGTGATCCAATCAGTCGGGCATGATTAGCTAGGCTTCTGGTTGATCCTGCCGATCTGCTCCGAGGTTCCGGATGGATGCTGGCGACGTAGTGCGGCAACTCGTCGTGTGCGTGCAGCCATCTCCTCCTGGCCGGCGGCGTGTAGGTTACCTTGGCCGATCAGCACTCCTGGCCGGCGGCGTGGTGGCTAACTTGACTGATCACCGCCGGCTTCAGGATGGATGGCGCCGTGGCGGCGGCTGCCCTTCCCTGTGCTCCAATGAGCCTGGCGTGATTAGATCATGTTCATTAGCCCCCACGTGAGAGGGTTGGGGCTGTTTATATAGGCAAGTAATTGGGGTAGCAGCCGGCCGGGACTCTTGCCACACGTGTGCGCCGCCTAGAGTCTGTTAGCATGCGAGAGAAATCCGGAGCCGGTTGCTTTCCTTCGTGTACAAGCTAGATACATGTACTTATCGATCCGAAGAGATTATCTCTTGGGGCATAGCCGTATTTACTCTGACATATGGGCTTAGGGTGAAGAGATTAATTAGCATCACCCTCGATCACATCATTAGCCATGCGACCCATGCAGGTATGCTTTTGCGGCCACGTGAATAACTTCGAGAGCGTTCGGAAGCAAACCATGCACGCGATACGCACGGACCGTTGATATAGCTCAATATATATCCCAAATATACGTGTACGTACAGGTACGGGTTTCCTTCATGGACAGACATACACCAAATATAGGGGGCTCTGTATACGTGAACTCCCCATGCACCTGCTAGCTTATGTCGTACACAGAATTTCCATTGCTTTGCTAGCACCAATGATCGACAGCTAATAAATTAATCCACTAGCTTATGATCCGGCCTGGTATAATAGCAAGCCACCAATAAGTCAAGACTTTGGGCTGTATGCTCGACTCACGTACACGCCACCGTGTATATAATTTTAGAGGCATGGTGAAGGAGCTAACTGTTAGCTTGCTTCCTATACTTAACACACACTCGTGAAAATGCATGCATGCTTCTTTAGTAGCATATATAACACGCGCTCATGCACATATGAACATGTTACATATGGTCACATTTATTTTGAATATTTTGTACAAAATCTCGTCAAACAAATGCCTCCCACCAAGTTATGTTTGAATTGTGGAGCAAATTCAAATGTAACTTGGTGAAAAAAACAATTAGACTGAGATGGCGCAATCAGAGTGCAGATTTTGATAGCATCTTCACCTTAAAATTCAACTCATGAATTTTATATGGATATGAGGCACTGTCTGTGCTCCCCTCTATTTGCTCATAAAAACGTCATGCTTGAACTGATCAAGCATATATTGTACGTGTGTCATAGAAATTTGTTGGCTTTAGCTCATCATACTGGTGCATAAAAGTGATGCCACCATGTGAATTATTGTTGATTTTTGGGGTTCGCCGAGGCTCCCGCGCAGTACTTTGACATTCCTGAGTTGTGGGTGCCAGAGCTTGCCGAGCTGCATCTTGACTTTGTTGGCGCCTACTAATTACTATAGGGGTAGTGAATCATGGGCGCCGAGCTTGCCGAGCCGCCATATCATTACCACCATGCCACAAGAAGCTGGATGCATCTGGGATGGGTGTGCCACTTCCGATTGACCTTGCGCTCACTGCTGGAGCTGTTGGTGGCAGCAAAGTACAGCGCTCGAGCGAGCCACTTAGCTGCTGAAGTGGTTAAGGCGTTGATGCAGAGTGCTCACCGGATGGAGTTGCAGGGTTATTGGTGCGGCCCCTGACATCATCTTGGCGTGGACAGTATAATAATCGGGTCTGTGCCAAGGTTGATGGACGACGTAGCTACTACCTGCTGCTGCCGTATCTAACATGCATGGAGTTGAGAGTTCAGATCGTATCAGCACAGCCCCTGATTATGTAGGCATCATCATATACGTCCAACTCCGCCTATAGCTCCACCGTTAGTGCCATAGCAAGTGCGTCTTGGCCATTGGTTCACTGTCAAGGCGGCGAGTAGCCGGAATCTTACTGCACCGTTAAACAGGGCGCAGTGTCTTTATATAGGCTCGTGAGCTACCAGCGCGCACGTGTACGAGTACATCACCGCTACACGCAGGCGTCATCCTCCTTTTTTTTTTTTTTTTTTTTTTTGGCGCCAAGACAAGCTGCCAAGCTAGGAGCACAACACTAAGATTCAGGTTGCAAGTCTCACGACCAGCTACTCCAAACTATTTGCATTTGTGCACAAGCATGGGAAAATCTTGTATAAGCAGGCCACACGCACATGTAAGCATGCAAGCATTTTATGTACTGCTTTGTTGGGTGAACTAACCACGCTCACCATGCTAACTCAGCTTCGTAGTATTTTGCCTAGTTAGATGCATATGTGAGTGTCAGCTCATCCCATGCTTTGCTTTCTACAACGTCAGCTGCTCGCAACTCGTACGTAAGCACAGAGTCACATACGTGTTGGTCATCAACACCACCAAGGCCCAGATGGGAGGACAGATCCATGTCACACGGTGTAATCTCAGGTACGAGTCATTTATGTTCTACAGCAACGCACCCATGCTAATGTTACGTCCCGGGGCGACATTGGCGGCGCCCACGCCTACCACGCCGGTGAAACACAAGAGTATGTTCCCAACTTCCCATGGTTGGATTTTTTTTCAAAAAAAAAGTTCCCATGTGCTTAAAATAATGTACCGATGAGCTGAATTTTATCATGACGATACCAGGGCGTATGAGCAACTCCTGGAAATATCTCATACTAGTTGTAGTTCCTTTATTATCAGTAGGAGCGTTCCTCTTCTTCCTCTTCTGCTCGCCTTGGCTCAGAATGCACAGAAAGGGTATGATAAATATCACTGAAATCGAAAGTCTTGTCCTATCATGTTGTTTAAATTATTCTTTCTCATCTATACATATATGGAAGCATCTCCAAGGGAGTTTGCAAAAGACTTGGTATTTGCTAATATGCAAAAAAATTGAAAAAACTAGTATCCAATGGTTTTGCAATTCACTTTTGCATTTTGGAAAAGTTTGCAATTGAGGGTGGGGAGTTGGCAAAATTGCCAAGCCTTGATTGCCTTTGCAAACACCATCTGCCGGCCATCACGTGTTGATTTAACTTCCACGCGCTGTACGGCGACTCCTTCCCGCGGGAGTTCGCGCCAGATACGTCTTCCTCCGTCGTCCATCCGCTGTCGCCGCCGTTCCTATTTCGTCGATCGAAGGCACCAAGGAATCACGAGGCTCTGGTTCCATGGACTCGAGGCCGCCGCCCGTCACCCCACCCCCCCCTCGGCGTTCGTCCCTCCTCTCGGCGGGCGGCCACCAGGAAGCCTCATCGGCGGGCGGCCACCAGGGTCCTCCTCTCGGCCACGATGAACAGGGGAAGAAGCCAGGCGGCCTCTTGCTCACGGCCGTCGGTCGTACCTGAACAGGGATCGACGTATTGGCGGCGCGAGCAACAGCGACGTATTGGCGGCGCGAGCATGAGCGACTCCTTCGCCGCGGCCTGTCGCACGGCGCGTGAAGTTTCACCGCACCCTGGAGCAACTGCCTGGGTCCACAAATGTTAATTGCCAAGTCTAAATGCCAATCCCCTTGGAGATGGCCCATTTTAATTATTTGCATTTTATTTTGGGAGTTTGCAAATATCAACAAATGCCAACTCAATTTGTAAACTCCCTTGGAGATGCTACAAGCAGGACCGACGCGTACTAGGGACTTGCAGGTAGAGGAAGAACTTGTTTGGCAGGGCAAGAACACAGAGTTCTCCGTGTTTGACTTCGAACAGTTACTTAAGGCCACAAATAATTTTTCACAAGAAAACAAACTTGGACAAGGTGGCTTTGGCGCTCACTAGTACACAAATGATTTCTCTTGACGGTGGTATTTTATTTCTAGTGGCGTTTTCTTTGGACAACCGTCAGTAAAAATCGAACGCTTACGAACCGCCACTAGAAATCGATTCCTATTGGCGGTTGTTTAAGAAAACCGCCAGTAAAAATAGATGTATTTCTACTGGCGGTTTTCTTAACCAACCGCCAGTAGAAATAGTATTTTCACTGGCGTTAAGTTACATCACCTGCCAGTAAAGCTGGTCCCGAAAAATATCCCGGCGAACAAAAACTCAGCGCCAACTCATTTCAAACCAGACAGTAGATGGACTCGAGTTACAATACATGGAACCCACCACTACTCGGCCTTATCCCAGCTTTGCCTTTATCTATCCGTGAGAATGAGGACAGTGCACTCTCCACCATTCCTTTCCTCTCCCTTTTCTCTACTAGCACTAGCTAGTCTCAAACTTTGTGAGCGGCGGGTGGCAGCCAGCCAGCCATGGCTTCTCCCCAGCGCATGGTGGTGGCAGCGAGCCAGCGGACGGCGTCTTCCCAGCACGCTGGGCGGCGGTAGGCGGCGTGTCCCTCGGCGACACAGACGCACGGGCGGCCCGCCCCTGGCGGACGCGGGCGGGCGTCCCCATGGATCCGGCGGCGCGGGCGAAAGCAGTCCCTTATGGATCCAGCGGCACGGCGTGCAGTCCTGTGGATCCGCAGCGCGGGTGCGGGTCCCCTGTGGATCCGGGCGGCGCGGTGCACGCCCACGGCGGCTCCGTCGGCATGTGGTCCCCCGGCGGCTGCTCGGGCGGCGCTCCTACGACAGTGCAGCATTGCGAGCAGCGGCATCCCTACAACGGCGCAGCCCCAGCGCCCTGCCAAGGCTCGGCAGCCATGCGACGTGTGGTGGCCTGGGTGCAGCCAAGGCGCTACAACGGCGTGACCCAGGTGCTCCGGCGCTCCTGCGTCTAGTTCATCTGGTAGATATGCATCACTGTGAATCTAGATCTAGCTTTAGAAATATGAGGGCATTAAGTATGTGCTAATTTTATAGTTATTTTGAGATCTAGTTACTATTTGTTGTTCTTTGGATTTCTGAATTCGGAAAGACACATTGTGAGCTGTGAACATGACTACTAATTTGATCTTGGCTGTTGAAGGTTCTAAACATTTTATATATAGCATCGGTAGGGCGCATGGTGCAGTGAGCTCCTCTTTTTTTTTTAATTTGCAAAAAAATTAACACAGACGGGTGACCTAACTGGCCGCTAGTACAAATATATGTCCACAGGCGGGTGACTTAATCAGGCCGACTGTGAAAATCAATTAATACAGGCGGGTCATGTAAGTGAGCCGCTAGTGAAAATAGATTTGTACTGGCGGACTTCTTTTCTCCGTCAGTGAAGAGAACTATTTCTACTGGCCTCCTGCATGGGCGGTTGCCAACAATGCCAGTAAAAACACTTTTGGAACCGCCAGTATAATACTTCTCTGTACTAGTGGCTGTCTTCAAGGTAAATCAATGTAGGACACATGCATTAAATTCCTCTTTTTTCCTAAACATTCCTCATTATTTGATTACTGAGTAAGTATACCGTTCGAATTGAATCCAATGGACGCCATGAATAGTACCTGTAGAAAAAGGTTTTTGTTCATTCCTGGTGAGCTAAATTATGCAATATACTCTCTCCATGTAGAAAAATAAAATCGTTTTGGACAAGATTTAGGTCAAACATTGGGAACATAAGTCATGAATAACTTTTAAATTGTTGAGCTTGAAAATGTGAAAACCATATGAACAGATTTTGTCTTGAAAAATACTTTCATAAAAGTATAAATATATCATTCTATGATGAGTATTTTTACAAAAATATAAAGTCAAAGTTATACTTTAGAGACTGTGTCATTGTCCAAAACGACTTCTAAATCATATACAGAG
Source organism: Chrysopogon serrulatus (assembly GCA_015844335.1). Taxonomy (NCBI): domain Eukaryota; kingdom Viridiplantae; phylum Streptophyta; class Magnoliopsida; order Poales; family Poaceae; genus Chrysopogon; species Chrysopogon serrulatus. The sequence goes on from JADLZL010004316.1 coordinate 145,145, forward strand.
AGAGTGCTGTTGTAGTTCTTGCCAATAACAAAGATCTAAGATTCTCGTTCGCAGAAAAAAGATCTAAGATTCTCACTCACTTGCATAGATCTAGAATTAAACAAATATCTGAACTATCTGTGGAGGTTGAATGCCTAATACAAAGTACTTGGCATGCCATAATTAAGGATTTGGCATAATGCACTCAAATAAAAGGTTTTGGATAGTTTTTATTCACTATAAAAGCAGCAGATTGTATCACCATTCTATTTTCTTCTAGCTAAATTATCTTTAGTAAAGATGGATCCTTTTTTAAACTATCATATAAAAATTATTCTGGGAAATATTTTCATATAACTGTCACCAAATTGACAAGATGATACAGAGACTTGGCAATGAAAAGGTATCAACACCCTTATTTACATAATTACATAATAAAAGCCACATGATCAGCAATAATGTGCTAATCAGCTAACTTGTTCACGATTAAATATCTCTTAGTATAACAGCACTTATACTAAGCAGCACCTTCTACATGTTTTCTTCGAACAATATTAAACAGTGAAGAGTGACAGAATTTCAAAGCTTCAGTACCTAACCACTTGCCCTCTCAAAATATAATCTGGTGTCCACATCACAGATTAAACATCCTAAGAGTTAGGAATTGGTCCTTCACACCACTAAGACTTGACCAAAAAATTTGAGTTCCCTATTTTTTTATTAACTTGGCTTAAAGTACTAATTATAAGATATTCGTATCGGAGAAAATTTTGTCACATTCCCTCTGATTGACAACTTAAAAAATCATTTACTCAGAAGACATTTGTCATGTATGTCTAAGTTTTAAATTCCTTCAGCAGCATGTTGTATGAAAGTGCAAAGGGGGCAGCATGGGGATGCTTTCAGCAAAAGCTAACCCAGTGAGGCATATCTTGTTTGGTTGAAGCTCTGTTACTAGGCAACTTGTTCAGGCATCCATCTCCACCCCAGGCCTCCAAAATCCTAATGCCAGAAGCTGTCTAGCTGAGGCAACTTTTGCCAGCTCCAAACCAAACAAGCCTGTCGATAATATGGTTACACTTTTAAAAGTTGTGTCCCTATTTGGGGGCATTGTTGAGGTGCCTTCCTCCCTTGGCAGGATCTTTCGGGGTGAAAAATATGCCTTGGGTTCCTTGAGCAGGAAGGCAGGTAGCAGCAAAGGGCACTTTTGGCATTGCATTGTCACTTTTAGTGGTCCATTATGCCTGGTTCATCAGAGACGAGACTGTGGTGCTCTTGGTTTTCAGCATGCTGGCTATAGTTTGTCAGTTTGTGTAGGGGGCAAGTAGTCCTGAGCATTTTTGCTTCCAGGCCGGAAAAAAGGCCACTAAGGTTTGTGGGTGGGTTAAAACCCATCTGGCTTAGGCTGAGCCGGGTGCAATTTGCTCAGGTCGGGACAAATGGATCTTCGCTCTTGCTCTCTCGTTCTACAACTGTTCATGTTGGCATTTGAGAGAGCAGTCCTTGTGAGTTGTGACATATGTTGGCACGCAACGTGTTTTGTCATGCGGTAGAGTTGCCGCCCGGACGTCCGGACGTACAGCCCGTCCGGACACAACTCCCGAGCATCCTCTGCTGCCTGCTTATAAGAAAAACGGCTCGCTTACCCACACCACGGGGACCACTGAGCCTGTTGTGCTTTCACACGCCCACAAACAGACACAGCAGCATCAACTCTAGCAGGACGACATACACACAACACTGACAGGAGGCTCTGTCAAAAAAAAAAAAACACTAGCAGGAGGCACAGGGATCCATGCAGTAGCAGCAACATCATACTTCTCAAACATACAGTGACCCCCACGCCATGCACATACACAGCAGCTGGCACCACAAAGGCAAGTGGTGGTCGCGCGCCGGCCAAAGATGCACACCGTAGCACTAGGCGTCGCGGTGTCCTTCGCGGCAGACTAGCAGTATACTACTTTGAAAAGTATAATGACCCACGTGGCAACAACACACAATTGTAACTTATGCCCTCCACCAGATCTAGTTTTGAAACATCCAAAAAAGAACATTAGTAATATATGTTTGAAATAAATAAAACATTTAAAATATGCATTTGAAACATGCATGTATAACCACTTGAAACATATGCTTGAAATATACGAGTACAGACATAGCAACAAACGCAACAATTAGGATGAAACACTTGCACCATAAGTCTGAAAAAACTAGAAACATATTTTGAAACATACGAATATAGGCATAGCAACAAATGCAACAATCGGATGCAAACACTTGAAACATATATTTGAAAAATGCATTTGAAACACTAGAAAACATAGTCTTACAACATGCGTATATTATTATTGAAACATCTCAGATATACTTTTGCAACATGTCAAATATACATTTGCAACAGCTAGACGAAATACATGAAACATGAGTCGAAACATATAAAACATGAGTCTCAAACACCTGAAACATTTGAAACACAACGTGGCGGTAGCCATGGCCTACCGATGGGGAACCGCGCTAATTAGCATGATCGGGTAGGCGACCTCGCTCCATGCGCATCGCCGCCCGCCGCTCCTCCTGTGATTCTCCCAAGCATGCTTGCAGCAACGCTCGCGCCCATCAGCATGGCCTGGCTGTTACTTTTGCGCCACCGCCGCTTCGGTCGTAGCCGTCCAGCGCCGTCCGCTCGCTTGCGATGGATGGGCGCAAAGCATGGCCCTTTGTTACTCTTGCGCCGCCGCTTGCTCGGTCGTAGTCATCGGTGCCGTCCGCTCACTCGCGGTGGATGGGCGGGCGTGGTGGAGGGAAGAGCATGGAGCAGCGGGATTTGGGCAGGTGTTGGAGGAAGGGCTACAGGGGAGGGGCCAAGCGGCGGCTCTCCCACGCCGCAGCCTGGCTCGGTGACCAGCGCCCAGGCCCAGGCAGGGGCGCTGGGTAGAGCGGCGGCGGGATGCCTCTCGGGCGGCACCGTAGCAGCGAGCGAAAAAAATGTTTCATCGCGGTGTTGAGATGGCCGGTGATTCCGGATGAGGATGCGGGAGTGGGATTTGTTTTTTTATTAGATGGGCCCCGTCCTGCGCAGGTCTGTTATACTCGAAGCGTTGTCCGGAGCGGGTCACGGGACGGATGTCCTTATCCTATCCTTACCGTTTGTCATGGGCTAAGTAGTAAGCATGTATTTTTTTTAGTTTTTCTTTATTATTGACTGGTTATTGTCACCCACTAACCCTCCAACAATATAATCAGGGGTGGATCTAGGACATGGACTAGGTGGGCTACAGCCCAGGTCCAACCTAGTGCCCTGTATATATGGTTGATTAGTCAAGTAAACAAAAAAGGCCTACTAGGCAGAATCAACCATTTTTTAGTGCTAATCCTATCTATTGAATATCCAGATGATTTCATTGCTCAAATTTTTTTTCGCTATGATATAACTTGTTAGCCCAAGTCCTATGTCAATAATCCTGGATCCGCCACCGGCTATAGTCTTTTAGGTTCTTCTATATCAATAAACACACGCACATCATGTGTTGTTTGTTCGAAAAAGAGAAAAGAAAATGTGGATTAGAGTCCGCAGCAAAGTACCTAACTACTAATATTTCTTTTCCGCCAGGGCCGGTTACCCCAGGGATTGGAGACAGCTGTTAAGAGACTTTCTTCGCATTCGGGACAAGGTTTCATAGAGTTCAAAAATGAAGTCCAGCTCATAGCCAAACTCCAACACAGGAATTTGGTTAGGCTCTTGGGGTGTTGCTCTGAAGAAGAGGAGAAAATATTGGTTTATGAATACTTGCCAAACAAAAGCTTAGATTTCTTCATCTTCGGTAACACATTTAAATTTCTAAATCTATTTTAGACTTTTATTTCAAGGAAACAGAAAAAAAAAGACTAAAAATTACTCAAGAAATTGTTTCAGTCAGGGCATGAATTCAGCCACTACATAACTGAAGTAGAGTTATCTATTTGCAGATGAAAGTAGAAGAGCTTTACTAGACTGGAACAAACGTATAGCAAAAAATTGAAGGAATAGCACATGGGCTTCTCTACCTACATAAGCACTCCCGGTTGCGTGTCATACATCGGGATCTTAAACCAAGCAACATTATGATGAAATGAATCCAAAAATTTCAGACTTTGGGCTAGCAAGAATATTTACATCAAATAACACAGAAGAAAGCACTACAAGAAGAGTGGTTGGCACATAGTAAGTTTCATATATATAAACTGATGCACTAATGGACATTTATGATAGGCTAAGCCATATACAGTAATTTGACATATACATTTCAGTGGCTACATGTCTCCTGAGTATGCTTGCGAGGGCCTCTTCTCAATCAAATCTGATGTATTAAGTTTTGGTGTTCTCGTTCTTGAGATCCTTGGTGGTAAAAGGAATTCTAGTAACCATGACTATGGAGATTTCATCAATCTCCTTGGATATGTAAGTTCACCACATATGAGCTTGCAAAATTATTTTGTTTATTCAGTATAATATATATTAAAATATAATTTTGTTATATTATAAACAGGCATGGAAGTTATATGAAGAGGAAAGGTGGGGTGAGCTAATTGACACATCTCTGGACACCATTGGTCACTCAGAAGAAATGATGAGGTGTATGAACATTGCATTGTTGTGTGTGCAAGAGAAAGCAGCAGATCGACCTACCATGTCACAGATGTTGTTGCAATGCTAAGCAACAAATCTATGGTGCTGGTTAAGCCAAAGCATCCTGCATATTTCAATCTAAGTAGTGTGGGAAACGAAGTGGTCTCCACTGTTACGCGGGTAATAAGCAGTATTAATGATATGACCATATCTATTACAACTGGTAGATAGGTCGAAGAAAAAAGCAAAGGATGTATATGCATGGGACTGTTGCTAAAATTTAGGATAAATGGTTGGAAAGAAAACCTACAACTCTTTGACAGCAAAAATGCGCTGACATGTGTAATGGACTCAACCGCTAAATTCCTAGCGTCAAGACGATCAAAAAAATATATTTGGATCATCGCATTTGGAGTTCAAATAGGATGAGTCTAATAGGTTTCATCAATTAACCAAAACCAGACTAGGACTTTCAGAGGATCATTGTCCGATTGAAAAATTCAAAATTCAATTGTCAAAAAACACATCTACTACCATTTACTCCTAACCCTAGTTCTTCCAACTTGAGATTTGACGGTGTTTTATGTAGTCTTGCCAATCCTAAAGCAACCTTGTTATGCCCCTCCCCGACACGGGTTTTTCCAGGAGTGTTCAGGGTCTATTAGGCGAAGAAAGGACGATAGATCAGCTTGATCGATTTGCTGGTCGGTCTCACTATTTTAGACGTTTTCGCTGCATGCTAGGTCTTGTAGGTCCTGTATGGTCTCAGATGTGTATTAGCCATTGCTGGTGCGTGACACAATCCGCGTCAACAAACTCTCATGCATTGGATGTATGCCTACACGTGTCATGGATCTACGATATAGGAGCCCATGGTTTTTTCTTGGATATTGTTCCCACTGAAATTTTTAATAAAATATGCATACATATGGCAAGGTCAAGATTTCAACATGACAAGGTACCGATCATGGTGTAGTCAGTCATAGTTGATGGCTGTCGGTTTCTTTCTCTTGTTTTTATTTTCCTTGCCGGCCAGCAGTGGACCAGTGCTAGTGAATTTATCTGAACATGGCATCGACGAAGACATCTATCTCCTGATGATGGTGTGACAGTCAAAACAAGGAATAATTGAGATGTGATATTGGGTACAAAAAGCTACTATTTAGTCAGACGTCGCGAGTCAAATTTATAGTAAGCGCTCTCTCTCTCTCTCTCTCTCTCTATATATATATATATATATATATAATATAGAATAGTCATCTTATGTCGGATACTCGGATGGATGTTAATATTATGGATGTTAATATTGAAGTTTAAGTGAATTGTTTATCTTTCTTTATCAACGTAAGCATTTGGGTCAATTACACGTTGCGTAGCAATACTTCAATATAATACTTCAATATAGTGAGAGGTAGCAGGAATTTTTAAATCCCATTTTAAACTTGAAACAAGAAAAATCAAGCTAGTGAATTCTTCCACTCTTGCGTAGTACTTTTTTTTTATGATAACAGGAGGGATTACCCCCTACTAGGAATAAGTTAAAAACAAAAGAATTCAAAATAAACAAGATCAAGATACAAAAACAAAATGAAGAAAATCAAAACGATTGCGTAAGGTTGTCTAGCCATAATATGTCTATTGCAGTATGGAATTTGGATCTTGCTTGTAGCACAACTAGAGCAAATTTAGTCTTCAATTTGTAGAAGCAATTGTCAAGGGACAGCTGGATCCCATTGAACATTTGCGTTGACACCAGATTGGCCATCACATTATGATTAGTATATCCATGATTGTAGCACAACTAGAGCAAATTTAGTCTTCAACTTGTAGAAGCAATTGTCAAGGGACAGCTGGATCCCATTGAACATTTGCGTTGACACCAGATTGGCCATCACATTATGATTAGTATATCCATGAAGACGGGAACCACAAACTGCCTTCTAAAGTCAAAAAGTACCTCCTTCGGGGCCAAGTGCAGGGGGACATGCAAAACGATTAAGTTCCAATTGGAGATAGAGAAAGGGCAGTAGAGAAAAAGGTGGAGTACTGTCTCATCTCCTGGGTGCTGGGTTAGCACATAATAAGACGCAGGAGCTTCCGTACATTGAGGCGATCTTTTAGCATCAACCAAAAGAATACCTTATGTTTGTTTTGACAACAAGCCTTTCCATAACCATTTGAATACTGGCAAGACTTCAGAGTGGCTCATTAGGTGTTTGTAAGCTTTCGTAGGTGCATAGATACTGCCCCAAATATAAATCCATTTGTCCTTTTCTGCTGACTGACACAAAGGAGCCAAAATGTCCACCAGTCGTTGAAGTTGATTACAAGCAACAGTTGAGAGAGGGGTGAAGAAGTGGTCTGTTATCTCTGTCATGCTTGCTACTTGTTGGACCATGATAGTGTTATTCCTTGCAAATGAATACAGTTTTGGGAAAACTTGTTGGCAGATTGTGCCATCTATAAATCATACCACAAGAGACATGTCAAACCTAATGAAGTAATTGGAGAAGACATTCCTTTGAAAGCGTGTAGCAAACCATGGATGTCATGCCTCCAGAATGTACCTTTCTTTGTGGTGCTGGGTAGCCTTCCATTCCTGTAATGACGTCCCAAACTAAATGGACCCAAGGTATAGCTGCATTATGCTTATAAAGATTTAAGCCATCCAAGCCACCTTCTTCTTTGAGTTGACATAACATCTCCTAGGCTGCTTTGGAGTTTTAGCATTTATATCCGCCCCTATTCACAAACCATGTTTTTGGAATTTATCTATTTGCTTGATCATTGTCTTTGGCAGAAAAAGTACACATTGTAAAGGTGGGCAGTGCACTGAAAACTGAGTTAGTGAGTACCAAGCGACCAGCCTAACTAAGGAACAAAGAAGTAATTACCAACCTGCATTCACACTTAGATACCAGTAGCGAGAAATCTTCTACTCTGGGCCAAGAGGAGCTGAGTGGTAGGCTAATGTAAGTAAAAGTCAGTGACCCCTTAACACACCCAAAGGTATTTTCTAAATACCAAAATGGTCTAGCGAAATATTTATAGGATCATCATTGACTTTGCATAATTCATCTTTAAGTCAATGAAAGTAGCAAAATAATTGAGCAATGACTTCAAAAAGAATTGTCTACTGCAACATTGTAAAAAGATCAAAGTATCATCTGCATACTGCAATATAGGAAAAATCGATGGGGTATTGGCAAGGCTAAAGAGCCAAGATCTTTAGCTGCATTAAGAAGAGTCTCATGGAAATCTGCTGCAAGTACAAAAGGTAGAGGAGATAGGGGTCTCCCTGCCTAACACCCCTCTTGGGTAATTTAAAATGACAGAGGAAGTTCCAGAGATGAAAGTTAATTTTATCCACTGAATCCAGTTTACTGGGAAGCCTTCATGTTCAATGATGTCAAAAGCTTTTTCAAAGTCCAATTTCAGAATTATGATTTCTCTCTTTGACTGATGACAAGCAAGAAGATATTCTAGGGACCATGCTAAACAATCTTATATGGTCCTAGACTGAATGAATCCATATTGGTTCCTATGAATAATTTGTTGAATTACCTTCTGCAGTCTGATGGCCAGAATCTTGGTTATCAGTTTAATCGATGAGTTGAGCAGTGAAATTGGTCGATAATCAGACACTGTTACTGGTGAGTCCTTCTTAGGCACAAGGGTAATATAGGATCTATTGATACTTTGGCCAAGATCTCCAAAAATGCAGTTCTACAGGCTCCACACATTCGTCCAGAACGGGATCGAGCTGTCGTCTTGTGTGGAATGTGAGCATTCTGGTCCTTGCGGAATAAGAAGCGTCATGGTGAACCAGCTATGAGTCTGTATCAGGCGGTGCACTGGGCACGAGACACTGCTTTTGACCTCTGGAGCTTGCTGAATCCCCCAAAAGTGCAGGCCTGATCGAATGAAACTGAAAGATGGAAACCACCAGATGAAGGGGTGTGCTAAAACTGAACACTGATGCGGCGTTCTACGGTGTCAATGGTAGTGGGGCGACGGCCTGGGTAATCCGTGATCACCATGGATCCTTTGTGCTGGGACAAGCAAAGTGGTACAACAATATGCTAGATGCAAGTTTGGGAGAAGCCTTGGCATGCCGAGATGCGGTTCGAATGGCAAGACAGCTCGGCTATCAGCAGGTTCATCTTGAAACAGATTGCTTGGAGCTTGTTCAGCTGTGGGGGCGACGGGAGACCCAACGTTCAATCCTCGGCTCAGTTTTATCTGATATAGACGAGATGCAGCGTGCTTGTCTAGACTTTAAGTTTACCTATGTTGGCAGGACTTGTAATAGAGTTGCTCATGTGTTAGCGAAACAAGTCTCAGACGCACACCAGTTGGAATCGTGGCATGTAATACCGGCTTGTGCGATTGTGTATGAAGCCTCGGCTACTATGATATGAATGAAAGCATGCTGTTCCGCAAAAAAAAGGGAGCATATATGTTAGTGAGGATCCAGGGTTCATTTTTATGATTGGAGACAAACTCAAGAGATAGAGCAAATTGATTCCTCTCTGAAAAATAGGAGTGTCTCTGAAGAAATAGCTCTTCCACATTACAATAGTGCTACCAGCGACACACGACTGAGTTAAAACTAGGGGGACAGATTTTACCAATGAAAGAAACATCAAAGGCTTCGCGTTCCTGGAGGCACACAGTTTCACAGCCGAATTGAACAACTTTATCACGGATAGAACTCCCTTTTTATCTGAGTTCACACCTCTCACATAGTCACATTATTCCAACAGAATATTTTCCATGTTAGAGAACTACTTGTTTTCCTTCTTCATGTTTACTGCCTTCTTTACTCCTGCACCTAGCCTTGCTGGAACTTGACTTTTGACTAACAGGAGACAACAATACAAATACAAAATATTACCCAGAAAACAGATGCACTATCGCGGTAGCAGCAGAGATGCACTAATGGCTTCTGAAGGTATGACTAAATCAACTGTCAAAAAAATGCCAATTGCTAAGATTGACCATTTGGCCTGGTGCGCAATAGATTGTATCATGATTGAATATGTCGGTGGTAGATAAGACGACTAAGCATGACAATCTGGCCGGCAGCGGCAGTGACAGGTGAAGACCAAGAAGCACAGCACACGACTGTACGTCCGTCAGGTTGGCCGACCTATCCATGGCGAACGCCGCCATCTCCGGCGCCCTGCTCCTCGTGCTCGGCGTCGGCGGCCTGACGCTGTTCCCGGCGACGACCGCCGACATATTCTGCGACAACCTTAAACGCGTCGTGGCCACCCTTTCCAACAACACGGCTTCTTCCCCACAGCACTTCGCCACCACCGTCTTCGGCCGAGCCCCAGGCGTCGTCTACGCTCTCGCGCTCTGCCGCGGCGACGTCGCCGACGACTCCCTCTGCGCCGTCTGCGTGTCCAGGGCGTTCGATGACACACTACTGAACAGCTCGACGCCACCACCGCCGCAGCTACCGTGCAACAGGACCGGCCACCGCGCACGTGATCGCTGCGTCCTCGTCTACTCCGCCGACGACGACATACTCAATGCGACGACGACGGGCAAGAACGGCGGCGACGACCCGCCCGACGCGGTGTGGAACGGGATCACCTGGGACCAAATCGGGTTCGACCAGCTGGGGCCCCGAGACCTGAGCCGCAGTGCCGGGCACGTCCGCGACCTGCTGGCACAGACGGTACAGGCGACGGCGGCGGCCGGCACGACGCCGCCGCCGGCGCGGTTCGCCACCGGCTTCATGGACACCGACGACGCGCGCCGCTTCCCGGCGGTGTACTCCCTGGCGCAGTGCACGCCGGACATGTCGGCCGGCAACTGCTTGGCGTGTCTTGGCCGTCTCCTCGGCATGATGAACGACTCCATGGCCCTAAGGGTGGGGGGACAGATCCATGTCGTGCGGTGTAACCTCAGGTACGAGATGTATCGGTTCTACAACGGCACACCCATGATTCGTCTCAGCGCGGTGTCGGCGCCCACGCCCACCATGACAGCAGTGAAACACAAGAGTATGTATGATTCGTTCTCCTCCCATGGTTTTTGGATCTTAAAAAAAAAAAAAAAAAAAAAAAAAAGAACTTCCCATGTTTTTTGAAAGGTCACTGGAGTGGGGATGAACTATATGCCCACCTGAATTGCTTTGTACTATTTTCTTTTCTTCCAACATGCATGATGAATTTTATCACGTTGATGTATATCAGGGCGTATGAACAGCTTATGGGCAATTCCCATAGTTCTAGTTCCTCTATCAGTAGCAGCATTCATCTTCAGCTCCCGTTGGCTCAGAATGCACAGAAAAGCAGGTTCTTTGATCTGTTACAATTACATGGTTGTTTCTTGCTCTATCATATTATCAAATTATTCTCAAATATAAGGTGCTCATCTTTGGATTTTAAGCAGGACCAAGGCGTCCTGGGAATTTGCAGGGGGAGGAAGAACTAGTTAGCTCAGAGTTCATGATGTTTGGCTTTGAACAGCTATTGGAGGCCACAAATAATTTTTCAGAAGAAAACAAACTTGGTCGAGGTGGCTTTGGCGTTGTCTACAAGGTAAATAAATAGTCAATGTTCCCTCTCTATCTCTAGTTATAAAACTAGTCAATAACCTAGGACAATATCTAGTCAATAACCTAGGACAAAATCTAGTCAATAACCTTTAAGTAGTGTCGGTGCTAAAACTAGTGGTTCTAGTACCAACGAGTGAATTTGCGTGCGTGCTCCCAACTCTGGATGGTGTGCAAGAAGGACACAAGAGGGTTTTGTATTATCCTGCACCAAGGTGCCTGTTGGTAGGGTGTACAAGCAAGTGGAGAGAGGGAACTGTCCCAAGTCTCGAGTGAGATGAGTGAGTGTGTGTGTGTGTGTGTCAAGGAGATTGCTTGACTTGCTTCCTAGGATTCACTTGTCTCTGGAAGGGCCCCCGTCCCCCTCCCTTTTATAGCCGGAAGGGGGGGACGGGCTTTTGCAAATCTGATATTTGAATAGGAAAGACGGCGGTGGGGCGCCGCCTCATCCCCGCCGAGGCCTAGGGGCTCCCCCTCTCCTTGTGCCGAGGCCCCGGGTGAGGGCAGTGGTTTTCGTCTTATGCGGCGCCGCACTTGTCAATGGCGGGCGCCGTCTCGTGGGGAATCGGCTCCCTCGTTCTTGGTGAAGGAGGGACGTCTGCCTCTGCAGGGTCTGCGTGGGCGTCATGATGAGCGTGCCCAGGTACCGTGGCCTGCTGTAGCTTTGACTCACCCCGGTCCGGGCTCGAGGGCCGCGGCATCGTTGTCGTATCGGGCGTGGCCGGCGTAGAGATACAGCGCACGGGGCCATCTTCGTCTGCCCTGGCTCGGAAGCCTGGGTGCACGATGGTCGGGGCACCAGAAGACTCGGCCGCCCGTCTTTGGGGTGGCGCCCGCGCTCTCGCCCGGGATGCGGCATGCTCCGTATTTGGACTCCCGTGATGGGACCTGTTCTGAAGGTTAGTCATCATGTCGCCCTACAGTGGCGAGGCATGGCTACTGTAGGGATTGCGTGTCGTGGCGTGGGCGCAGAGTGGTGACGGACGCCTCCCATCCCTGCCCGGGGGCTAAGCGTCATCGGCAGTCACTTTGTGGGAAGGCGGGCGGTGGATATATGTCACATGAGCCCTAGTTTGACCTGGGGAGTGCGGCGCGACCCGTCCGAGGCCTGTGCCCGAGGGAGGGGGCTCGGGCGGGGTGGAGAGTCGGCTTCCGTCCCGAGGCCTGATCCGTCGGGGGGCTCGGGCGGGCGAAATCGCCCCGTCCGAGGCCTGTCCGCCCGGGGGCTCGGGACGGGGGTGGAGAGTCGGCTTCCGTCCGAGGCCTGATCCGTGGGGGCTCGGGGGGGGACGGGAGAGTTGGCTCTCATCCGAGCCCCTTTGCGGAGTGTGCTCGGGCGGGCGGAGACAAGACGCTGGTCCTGGTGCGCCAGTGCCGTAGCCCAGGTTTGAACAGTGGGTGGCTTGTTGGGCTAAGATTTGCGTTTGTTGGGCCTTCCTTAGGGGGCCTTTATTTTGGTCCCCGACAGTAGCCCCCGAGCCTCTGAAGGAGTGAATGCACTCGTTCTGAGGCTGGTGCGGTGTTGCCTTGGTTGAAGGCGTTTCACTCCGCAGGGTGCGCGCAAGCGCACCCGGCGGGTGTAGCCCCCGAGGCCTCGGAGGAGCATGGAGGACTCCTCCGAGGGCTTGTTGTTAGTTTACATGGTGCAGCCTATGGTTATCTTCGGGAACCGTAATTTCCGGCGGGGGCGCGCGAGCGCACCCGCCGGGTGTAGCCCCCGAGGCCTCGGAGGAGTGTGTGTGCACCCATCCGAGGGCTCGTTCGTGTTTTGGTGGCAAAAACGATTTGCGCCGCCGAGCCCCCGGGCCCGTCGGCTCGTCCGGGGGTTCGGTCGAGTGTCAGGACGCTTTCCCGAGCCGGTTCGCGCGTTGGGGTAAGTCCCCCGGCCCTCGTGGCGTTGAGGGGGAGCCGGTTGGTACTCAGTCGTTAGTCTTTTACGCACCTCAGCGTCCCTTCCGCAGGGAGGAGGGTTGGACTTCATCGTGCCATCGTCGACGAGTGTCGAACACGACTAGGTCCGGTGAGCTGTTAACGGGTGGATCCAAGTGAACCGCCTGTGCCCCGTTCGCTAGGGGTTGGCTGGGCCCGGAGGCGCGGTTCATAAGAGCCGCACGGTATGCCTGAGGCGGGGCTCGGGTCCCGTCCGCCGGGTCCCGAGGGCTCGACGCACTCCCGCGTGGGATCCCCCTACTCGGCTGCCATGCTGGCCTCGGATGCTGCTACGAGGATGGCCCCCGCTTGCGCGGGGCTAGGCTGTGTATGAGGCCGTCCGAGCTGCCCCTGACTCTGTTGCCCTGAGGCGGCTGTCGAACCCCGAGATGGGCCAGCCTCCGTTCCTCTGGACCGTAAATGGGCCGTCGCCCGGGCTCCTTCATGAAGAAGGAAAACCACCGTTTCACCCTGTCGTGGGCGCGCTTTTCCAGGCGGCCGACGCGGGATGCGGAGCGCCGCGCGGGGAGGTGGCGGGCCCCACTTTCCCCGTCGTGGCGGTTGCCGTGGCGTGTGGTCGTGGGCCCCACGGCGGACGTGATGTGCGGGCGCTGCGGCTTCTGGCTGCGGCCACGCACGGTGGCAGGGCTCGGGCCTTGCGCCCCGGATCCTTTTGTGCGGGGCGGGTCGCGCAGTCGTGGCGCGTGGCTCGCTAGACTCGCGCGGCCGCGGCCGCTCGTGTGCCGTCGCTTTGGGTTGCGTGCGGTGTGTAATCGATTACGGAGTATCGTAGGTTGATACGCAATTAATGCAAAGATGGGAAACGCGCCGGGTATAAGGCGTGCGGCGGCCGCATCGTCCTCCCTTTTTCGCCTTCCTCGCCTTTGCTTCCTCCTCCGCCATTGCCGCCTGCTCGAGCGCCGCTGAGGAAGAAAGAGGGCGAGGAGAGAGAAAACTTGCTTGCATCCACCCCGCTCGCTGCTGCCATGGCGTCGAGGCCCGAGATCGTTGGCGTGGAGGAGTGGGAGACGAGCCCGTGACGTTGCCGGAGCCGGTGACGCTTCGTGGGGAAGGGGCTTCTCCGCCCCTGCGCCGACAAGGCCTCCCCGGAGTGGATCGTCCCGCCGGCCGACCATCTGTCCCCGCACCCGCCTCAGGGATACGTCGTGAGCTTCACGGCGTTCCATGAGAACGGGTTCGGGATGCCGGTGGGTCGGTTCTTGAGGGCCATCCTCGAGTACTACGGCCTGGAGCTGCAACATCTCAACCCCAACTCCATCACGCACCTGGCGGTGTTCGTCGCCCCTATGTGAGGGCTTCCTTGGGGTTGAGGTCCACTTTGGGACCTCTGGCTCCACTTCTTCGAGGGCGCCCTCTTCTTCAAGAGCGTCGAGAGGGGGAAGAGGATATCCGTCCGCGTCGGCAGCTGCATGCTGCAGCTGCGGGCTCGCTACCGGGATTCGTATATCCCGGCGAAGCTGACCTCCTCCAACCGTGGCTGGCGCGCGAAGTGGTTCTACCTCCGGAACGACTCCGGCCACCTGCCCGCTTACACCGGGAAGGTGTTCGACGCGGAGCCCGCGAGGTGGAAGGAGGAGATCATCCCAGAGAGGGTCATCCCTCTGGAGAAGGTGTTCCGCGCGCTGAGGAGGTTGGCCCAGAAGGGGTTAGATGCGTCGGTCGTCATCGCCGCCTTCCACCAGCGTCGAGTTCTGCCCCTTATGCATAGGCAGCCTTGCCTGTTTGACATGAGGGAAGGCGGCCCCTGGGCTGGGGCGAGGATGTCGTCCGTCGACCTTGATCACGCCGAGATCGTCGAGCGGACCAAGAAGGCGGCGTCGGTGACCGAAGTCTCCAACCTCTACAAGGTCGCGATGCGACCCCACCGTGATGCCGTCTCCGTGGTGAGTTTCTCGCGCCGCGGGCGTCGGTCTGGGCCGTCGTTCGTTTCCTCCCCCCTTGTCCTTACCTTGCTCTATTCTTCATGTGGGCCGTCCGGGGAAGCCGAGGGCGCCCAAGCCCCCCCATTGCCGCGGAGAAGGAGAAGAACAGGGGCCCTCGCGGAGAAGCAGGGGGGGAGAAGAAGAAGAAGTCGGACAGAATGTCCGCAAGGGAGAACGAGCGGCGCGAGCCGGAGAGGTCGGGCGCCGGCAGAAGTGGATGAGGGGCTCCCCTGAGAGCCGACCCTCCGAAGTCCTCCGGCCGATGACGATGATGAGGATGACGAGGAGGAGGAGGAGGCCTACAGCCTTTTTGGCTTGGCCGCACGCCCCCCGTGAAGGAAGGGAGTGGGCGCCGTGGCCGTTGAAGGACACAAGCCCCCCGCCTCACCCCGCCGAGGCTTCAGCCGAGGTGGCGGGAGACGTGACTGGGCCGGGAGGAGCGAGGCCCCTCCCCGAGTCGCCCTACGCCGCTGCCCCGTTGGGGGCGACTCACCTTGCCCTGAACGGCCCGAGGCGACGGGAAGGACCGCCGAGGGTGAGGCACAGTGCCTCGGTCAGAGGCGGCGACGCCAAGGGGTCGCTTGTCCCGCGTGCCCGTGACCCCCGAGTCGCTGGGCGGGGCCGAGGACACTCAGTCCGAGTCCCTGCTGGCACGGGCTTGAGCCGGGCTGTTCAACCGGCCGCTGTGTAGGTGGTCGGCCCTTAGTCTTCCGCCGCTCTTTTTCTTTTTCTTTTCTTTTTGAAGACTCACTCTTCTTGCTACGCAGCAAAGCGCAAGACGGCTCCCAGCCCCTGCCCGCTTTTGTTCCAAGTAAAGTACTCGAGGCTACAGTTAGTACGGGGAGCGACCACGCACGCCTCGGGTGGCGGGCCCGCCGGCGACCGAGGAAGTGGTGATCGAGGCGCCTCGGCCATGGAGCCACCTTCCGCCCGTGACGGAGAGGGGTGCGAGCGCCCCGCGCGGGAGGCCTTGGCGGCGCCGCGGGGTGGGAGGCCGTGACGGCGCCTGCCAAGGAAGCCGTGACGGCGCCGCTCCGATGGCCACCGGCGACATGGTCATGGAGGAGCGAGCGCCTGCCCGCCCCCTAAGCCGCGCCGGGCGCAGAGGTGGTGGAGATCCCCTCCTCGGAGGAGACCACCCCCCCGGGGGAAAGAGGTGGTCGTCGCGGATGCTACCTCCTCAGGCGGCAACCGTATGGGGTCGTCGGCCGCGGGCGCCCGCCGAGGGGTCCTCCACCCTTAACGTGCCGCCGCGTATCGTCGGGTCGGACCGCCGGGACCCGGAGGACCGGCCGCCTATGTGCTGGACGACGCCTTGGAGTCGACCCGGTGGGAGCAAAGCGGACAAGTACATGAAGTCGGCCAAAAACTCGCTTGATTCGCTTCTCGCCGATCTTCTCCGTGGACCTCCCGACCTGATGAAGGTAATACAAACATTTGTGGTCGAAGCCTTACCTTGGCGGCTAATCCGTTGGCCCCGACCGTTATAGGACCCGGGCGGTGGCGCCCCGGGAGAAATCGAGTTTCTCCCGGTTCAGGTCCGGCCTCGACGAGGCGCTCCATCTCCAACGACGGGGAGGCGAACCAGGCTGCAAGACCGAGCTAGCCGCCGGAACGAGGAGCTCGACAGAAGCTCCGCGCCGAGAAGGAGGCGATGAGGACGGCGCTGTCGAGGCCTCCCGGCACCATCGGACCTTGACAGAGAACCCGGTGACTATGGACACCGATCACCGCCTTTTGTCAATGATGTCACCATGGTGCGGGCCGAGCTTGGGCAAGCGCCGAATGAGGCCACCCACCTCCAGCGCAAATGGGCGGAGGAGGTGGTGCGGACGGAAGGTAAGTTTTTGTCGCTTTTTGAGCAGCCGATCCTTGTATCCCAGCTCCGAGGCCGACCCCCGACGGATGCAGAGTGAAGAAGAAGTCGCCGGAGCAAGCGGAGGCCCTTTGTCGCGCGCAGCCATTTTTTACTTCTGGCAGGAAGCTGCGTCGCCCGGCGAGAAGGTCCTTGCCGCCTCGCACGGCAAATGGGCTTCGGGCGAGCTGGCCGGGCAAAGCCAGCCCACCTGGCCGCCGGGAGGCGTTGCCCTCGGCAAGCGGAGACGCTGCGTGTCGCCGCCGTCGGCCCGGCTCCGGACTCGGGGCGTGTCGCACACACCTCGGCGATGACCCTCTCCCACTACGACCTCGATCTCCCCAAGATCTCCGAGGGGCTTGTCGTCGCCGAGGACGAGGAGGGTCGTGAGGGGGAGGTGTTCGCCGAGCTGCTTCGCCAGGCCGAGGAGACCACGTCGGTGTTGGTTGGGCACTTTCGGTCGGCCATCCTCCCCCCGGAGTCGCCGAAGGGGCCGACGCCGCCGCCGCGGCCGCCAACGCCAAGGAAAGAGGGGGGTCGGATGCCCCCCAGTGAGTTTCTGTAATTCGGGCCAAGTGTGCCCATGTAAAAGAAACTTGGTTAGGAATTTTGTTTTCCCTATGTCACTTGAGATCTTGGCCCGTCGAGGCCTTATGATTTGTTTGATCGTTTTTGCCTATCTTTCGTGCCGCTGAACCTTGCCTCGTGTTTAGATTAAGGGCGTTTGCGGGGACATTGAGTTTTTAGGCTCGCCCTTAGTTAAGAGCGGTAAGTACAAGCCTCCGTAGCGCCGGGGCGTGGGAGGCCTCGTAGCTTTGTCGCTCTAACGTTTGGAGCGATCCCCCTCGCAAAGCATGAAGCTTCTTCGTCCTTAGGCGGTGAGCAAGAGTACTGTAGCGCATGGGCGTAAGTGACCCCGTGGCTCTTCCGACCCTAGGTTTCGAAGACGTCCTTTTTCTAAACATTCGGGATCTTTAGCACGAAAGCGTTGGAAAACGATAAACAAAAGGGTAAGGTGCTTGCAGAGTGCTTTTCAAGAGGGGGTTCCCCTGTCCCCCCCGAGGGAGGCTCGGTTTTGATGGATCAAAGCCGAGTCTCCCTCAGACTCTGAGGTGGTGTGAAGGTAGTTCCGGTCCTTAGCCCCCGAGGGCCTCGGACGTATTTCTCGTTTGCAGAGAATCGTAAAAAATGAGAAGTGCTTCCCATTCTTATTTAAGGAACATGAAGTACAACCGTATGTAGAAGCTTGGGAGCTTAAGGGTAGAAGCGACGTAGGCTGTTGGATGTTCCAAGCGTTCTTGAGGACTTCGCCCTTCTCGTTGGCCGCCTTGTAGGTGCGGCTTGAGGACCTCTACGACGATGAAGGGCCCCTCCCAAGGCGGCGTGAGCTTATGGCGGCCTCTGTTGTCTTGGCGGAGACGGAGCACTGTGTCGCCTTCCTTGAGGTCTCGGATCCGGACTCGGGCGGTCGTGGTAGCGTCGGAGAGACTGTTGGTACCTTGCCGAAAGTGTAAGGGGCTGCGCCCCTAGCTTCCTCGAGCACATCTAGCGAGTCTTCCCGAGCCCCTTGATTCCGAGCCTCATCGTAGGCTTTGAGCCTCGGAGATCCGAACTCCAAGTCGAGGGCGCATTGCCTCGGCGCCGCATACACTAGGAAGAAGGGCGTGAACCCCTGTGGCCCGGCTCGTCGCCGTCCCGAGGCTCCAGAGGACCGAGGGAGTTCCTCGAGCCATCTTTTGCCAAACTTGTTGACTTTGTTGAAGATCCGGGGCTTGAGTCCCCGCAATATCATTCCGTTGGCTCGCTTCTACTTGCCCGCTCGTGGGGGGTGCGCGATCAAGACCGCACGATGCGTATCCGGTGTTCGCCGCAGAAGTTTTGAACTTCGCCCCCCGTGAACCTGGGTGCCGTGGGTCGGTGATGATGGAGTTCGGGATCCCGAAGCGGTGGATGATGTCGGTGAAGAAGAGCACCGCTTGCTCGGATCGGATGTTGGTGACGGGGCGCGCCTCAATCCACTTGGAGAACTTGTCAATGGCGACAAGTAGGTGCGTGAAGCCCGGGGACGCTTTCTTTAGGGGTCCTACCAGTCCAGCCCCATACGGCGAAGGGCCATGTGATCGGGATGGTCTGGAGCGCTTGAGCCGGCAGTGCGTTTGACGAGCGTAGTGCTGGCACCCCTCGCAGTGCGCACTACCTTAGTAGCGTCCGCCAAGAATCGCGGTCGGCCAAGAGAACCCTTGTCGGAAAGCGCCGCCGACGAGGGAGCGGGAGCGGCGTGGTGGCCGCACATACCGGCGTGGATCTTGCGGACGAGGGTGAGGCCTTCCTCGACCTGTGATACACCGCCGCAAGACCCCCGAGGAACCGTTGGTAGAGCTCGCCCCGATGACGGCGAAAAGACTTTGCTCTCCTCGCGATGCGCCTGGCTTGGTTGAAGTCCTCGGGGAGGGCGCCTCGGGACGATCCGGGGCCGAGGTACGGCTCTCTCCATCCGGCCTGGGATCGGCCCGGGGGTTTCCTCCGTCGACCTCCATGATCTCGGCGCTCGGTGCCGAGTGCGTTTACGGAAACCGAGGGGACCTCGGGACGCGGGGGGCGTCGGACGATTCTCAGGCCGAGGGGGGGGGCGTTTCTCCTCGGCCTCTTCCTACCCTCCGAACTCGACGGAGGGGAGCGGCGAGGTCTTTAGTGAAGACGTCGGGGGGGAAGGGGCTCTTCCGGCGGCGATCTTGGCGAGTTCGTCGGCGGCTTCGTTGTACCTCCGGACGACGTGGTTGAGCTCGAGGCCGCCGAACTTGTCCTCCAGGCGCGCACCGCCTTGCAAGACGCTGCGTCCATCTTTGGGTCGTGGCAGCCTGAGTCTTTCATGACTTGGTCGATGACGAGCTGTGAGTCGCCGGACGCCGAGGCGCTTTTGACGCCAAGTTCGACGGCGATCTTTAACCCGTTGAGCAGGGGCCTCGTACTCGCCATATTATTTGACGCTGGGAAGTGAAGGCGGATTACGTATCGCATGTGCACCCCATGAGGGGGAGACGAAGAGGAGGCCGGGCGCCGGCTCCGGTCTTCATCGAGGGACCCGTCGAAGTACATCGCCCAAAGATTCTGCCTGAAGCCGGGTGGCGGCACTGGTGTCCGCCCACTCCGCGAGGAAATCGGCCAAGACTTGGGACTTGATGGCCTTTCTTGGCGCGTATGAGAGGGCCTCTCCCATGAGCTCAACGGACCACTTGGCGACCCGCCTCGAGATCTCGGCTGGAGGATCTCTCCCAACGGAAGGAAGAGACCACCGTCACGGGGGTGGGCGTCGGAAGTAGTGCCGAGCTTGCGCCGGCCGTGACCACCGCTGTAGAGCAGCTTTCGGATCTGCGGGTAGCGGATCTTGGTCTCGGACAACACCTCGATGAAGTAGACCGCCGCCGGATCGGCAGTGCGTGGCCCTCCTCCCCGCCTTTCAATGACGATGGCCGCGCCGACCACCCGGGTGGTCGCAGCCGACGCATGAGGAGGGGTTCTCCTTCGGCAGGAGGGACGAGGACGGGGCGCCCGGTGAGGGCGGCTTTGAGCTTGTCGAGGGCCTCCCGAGCCTCTGAGGTCCGTGAGAAGCGCCGGGTTTTTCTCAAGAGGCGAGCAGGGGCAAGCCCTTCTCGCCGAGGCGTGAGATGAAACGGCCGAGGGCCGCCAGCATCCCATGACCAGCCGCACGCCCTTCTTCAAAGTTCTTGATTGGGCCCATGCTCGTCACCGCGTTCACCTTCTCGGGTTAGGCTCGATGCCGCGTTTGGAGACGATGAACCCAAGGAGCATGCCTCGGGGACCCCGAAGACGCACTTCTCGGGGTTGAGCTTGACGCTCTTGGGTGCAAGACACTGAAAAGCGATCGTAAGGTCAGAGATGAGGTCGTCAGCCTTTTTCGTCTTGACTACGATGTCGTCGACGTAGGCCTCCACGGTCTCTCCGACGTGGTCACGAAAACGCCATGCATGCACCGCCGATACGTTGCCCCCGCGTTCTCGAGTCCGAAAGGCATCGTCACGTAGCAATTACATGCCAAAGGGGTGATGAAGGGCGTTTGAAGCTGGTCGGACTCCTTCATCTTTATTTGGTGGTAGCCGAGTAAGCATCAAGGAAGGATAAGAGCTCACACCCCGAGGTGGAGTCGATTATCCGATCAATGCGTGGTAAAGGAAAGGGAACGTTTGGACATGCTTTATTTAAACCGGTATAGTCTACACACATCCTCCATTTCCCGCTCTTTTTCTTAACCATTACGAGGATTAGATAACCACTCGGGTGGAACACCTCCTTGATGAATCCGGCCGCTAAAAGCTTGTTCACTTCCTCGCCGATGGCTCTGCGCTTTTCCTCGTCGAATCGGCGCAAACGCTGCTTCACCGTGCGGACCCGGCCCGAATATCAAGGGAGTGCTCGGCGACATCCCTCGGAATGCCCGGCATGTCCGAGGGACTCCACGCAAAAAAATGTCGTTGTTTGCGCGGAGAAAGTCGACGCAGCACTCGCTTCCTATTTGGGGTCGAGGGAGTCGCAGATCTTCACCGCCTTGCCGGATGGAGAGGCGGGGTCAGTGAGGACCTCCTTTTCCTCCGTCGGATGGCTCGAATCGGCGTGACGCTTGGTGTCGAGGGCCTCGGAGATCGCCACGGCCTCGGCGTGCTCGGCGCCTCGGCGTCGCAGCTTGAAGCGCGTGCTCATAGGAGGAGCCAAGCGTGATGACGCCATTAGGGCCCCGGCATCTTGAGGAGAAGGTAAGTGTAGTTGGGGACGGCCATGAACCGCGATACGGCGGTCGTCCGAGGATGCCGTGATAGGTTCCTCGAAAGTCAACCACGCGTCGAAGGTGATGACCTCCTTGCGAAAGTTCGATGGCGTCCCCAAAGCGGCACCGGGAGGTCGATCAGCCCGAGGGGCCAGGCGCGTCTACCCGGCACTACGCCCGAAAGGGAGAGCTACGGGCCGAAGCCGTGAGCGCTATATCCCCAACAGCCGAGGGTTTCAGAGTAGAGGATGTTAAGGGCACTTCCGCCATCCATCGGCACCTTGGTGAGCCGCACGTTGCCGACAATGGGGTCGACCACGAGCGGGTACCGCCCTGGCTTTGGCACGTAGAGCGGGTGGTCGTCGATGCTGAAGGTGATGGCGTCGGCGGACCACGGTGTGTACTGCGGAGTGGCGGGATGCACCGAGAATATCTCTCGACGCCGCGCTTGATCTCGGGCGCTGGGGTGAGATTCGCCCGGCAGATCCCCGATGACCATGAAAACGTCATGGACCTCGGGGAACTCCTCGCCTTTGTTTTTCCCCCTCCTTCTTCTTCTTGCCTTGGTGGGGAAGCTTCGATAGAAGCGACAAGCCAAGTCGCACTCCCCCCATAGTGTGCTTGACGGGGAATTTGTGGAAAGGGTAGGGCTTTTTGAGCATGTCGTCGAAGGCCCGGGCCCAGGGGGACCTCGGGGGGTCTTATCGGTCACCGCGGCAACGATATCGCCCTCGGAGTCCACCTCTTTCTTGCCCTTTTTCCCTTTGTGCTTGTTCTTCTTGTTCTTTCTGGGGCCGCGGGCTGCTTCCCCCTCGGCATTGTCCTCCTTCCGCTTCCCCTTGCCGCCGACGTCGCGGAAAATCGCTCCCACCGCCTCCTCGCCGGAGGCGAAGTTCGTCGCCACCTCGAGCAGCTCGTTGGCGGTGGTCGGCATCTTCCGGCCCAACTCGTGGACGAGCTCCTTGCAGGTCGTGCCGTCAAGGAATGCACTGATGATAGCGATGCTGGCCACGTTGGGCAGCTCTGTGCACTTCTTCGGAAGCGCCCGATGAAGTCACGCAGCTGTCTCGTCGGGCCTCGGGCGGCAAACAAGGAGATCCCACGAATCCCCGAGGGCGCACGTATGTGCCCCCGGAAATTTCCCACAAAAACCCGACTAGCTCGGACCAGTCGCGGATCGTGCGGGCGGGAAGATGCTCCCGCCCAAGCGCGTGCGAATCACCTAAGTGCAGCGGAAGGTTGCGGATGATAAGCCGGTCATCGTCCCGCGCGCCGCCAAGCGGGCATGCTAGGCGGTAGTCGTTGAAGCCAAACCTCGGGGTTCGTTTCTCCCGAGTATTTGGCAAGATTGGCCGCTGCCGAACCGGAAGGGGAACCGTGCGCTGCGGATCTCCCTACTGAAGGCGCTGCCCCGGGAGGATCGGCATCGTCGCGTCCTCGCCGCTATCGCGCTTTCCGCCTGCGCTGGTGGCGGTCGCATCCGGCCGGGCTCCGGCTTCCTTTGCTTGGCGTTGTTGATGGCGTTGCGCGCTGCGTCACCATCGTCGATCTTTGCCCCTTGATCGTCCGAAGGCGGCTCGCGGATCGGCCTCGCGATGGATCATGATGGACCGAAGCTTCTCGCTTCGCGTCGTGGGCGTTCTTCGTCCTCCCTCATCCCCTCGGTGTCCGATGCCGGAAGCCCGAGCTTTTCGGCTTCTTTGGACAGCAATGATCTCGAGATAATCTCGCGAGATCATCTCGAATCCGTCGTCCCTCGGGGTCGATGGTTACGGCATCGGCCGGACGAGGGGGGGCAGCCGCCGCGACGTTATGACTTCTTGGCGTGGGAAGATGGGGGCGCTCTCCACCCTCGTCGTTGGCGATTCTTACATTGGCGTCACGGCGTGTTGACGGCGGGGCTAGGATTGCGTGCCGCCACGGTGGGCATGCTAAATGCGCTTCTATCTCCTGTCGTAACAGGCGGCGGCCGGTCGCTTCGAGCCCGTCCCCAAGCTCCCGAATCCGTTCGGAGCAGGGGACGCCCGTGGCCTCGAGGGGTAGCCGGTGGCTCGCCGGTCCCAGGAGGGCCCGCATGTGCCGGAGTTTGTGGCCCCCCGGCCCGGAGGCTGGGATGTGTTAGGGTCCTCGGGGGTTGCGCCCTGGGCCGGAGTCGCTCCGTGGCGGGGCTGGGATCACGGCCCTGGTCGCCGCCCGCCGTTGCCGTTGCCGCCCACGCCGAGCTCACCGATCTCACGTGAAAGCATTCACGAGTCGGATCGCACATGTCGTGGGGGAGTCGAGCCGGGGTAGCCGAAAGCGAAGGCATGCTCCGAAAGGAACCCCGGGCTCCGTGTCCTCGAGGTAGCGCCGGATCGGGTGGATGTAGCGCCGCGCAAAGTGGCGCGGCTGCTCCTCTTGCCTAACAGGTACTCCTCATAGGCGTGGATGGATCCATCGGGGATGTCCACGTCGAGGCGCTCCGTGGAGCGCCGACGGCAGCGTGGACGCCTCTGCGGGCTCCCATGACGGTGGAGACGACGTTGCGCACGTGGGTGGCAGCGTTGACCAGGCCAAATGGCCGGCATGGTGGCGATGGCAGCGGCGCGTCGCCCAGCCATAACGCCGCAAAAGTCCTCCTCCTCCGCGCTGGCGTCGTGGTGCGCCCGTCGCGCCGGCGGGAACGCGTGCCCACGGCGCCTCCGCGACGGGCCGGGCAAGAGGTCCACCGGCTCGGGTCGAGGTCCCCTGGATTCCGGCCGGGAGAAGTTCCATGTCGCATCGACTCCGATTGACACGAACTCGAGCTCACCAAACCGGATCGGGGTCCCCTGCCCCGGCTGGAGTGGAGTGGAGTTAGGGCTGGGAATCCGCCCCGAAATGTCGTTGCCGGCCATTCCGCAGTTTTGGCGGGAAGGAAAGCGAAAAAAGCACGCATTGCCCTCTACTGGCGCGCCAACCGCCGGTGCTAAAAACTAGTGGTTCTAGTACCAACGAGTGAATTTGCGCGCACGTGCTCCCAACTCGGATGGTGTGCAAGAAGGACACAAGAGGGTTTTGTATTATCCCCGCACCAAGGTGCCTGTTGGTAGGGTGTACAAGCAAGTGGAGAGAGGGAGCGTCCCAAGTCTCGAGTGAGATGAGTGAGTGTGTGTGTGTGTGTCAAGGAGATTGCTTGACTTGCTTCCTAAGATTCACTTGTCTCGGAAGGGCCCCCGCCCCTCCCTTTTATAGCCGGAGGGGGAGGGACGGGCTTTTGCAAGATCAAGATTTGAATAGGAAAGACGGGTGTGGGCGCCGCCTCATCTGCCGAGGCCTAGGGGCTCCCCCTCTCCTTGTGCCGAGGCCCCGGGTGAGGGCAAGTGGTTTCGTCTTGTACGGCGCCGCCTTGTCAATGGCGGGCGCCGTCTCGTGGAATCGGCTCCTCGTTCTTGGTGAAGGAGGGACGCGCGCCTGCAGGGGGGTGCGCGTGGGCGTCATGATGAGCGTGCCTGTACCGTGGCTTTCTTTGTAGCTTTGACTCACCCCCGGTCCGGGCTCCCCGAGGGCCGCGGCATCGTTGTCGTTATACGGCGTGGCCGGCGTAGAGATACAATAAGACGGGGCCATCTTGCGTGCCCCCTGGCTCGAGGCTTTGGGTGCACGATGGGTCGGGGCACGAAGACTTCGGCCGCCCCGTCTTTGAGGGGTGGCGCCAAGGCTCGCCGGGATGCGGCATGCCGTATTTGGACTCCCGTGATGGGACCTGTTACAGAGGTTAGTCATCATGTCGCCCCTACGGTGGCGGGCATGGCCGCTCTTTGTAGGGATTAAGTGTCGTGGCGTGGGCGCGAGTGGTGACGGGACGCCTCCATCCCCTGGGGGGCTGGCGTCATATCGCGATCCTTGTGGGAAAGGCGGGCGGTGGATATATGTCACATCAGAGCCCTAGTTTGACACTGGGAGTCTTGGGCGACCCGTCGAGGCCTGTCCGCCGGGAGCTCGGGCGGGGTGGAGAGTCGGCTTCCGCCCGAGGCCGATCCGTCGGGGCTCGGGCGGAGCGAAGAATCGCCCCCCGCCCGAGGCCATCCCGCCAGGGGGCTCGGACGGGTGGAGAGTCGGCTTCCGTCCGAGGCCTGATCCGTGGGGGGGCTCGGGCGGGACGGAGAGTTGGCTCTCATCCGGCCCCTTGCGGAGTGTGCTCGGGCGGGCCGGAGACAAGACGCTGGTCCTGGTGCTTGTCTGCCGTAGCCCAGGTTTGAACAGTGGGTGGCTTGTTGGGCTAAGATTTGCGTTTGTTGGGTCTTCCTTAGGGGGCCTTTATTTCGTCCCCGACAAGTAGTATGTTTGAAAACATACGACTTATATGTGTAGATTAATACTTTTATAATCACATAAATTTAAAGGATATCAAGAATAATATATCCTACGAGTTAGTGGTCAATGGTATGCATCAAAGACCGTGTAAACTCAAATGTGATTAGTATTTCTTTTTTTACCGGTGGAGTTAGAACACATGCAAAGTCAAACTAGAGCACGTCAACACGATATCTGTCATCATTTTCTCTCAAGTCTCAACCAAAAAAAAACATCCAGTGGTCCGTCACCTTTTCACTCATAATTTTGTTTGGTACTGGTATCGGTTGATCTGTCACTAGCCCATATCCCTCACAACCAAATGATATAAACATGAGGGATGGACCTATCCCATAAAACTTCAGATCGCCACTGATCTAGGAGGTGGTTGCTTAAACAAAACATTCCATAATAGTTAAACATTGTTATAGTATGAATATTCAGTATTATTCGCATAAAAAATTGGCCAACTCGGTCAAACTCAAGGAAACATACCAGCTAAGCCGGTCTTGGGGATTTCCTCAAAATACAAGTTAAACCTTACATTAATTTATTAGATTTCTCTCATCCATACAATCCAAATGTATATTCCAAAATTTGAAGTCCAAACGAGAGACTACATTTTCCTGAAGGTACATCCCAGAAAACTGATCTAGGCCAGTTTTCAAAACCAGCTACTACAGATTGAGTTAATTATATTCTAACATGATTTGTAAGGGATTTTGATTTCCCACCTGATAAGTCCACCTAGGGATGAAACGAACAAGATCGGTTAGGATAAACCCTCTCTTGTTTTTATTTTTACATTTTACTATGAAAATGAAATCAAAATTGGGAAGCCCAAAAATGGGAATGAGAGTGGTATTCACTGGAAATAAAAAATACACCAATTTGAACCAAAACATATCGATAATGGTGAGAATATGAAAAGAAAAAAAGGTAACATCAAACATGAATTCACTTAGTGACCTAACTGACCTGACATGGAAACACAACCAACACATAAGTAATTCCAGTTCATACCTAAGGTTCATAAGATAATCTTTGGAGAGATAATCTTTTGTAATGAGTTACATTTCTGTTTCGGGCCTAGAAGCCTTGTATTTTTCCCCCTCTTTTTATTCTCCTTTCTTTTTTCCTTCCCTGTACATAACATTCTTTTATTTAATGTAAATAAAAAAATAGGTAGGGAGCTCCTGAAAGGTCCTAAATGGCTAGAGGGGGTGAATAGCCTATAAAAACTTCTACAACAACACTAAACCAAAGGGTTAGTAACAAATGAGGCGATAAAGCTTTTTGCGCTAGCCTATTCAAAATGCAAGCCACCTATCCATAATTCTAGTTAACTATGATCTCTATATCACACACAAGACTAGATTGCTACTTCAACCACTAGAGAGCTAAATTACAAGCTAATTAATTAAGCTACACTAGCTACCGCTACACAATTAATTATAAATGTAAATACAAGAGAGGTAGAGTGGTATACCGCCGCGGCGAGAGACGATAAACCAATCACAATATATTAATGAAATCCAATTAAATCCTCGGAGACAAGATGACACAATATTTTTCACCGAGGTTCACTTGCTTGCCGGCAAGCTACGTCCTCGTTGTAGCGATACACCCACTTGGAGGTTCACGCGCTTATAGGCATCACACGCCTAACCCGCAACCGGGTGCCGCACAACCAACACAAGATGGGGATCCACAAAAGCTATGAGCAATCCACTAGAGTACCTTTTGGCTCTCCACCGGGGAAAAGGTCAAGAACCCCTCACAATAATAATCCTCGATTCGGGGCGGACACAATCACCAAATCCCCTCACCAATCACCAAATCACCAACCGTCTAGGTGACGGCAATCACCAAGAGTAATAAGAAATCAACAATTGCAATCACCACCTAGTGCCACCAATATGAAATTTCAAATGCACAACACTAGGGTTCCCAAATCCTCTCTCAAATGAGCAACAAGCTAGGAGAGGGAGAGGAGAGGGAGGAGATGCTCTTCAAGCTCACAAGATCAACAATTTGTGCTCTCAATCTCTCACTAAGGAGTTAGCTCAAAGCTTTGGAAGGGAGAGATGAGAGGAGAGCTTTTCTTCTTTCAACCGGATATAAGCAAGTGCAAGAATGAGGAAGAGGGGGACAAAGGAAGGGAAGGCGTTGGCTAAAAACCACCAGCCGGCCAGGCTCCCCACTGACCCAGCACTGCGCGGCCACCTTGGGCAGTGCCCTCCCCCACACCAGAACGGGCCGCTCCAACGGCTACAGGAGCCGGTGGGGGCAGCCGACGACAGGGCAGCCGGCGTCCAATAAACGGCAGTAGCAGTATGCGGCTCTCACTCTCAGCTGTGCGTGGACGAACCGGAAGACGACAACACACAAAGCAGGCACTCCTCTCTCAGCGTGGAACGGGTGGACCCGTGAGCCTTTTCCCTCACTCAGAAAGGACGAACGGCAGGGGCAGCAGCTCCGTTCCCCCTCTCTCTCACACAGTGTATGTATGCATGCAAAAAGAAAGTGGAGCTCTCTCTCTCTCTCTCCTATAGTCAAAGCCAGCAGGTGCTAGTTTCTCTCACACGCACAAATGCATGCACTGACACACGCACTGGGTTGCATGTCTCTCTCTCTCACACGCACACGCACAGCATGGCTCCTCCTGTGGTCCCCACGGTTGCATGCAACGGTAGGAGAAAAAGAAAGGCAGCAGCACTTTCGGTTCCCAGCTGAGCACTCCAGGTCTGGATATTCCGAGAAGTCTGGATATTCCGAACCAAAATATGCAAACAAACAGAGAACCCTGTCCGGATATTTTTTCGGATATTCCAAGACTCTTGGATATTCCAAGACACATTTGGATACTCTGAAAATCACAGAAACAGCTCAGTAAAAAATATTTTTGAGGCCTTTTCAAATGTGCTTAACCCATCAAATATTCCAAGATATAAAATGTGTGAGTTAGCATTTTTCAATTATTTTGAAAGGCTTTTCTCTTGCATCTCACCACGTCACTAAGCGTAATGCATATGCACATGAGACTCACACTTAGTGGCACTAGATAACCATTGCAATTAAAGATTTTCCCTCTTTATAGTACGGTTATCTATCCTAAATCCGATCACGCATTCTATTGCGTCTTGACCAGCAAAAACAAATATCCTATTTTATACCTTTGCCTTGAGCCCATAGGATTTTGTTTTTCTCTTTCTTCTTTTCCAAATTGAGCACTTGATCTTGGCTATGTCTATCCTCCACCATGGTGGCCACCTTGCTCAACTTGGTATGAACCAACCTATCTCATATATCACTTAGAGTAAAAGGTTAGTTCACTTAGGTTTCATCAATTATTCAAAATCAAACTAGGGCTTTCAGCTCCCCTGCTGATTTGGTCAAAAAAGATAACAAGAGTAAAGTGTACAACATATGCATTGACTTTGCAACATTATTTGACTTTCTAAAATGGGATCACAGTAAAATGGGATATCTTGGCTAAAAAAAGAAAAGGTAACAAAAATGGTTGAAAAACAGCCATATCGTTTCGCCCCATTTCCACCTTTACCAAAAATAGAAAAATAAAAAAATAGCTAGGATGGCTGACAATTCTATTTCGAGCTGGTTAAGTGTAGAAATCAAGATGGGATGTAACGGAATTTTATCTCGACTGATATCAACCCTAAGTGCACTGCACCATGTATATATAAAGGACCACAACCAATTAAGCCAAATCCAATTGAACCAAAACATATGTTAATCTACTTTTATACATTTTCCCTAAACTCTCTTCCAGTTCCATTATGCTACCCCAATCTTTATGTGATGACAAAGGATGGCGTCATAGGCTTGTTGGTGTCCTCATCCTAAGAGGGTACCTCCCAAGAGAGAGCTTTGATGGTTTCTTTGCAATTTGCCTAGAAACTAATCGTTCTTCATCATGTAAGCACAGATCATTCTTCATCACTTAAGCGTGATAATTATACTTTGTTGGTTTGCTTGTAAATCTTGCCATTCTTCACAATGTAAATGTGTTGATTATCATTCTTCAGCATTCCTAGGTGGTCCTTAGGAAACCAGATGGATTGATTCCTAAAACCAGCTAGGCTGGTTTTAGCAGATTCATGCTGCTTTGATCCTTTTGTGACCCGAGCATTCTAGATCCTTGGTGGTGTGGAACAATACTTGCATCAACAATTACATGTCCGTGCTCTAAGATAGGGGTGAATTAGGATGCTTAATACTTATAGGTTCACACCATTTTTCCTTAAAATGAACCTATTCATGTCTATCTGGGTGTGCTTTATGGTTTGTCTATTGTGTTTACTTGGCGTATAATGAATTCTTCAACCTAGAGCCACAAATGTCATGATATTCTAGCTTATCAAGCTACACTAGGAAGGTAAATGCACACTAGTTGCAACAAAGTATATGTAGAAATGTAAATGTGGTAGGTAAGAGATAAGCAAGGGAGTGCAAAACTCAGTACAATTAATGATCTATCCCACGGTGTCAATGGACAGCTGATACTCCTAGTCCACATTGGATTGCCCCACCAAGGATATACTCCTGGTCATTGAGCCTCTTCCAATGAAGGCCTTGAATCACCATCACCAAGGTGCAAGCATGGGAACTAGATAGATGATACTTGATGTACTTGCTAGAAAGGCAAGTGTCAGTTTGAATCTCTTGTTGTCCCATGACGATGTCTTGACTTTAGATCTGGATCTACCAGTGAACCCTGAAGGCTCCAAGGCGTTGTCACCGACAATAAAAGCATGGCTCGCTCCTTAAGCTAGCAATAATCAAGCATTATCACTTTCCAATCATCTCTCTATGCCTAATATAGCATACTCAAATATTGTATTAATTGACTTGGATGATCACTTCGGCATTTCGTGCCTTGGTTGTCTTCTAAAGCATAGATGACCTAGGGAGTGCTAATAGCATCAACCCCTCAAAAGTAGTAGTCACCCCCAATGGGTTATTTCTTTTTCTATGCACTAGATAATTACATGCGAAAAACTTGTATACACTAGATTATTCGGATGTAGCTGTTGGGCATCACTCATCAATTACTTCTCCTCAGCGGATTGTGCGTTGTGTCTCTTCACTTGAAGGCTACATAACATCTAACATAACAAACTAGCCATTGATATATTTGCACTTTAGCATCATACGATGATTAATTAATCTGGTGGGTACAAGTGCACAGTTAGATCATCCAAAGTATGTTCGCCACATCCGGCCTTAATATTTTCCCCTCTCTTGAGACTTCATTCTAGCAAATCATCGCATGCTCACATTGCATAACTGGGATATTATATGTATGCAATAATTGCAAACCTTTTCTCTTATTTAGTAATGTATAGATTTGTCCGATGAGCATGCTTTCTTCATGCCAAACTTCATCCTTACTTTTATCGATGGCTCTCTTGTATTGTATCACAGGGATCTACTAAATCATATTGTTGACAACATGTTAGTCATGATGACTATGTTATCACTTAAAACCAAAAATCACAAATTTGGTTTACACAATCTATATTACTATGCCTCCCTAACTTTTAGTATTTCTTCCCCAGGGCCAGTTTCCTGAGGGCTTGGAGATAGCAATGAAGAGACTTTCTTCCCATTCAGGACAAGGTTTCATAGAGTTCAAAAATGAAATCCAGCTCATAGCCAAACTCCAGCACAGGAACTTGGTTAGGCTCTTGGGGTGTTGCTCCCAAGAAGAGGAAAAGATACTCGTTTATGAATACTTGCCAAACAAAAGTTTGGATTTCTTCATCTTTGGTACACATTATTTACATTCCTTGATTTAGTTTAGACAGAGTTTATTGAAGCAGCATAATAAGAATTAAAAATCACTTAAAACTTGTGTTTTTTCATCAGGTCAATGAATTAAGTCCTCACGTAACTGAAATATACTAATTGATCTGCAGATGAAAATAGAAGAGCTTTACTGGATTGGAACAAACGTATAGCAATAATTGAAGGAATAGCGCATGGGCTTCTCTACCTACATAAGCACTCCCGGTTTCGTGTCATACATAGAGATCTTAAACCAAGCAACATCCTTTTGGATAGCGAAATGAATCCTAAAATTTCAGACTTTGGGCTGGCAAAAATATTTACTTCAAATAACACTGAAGGAAGCACAACAAGAAGAGTCGTTGGCACATAGTAAGTTTAATATAAACTGGTCCACTAATGGATACTTATGCTAGGCTAACCCATATTCAGCGATTTGACATATACTATACCTATCTTTTTAGTGGCTACATGGCTCCTGAGTATGCTTATGAGGGCCTCTTCTCAATCAAATCTGATGTATTCAGCTTTGGTGTCCTCATTCTTGAGATCCTTGGTGGAAAAAGGAATTCTGCAAATGGCCATGAATGTGGAAATTTCATTAGTCTCCTTGGATATGTGAGTTGGACACACATGTAACTTATAAAATTTATTTTGTTTATCTGGTATCTTATACAAATATATAATTTTGTTTGTTTGCAAAATAGGCATGGAAGTTATTTGAAGAGGGAAGATGGAGTGAGCTCATTGATGCATCACTGGACACCAATCGTCACTCAGAAGAGATGATGAGGTGTATGAACATTGCACTGTTGTGTTTGCAAGAGAAAGCAGTTGATCGGCCGACCATGTCCGATGTTGTTGCAATGCTAAGCAACAAATCTATGGTCCTGGTTAAGCCAAAGCATCCTGCTTATTTCAATCTAAGTAGTGTAGGAAACGAAGAGACCTCCATTGCTACGCGGCCAAGTAGTGTTAATCATGTGACCATATCTGTAACAGCTACTGGTAGATAGGTTTTCTTTCGCGGCATGCTTTACAGCCAATGTACAGAGCTAGGTGAACTACACGTTGCTGGAATTACAAGGAGTAAATCCAGTATGTAATTGATCATTGGTATAAGCACTTAATATCCAAGTAAAAAAAATGATAGAGCGTTTTACTCTATGTAACTTTATGGCTCCTAACACAGATTTTGTAAAGTCAGTTACTGCAACCCTGTGACATAATTTAATACTGACTTCAGCTTCCATGTGAACAATATACTGACCAAATTCGGTTGTTCAAATAAAAAGCCAAGATGGGTCACAGACAGGCAGTTAGTTATCATAGCGGTGACAGACTGAAAAGGATCTGATTAATTTGACAAAGCCATGAATTAATTTTTCCTGACAGCGAACGAATTATGGCACGCCGCACGCTGTAAGGCTAGACCAGGCCAAACGGAAGCTCTAGCCAACAACAGCATGCTGACTAAATCTATCCAATTATTGATCTTGAGAGGAAAATTCAAGAGAATGATATTAATCTACGTTAAATCGTTAATAAAGATGAAGGTATCATTATCTAAAAAAATAAAGATGAAGGGATTATAACAAGTAGTAGTTGGCCATAACGCAAGCACGGTTGCCTGTTTAACTGTTGTTGTGATGGAGCACAATTTGAATGCAGGAGAACAGCAGCATTTCAGGCCTGCATGTGCTGCTTATTAGCTAGCAGATGATCATAAGTTCAGAACATACAGTGCTTGCATTTGCATGTACTTGGAGCTGAACTTGTTGCTCCTTGTTGACAGAGGGAAGTCGTTGCTTACAAGAGAACCCACGTAATTATAGGGTCAGCTTTTGTCAATTCAAATTTGTTTCGATAACCTGGTCAACTCTTAGCATCTTGGAGCACAATAGGGCATGTGATCTGCTTGCAAAGTTGTTGGAACTTGGAAGGCTGCAGTTCGACTTGAAACTAGCTTCGTTTGGTCTTTGAGGCAGTGAAAGCTTGCAAATACAAGCCACCACAGGTGGATTTGCTCAGACAGTTGTCCGTTAACACTGAAGACCCTGTTGGAACATTTAGCACTGTACAAATTTCGACAATTGACCAGATAACAAAATAAAATCATTCTGACAAGGTAAAATCTAATTGTCAAAGCATAAAATCCCTTCCAAACTTATCTCACCTGTTCATTTTTTTTCAAATATATCTTTGCTCAACATGACAATGGGCCGCTCCAGTACTGCGGCAACAATGCAGTAAACATGAAAGGAAAAAGTCTAACCCTCCCCCCCTCAACTATGAATGTTGGTGCACTTTATACCCTGAATTACAAAACCGGGTATTGTACACAATGTTAGCCTACACGCTACACGGTACACGGTCGGTCACCCTTCGTTTAGCGAGTAGTCGGATTATACGTCTGATTAAACGGGTCAAAAAACGGATTACACGGGATTAAACGGATTAAACGGCCTACACGGCCAACACGGTTGACTACTGAGTAGCGTGTACACGCCGTGTAATCGGCCTACACGGCCGTGTAGGCGAACAGTGATTGTACACCCTGAACTTTTGAAAACCGGTGCAAATAACACCCCGAGACGGTTTTGGAGGGTGGTTTTGCTACAGTAACATGGCTTTGTCTTTTTCTTTTTATTTATTTCGGCCGAATATTTGAAAAATCATAGTAAATCATAGAAAAATTATAAAATAGAAAATCTAATTTTGTTGGACTCCACATCGTAGATCTACAGTGAATAGATAATATAGTATATTTTAGTACAAAGTTTTCACTGTAATTTTAGACCTATATTTTTTGTAATTAAATGGAATAATTCATAACCATAATTTCTATGGTCGAATTATGGTGAAATTTTTATGGTGAGCTTATTATGATATGCTTGAACTGTAATAAAAATTTTATAATTATTGGATCATATATAACTTAGTTATAGATTTATTTAGGTTTATACTTAGGTTTATGCTTGTTAAATATAAATAAATCATAATAAGCTAACCATAAAAATTTCACCATAATTCGACCATAGAAATTATGGTTATCAATTATTCCATTTAATTACAAAAAAATATAGGTCTAAAATTACGTAAAAAAACTTTGTGCTAAAATATACTATATTATATGTTCATGTGTAGATCCACCGATGTGGAGTCCAACAAAATTAGATTTTCTATTTTATGATTTTTTGTGAGTTACTATGATTTTTCAAAGATTCGGCCGAAATAAATAAAAAAGAAAAAGACAAAACCACGCCATCGTAGCAAAACCACCCTCCAAAACCGCCCCCTGGGGGTGTTATTCGCACCATTTTTAAAAGTTCAGGGTGTATAATACCCGGTTTTATAGTTCAGGGTATAAAATGCACCAACGTTAATAGTTGGGGGCGTTTTTTTTAGACTTTTTTCAAACATGAAATGATGTTACATGTATGTATGTTTGGCAATTGGAAAAAGTCTAGATTACCCCCGAACTATGAGGGGTGTAACACTTAACCTCCTTAACTATAAAACCAGGTATCTACCCCCTGAACTTTTCAAACCGGTTAAATAACCCTCTAGGGCGGTTTTGAATGGTGGTTTTGTTTTAGATAGAGTGGTTTTATCTTTTTTTTTTTATTTATTTTGACTGAATCTTTGAAAATTATAGTAAATCATAGAAAAATTATAAAATAGAAAATCTAATTTATTTGGACTCCACATGAGTAGATCTACATAGTAAACATATAATATTTTTTTTTTCAAGTACAAATTTTTTGTTGTAACTTTAGATCTATGATTTTCTATAATTAATTGAAATAATTCATAGCCGTAGTTTTTGTGGTCCAATTATAGTAAAATTTTTTATGGTAGGCTAATTATTATATGCTTGATCTCTATTAAAAATTTCATAGTCATTGGATCATGTATAACTTAGTTATAAATTTATTTATATTTAATAAGTATAAACATAAATAAATTTATAACTAAATTATACATGATTCAATGAGTATGAAATTTTTACTAGAGATCAAGCATACAATAATTAGCCTACCATAAAAAAATTTTCACCACAATTGGACAACAGAAACTACGGATATGAATTATTCTAATTAATTATAGAAAATCATAGATCTAAAGTTACATCAAAAAATTTGTACTAAAAAATAACATATTATATGTTCACTGTGTAGATCTACTCATGTGGAGTCCAACAAAATTAAATTTTCTATTTTATGATTTTTTTGTGATTTACTAAGATTTTTAAAGATTCAGCTAAAATAAATAAAAAAAAAAAAAGACAAAACCACGCCTGTCGGGGGACCAAAATAAGGGCCCCTTTTAGAAAGCCCAACAAACGCAAAAACTGGCCCAGCAAGCCGCCCACTACTTTACCTGGGGCCACGGCTCCGTGGCACCAAAGCAAGCGCATGGTCTCCAACCCATCCGAGCCTGCCCCGCAAAGGCTCGGGTAGCACCAATACTCCGCCTCGCCCGAGCCTCCGGCGTTGGGGCCTCGGACGAAGCCTCCGATTTCCGTCCCGCCCGAGCCCCGGCGACCAGGCCTCGGGACGGACGCGCCGCCAAAGGTCAAAGCCGTACCACCGATTTGACGACATCTACCATCGCTCGTTCATGTCCGTGTCGTGGGCGCCCACGCCCTGGCGGGATGGACACTGCCTCGCCACGACCCACACCGGGCGTTCATGCTTACGCAGTCTCCACAGTGAGGGCTTCGCTCGCCACTGTGGGACGCTGTGCTGCCTAACCTCTCGGATAGGTCCCGTCGCCGGGGTGCTGGGGCACCGCCCGCCACGCCGAAGCAACGACAGCCGACGTACCCTCCATACGGGAGAAGACTGGACGCCCCTCCGGTCAACCAACAGTCCACCCCGTGAGCCCTGAGCCCGGGATGAGCGATCATAACGCCGACGATCATCCGCGGCTGTTCCAACCACTCCCCGTACGGCAACGAGCTCCGAGGCCCCCCGAGCCTCGGATTCCAGGCGGGTCAAAGCTACAAAGAAGCTACTGTGGGCTCGGACACCCCCTCCGTCACGCTCCACCAACTCCGAACAGGGACGGCTGTCATTCTGACCAACAGCGCCAGGGAGGCGACGTAGCGCTGCCCCGTCACGTTCATGGACAGCCTGCCCACTCCGGAGTTGCGGATGAAGGAGGACAGAAGCCCATGACCTCGCCGCCAGCACGACCTCTTCTTGTAAGGCCCTGATCTCCCCTTACGACTATAAAAGGGGAGGACGGGAGCCCGTAGAGTCAGAGACAAGTCACACAAACACAAGCCCGATATTGGCACTTCACTCAATCATCCACGAGACTTGTGACTCTGTCCCTCTCTCACTGCTTGTACACCCTACCTACGAGCACTTAGGTGCAAGATAATACAAGAACTCCTCTTCTCCACTGGACGTAGGGCCTTCTCTTGCCCGAACCAGTATAAATCCTTGTGTCCATCTTGCACACCATCCGGAGTTGGGAGCACGCACCACAAATTCACTCATTGGTGCTAGGGCCACCAGTTCTAGCACCGACACACGCTACTATAGCAAAACCACCGTTCAAAACTGTCATAAGGGGTTATTTAACCGGTTTGAAAAGTTCAGGTGGTAGAATACCCGATTTTATAGTTGAGGGGGTTAAGTGTTCCACCTATCATAGTTCATGAGGTGATGTAGACTTTTTTCTTTAGCAATTGCTAGGCTTCTCTAAACCGTGAAGAATGGTAAGATATTTTGTGAAATGCGATCCATCAAACCAGAATATGGGCATTAAGTGGGGAAAAACAGTGAAATGCCATCTTCTACTAATGTTCCCATACCATAAAACAGAATAACCGACACATTGTTACACAGGAAAGGAGCCATCAACAACAACGAGCTCGCTATGATGGACTAATCTGTCAGAGGTAGCAAAAGGTACACACACAAAATTCCCAATCACATTGGTTGGCCTCGTGATATCAGATAATATAACTGATCAAGATTCTTTTACAGCCTGTTTGCTTCTCCGTTGATGCACATCCCAGTTGAATACCCGAGCAATTGTAACCTGACCAAGATACCATTCCACACTATAGGCATGAGACCATGGTATAACCACTGCTGAATCATGCAAATTAAGATCATTTAAGCTAGTCATAACAATTTTACCTGAGTGATGGTTTGCTGGTCTCGCAAGAACTGAAGATCAGCAACAAGGACTTCTAAGCTGGCCTTGGCATTTTCCAAGTTTTTCTTCAAGAGGGCATTGGCCTGCAAAAGTTCAGTACATAAGGGGGCTTGGACTAAAACAGAAGTAGCACTGAAAATACAGATGGTCATTGTTTAATAACCTCATCGCAAGAGTACTCCAGCATCACATTTGCACCCAACCACAGGCACACTGAGTCAGTATCCTCAATTTTTGCACGAGAATAGATCCCCTCAGATAATTCGAAATCAGCTACAAGTGCCTGCATCAGTTAATTGAAAGCCATGGACAGTTAGCTTTCACTGAGATAATTGATTTGCTCAAGTCCTGTCCCAACTAGAATCCATCATGAGTTTAGCTTGAAAGAAACTATTGAGAAGCCTACAGCTTACTTTCCTCCAAATGTGCACTATGTGTAGACAATAGGCAAGTTCAAATGGCACTGCAGATGAAACAATTTGACATGTATGTAATGCAAGCACATGAAACCCTGGTGCAGTACCTTTTTGAATCATAAAACTCCTTGGGTTGAGTGCTTTACTGATGATTCAATTTTTCATTTACTTTTCATGCTTAAAGCTTTATAAAACATAAATTATTATTAGACATAAATAATACTGCATACTAAGTAACCAATAAGAGTTGCAGAAAGTACACAATAAACAAGTAAATTACAATTTGGGATATAGTTGAAGTACAGGATCCAAGTTTCTAGGTAGCAGAACACAAGGTAAAGGAACCAATGGACCATGTAAAGCGCATCAAAACTGCACATTTTATAGGCCTAAGTCCATGCTAGAGTACAGCCCCAATAATAGTGCCATCATCATGATTGAAGATAAGGAAGTAAATAACTCATTCTAGGAAATTGTACAAACCTCACTCAAATCCTTTTTAGCTTGTAATGTTGCAACAATATCCAAGCACTTCTCTATGTCAGGAATCTTTGCCTGTCAACAGAATAGAGGCTACTACGTTACATCTGATTGCCAGCATAAGTAAAATTTATCACAGTAACTAACTGTTAGTCTGTTCCATGAACAGCAATTCAAATTTTTACCACTAATCCAATACTCCATTGTAAAAACGTAGCTCGGCTTAGTTTTGTCCTAGATAAAAAATTTTCTAACTTTGACCAAGTTTGTAGAAAAATATACCAACATGTAGAACATCGTTCAATTAAATCCAAGATAAAATATGTATTGATAGTGCATTTATTTGATACTCCCTCTGTCCAGCTTTGTTCGTTGCCTAAGGTCCAGAAAAGTTTCCAAGTCTGATCAGTGTACTGTGCTAAGGAATACCAGGGCTTGATGGCTTGTGTCGGAATCATGAAGAAATTGTGAACTTCTGGGAGCTATCACCAATCGCTAAGAGGGTCATGATGGAAGCCTTAGATGTAAAATCAAATCTTCACACTTTCACCCATAAGTTCACTTTGATTTCATTAGGCAACACTATAAGTTCACTAATCATGTGAACATCGTACAACACACCTTTCTTCTAAAAAAAATATCATACAACACACAAGAAAGCCCACAAAAATCTTAAGGGAAAGAATATGAGCACCTGAAGATCCCTTTGTTGTGCTAGAAGCTTCATCTCCACTATTTTGTACTGCTGCAACCTAATCAAAATGGAAAGCAAGTTTCGCCTCAAAGTAAGTGTGACAGATGAAAATATGAACATTCACAGAGAAAGACTATTTAGCCACAGTCTGGCAGAAATTCCTTTGAAAAGAAATTAGAACGAACTAATGTAAAACATGCTGCCCTGACTGCATCTAAGGTACGTCCAAATGAGCACACTAGCTCTACAAGTAGTATTGTTAGTTTATTAGCTCTAAAAAAAATCTCAGGATCCCAAGGGAAACGATCCAAAGGGAAACAGAAATCCATTCTCCGAGCACATTATAGTGCAATAAAGATTCAGATTCAAAATACTATGATGGTATGACCATTCTGAACCCCAGAATGGCTATGTAACTAACTCTTATTTTGGTACTCTGTCCACATGGCATGGACTAGAAGCCAATCTCCCAAAATACAGAAGCTGGTCCCTAGTCTAAATTTCTTCCTCCACTATGCAGGTGACAATCTCCAGGTTGCCAGAGCCACACAACCAAAATAAAGTTCAGTTGGACAAAGGCACGCGGCAATTCTGTCGTGTTTCATGCATATCAATGATCTTTCACTAGGAATAAAAATGATTCAAAACGGTCAGGAACTGTGCTATAGTACAGAAAAATGGTCGGTGCAGAACTGATTTACGTGGTGCACCACAATGGTTGTCATAGTCCAAAACTGGACCCGCAGTGCACCACATGTGGTGCATCACTTAACAAGTTTAGAGACTCAGAAATGCATTTTCAAAATTTGTGGACCTAAGTAGCACCCGTTGACAAGTTCAGGGGCTGCCCATGCATTTACTGCTAAAAACAGAAACAGTCGAAAATGTTATCATAACAAGGAATAATATCAGACAGTATGGGAATTTCCAATACTGCTTTCACCCCTATCTTCCACTAAACAGTAGCTACAAATACATGGTGTGACAACGACAGCACTTCCTCTCATGTCCCAGCACTTAGTCTTGTTGGGTCTGGCATCAGAGATAGCCAAAGTTTAGCACCTGGACAATAGAATTAAAAAGGTATCGTTGGATATATGACTTGCTGTACTCGGCAAGGATATATGCTGAGCTTTGACTCTTTCAAAGCATGTAACACCTTACACGAAGTTTTAATGGAAAACATTGAAGCCCCCTGCGTCCTTTCTGTTACGTGTAGCAGCATGCCAAATCACACAAACAGATGTCGCGACAGTTTTCGCACCACATAAAAACACTTGACAAAGTAGGAATAAATCAATAGGGTGCCAATTCAGAATGGTATGATTAAATATCATGGATGGGACAGAATTAAATGTCTTTGCAGACAAAGAATAAATTGACCAGTAGCTAGGGACCAGTGAACACATATTGCAGCTACGGCAACCAACATTTCCGAGGAAACATGAAAATTGTGATCACAAGCATTCTACAGAATGGAACGAACTTTGCCTAATGATTGAACCGAAATAACCCTTCCTGGACAGCTCATGGAAGAGTTTGCATTTTAGCATTCCGTATTTCATTCCCAACTAATAAGAACAAAAATATGCCCCATTTAATCACGGGCACTGCTTAAAGATACTGCTATAAAATAGAAGATATTCACCTCAGAGTAAACAACGATACAATCATAATTCCACGATTTTTAAGAAGAAATGTTGAATGGATGGAAAGGTAACGCTTTATGAAAGGTGAGGAGCAAGGCAGTAAGTTTTTTTAAAAAAAAATAGTGTCGCAGGGAATAAATCCAGATTCCCGCCACAAGCAGCTAGAATTTTCTTTTCTTTTTCTTATGTTTTGTGCAAACACAACCACTAAATGCTCCTACTATCGTACTGCATGATCAGCAAGCATGGATAACCAAAACAAAACAAGGGACCTTTGGAAACCATAAATGGAATCCGGGCCAGGGTACCAAGTAACCACAGCATATTCAGCAAACAGATAGTAGAACATAAGCTACTCCAAAACCAGGAGGAGATAAATGGCTTGAAAGAAGTTGGAGACTCTGCGAAGGGGCAATCGAGATTCACAGCTCGCACCAATCCAAGCCAAGGATCAACCTACGGATGAAGTATGAAACCAGTTGAGTGTCCAAAACACAAGCAGAAACCCTGGACTGGCCAATTCGATTGCTCCAAGTTCGTAAGCTCAACTAACAAGTGGAGTGGGATCAGCAACTACAGCTATCACAAGTCACAAACGCGCAGCTGGGATCGGAACAAAGCAGCCGCATCTCCTCTCCAAAATCAACGCGTCACAGGTGCTCGCACAGTGGATCCAGGTCGTACCCGGTACGACGGGCGCAGGGCCAGCGGTGCCAATACGCGATTCCCGAAGCCTAGCGAGATCCCTAGGCTACTACTATGTGTTCCAAAGTTTTTTGAGATTTTGTTCACCTTTCCTGGAGGAAGGCGAGGGCGGAGTTGACGTCGAGCCCGGCCTGGCGGAGGTAGGCCTCGACGTCCTCGACGAAGGCCGCCGCCGGGATGCCCCGCCGCTCCGCCACCCCTGCGGCGTCGACGCCGACGCCGCCGCCGCTGCTGCCATGGGGGGGGAGAGAGAGAGAGAGGGCCCAAGTGGAGAACTGGAGATGG
Organism: Chrysopogon serrulatus; assembly: GCA_015844335.1. Lineage (NCBI taxonomy): Eukaryota > Viridiplantae > Streptophyta > Magnoliopsida > Poales > Poaceae > Chrysopogon > Chrysopogon serrulatus. The sequence continues at coordinate 187,342 of JADLZL010004316.1, forward strand.
AGAGAGAGGGGAGAAGCAGGTAGAGTCAAGCCCAAAAGCGCACCAAGAGGTTTTGAAGCAAAGGAGCGATTGGGTTGCACATATCAGGGCCGAGCACAAAAAGGTCGGTGCCAGAAAAGGCCCACGAAACCCACACGGGCTGGAAATGTTTGCGGAAGAAGAGATGTGCGCGCGAGGCCGCATTGGGAGTTTTGAGGCCCTTTTATGACGACACAGGCGCGGCGCGCGGGGGGAGGGGGCGCACGCGGGACCGAGCCGCCCTCTTGTTATCTGTGAAGCTTCACGTCCGGGGACCGAGGCGAATGCACGCTCTTTGTGACGATAGGGGTTAACAGGGGTGGTACTCACGGCCAGACAGGCAGACACGACGACAGTAGATGATCGAGGCTCATGCCTTGTTCAGTTCGTGAGAAAGTTTCTTTCACGCACTGTAGTATTTTCGTTTGTATTTGGCAAATATTGTCCAATCGTGACCCAACTAGGCTCAAAAGATTCGTCACGTGATTTACAACTAAACCATATAATTAGTTATTTTTTTTACTAACATTTACTGCTCCATATATGCGGGTAGAAATTGATGTGATGGGAAAGTTGCTGAAAGTTGCATGAAAGTTGCAACTTTCAGCTCAACTAAACAAGGCCTCAGAATAAGATCCACCGGTCACGCACTCATATGCTGAAATAGCTGATTTTTAGAGAAGATATTGTCGGCTGATAAGCTGAAACAGATGATAAACTGAAGTAAATAGGGCTTTGAAAAAGTTGTGCTCGTTATACTTGCGTCATGCCAAATCAAGACCCGAGTCTCCAACCTTTTTCAACCATCTATCCCTATTGCGTCCATACGTAAGCAGAGCCAAACACACAGGCAACTATTGGACTAGACGTGCTCTTTTTTGTACCTCTATACCTTATTGAGACAACCCCGACCTACAACTATACACAGATATGAAGAACCGCCTTGGAGAACTCATCAGAGACATCAAGACGCTGTAAGCGACATGCACATTGCAGTCCCTTTGCGGCTCCACACATAGAGAAGCTGCACTGAAATATGTTATTTATTATGGGAATAAATCCGGGTAACAACTAATGCTGAACCAAGGGTTCAAACGTCGGTGAGCAGCATGCACACCGGCCGCACATGCCAACCAAGCTAGCGCTCGTTTCGCTATCGGACGTGCTTGATTGGGTAGTTGGGTGCGCGTGTGTGCTATGCTCTTCCACAAGGGATCAAACAAGGCTTTCCGCGGTGCAGCAGAAACTTTAGGCTTGGCTTCCAATTTTTGTCCAACAAAAAATCATGGCAAGCTAAAATCTTTAACAATCGAATGGTTCGTTGCTAAAGATTTGGCACACCGCTAAAGTATGGATAAGTTTCTAGAAATTTCTTATGTTGCATATGATAGAAAAAAGTGCTTTATACCATTGATATGGCACTTAACCAATTGCAATCTATGTAACTATGGCAAGACTTGATTTTGCCAAACCTAAGTTTGACTACTTACCATGATTTTGCTTAGGCAAGAATCAGAAGCCAACCACATAAGCCCTTTATATAGACCGACATTTTAATATGGTTGCGAGATATATTAATATAATAGCAAGCTTCCCTGAGCCTAGCTTGCCTGGCACTTGCATAAATACACTGCCATACATGCATTATGCGTCACTACCAGAGAAGAGGCTTTTCCTGTTGGTTTTATTTTTTGCGATAAATTAAAAAAAGAATTATATTATATGATAGTTGGTACATCAACACGTTACAAGCACTATGAATTACAAAATAGTACCACACTGTGAATAGCATAACTATAAACCTAACCTGTTAAATGCTTTGGTGTGAATGGCCGCACAGGCAAACACTCGGAAAATGGCCTGAGAAAAAAATGCCCAACAAATGACGACCAACATTTCTATAGGCGGAATTGATGAATTTCTTTTTTCTGGTGTCTTCCTTCATTTTTCTGCCACTGAAGAATGAGAAAGATAGATCTGAAAATTATTTTTCCTAGTCCTTTATTGTGATTAGATCTAACCATAATAAAATGGAGAAGAGACCAGAGAAAATTATCCTACGATGGAGACATCATCTCCGCCTTGGTGCTGTAATCCGGAAACAAAAGTCTCCATGTCGTCATGTCGATGAAGATGTTGACGCCGAAGTTATCGCCTTCATCTTCAATGGAGCCACCATAGAGAAGACGATTCCACCCTTTCCCTTCACCATAGCCGAAGAGGAGAATGAGGAGATAAAACTCCAATACCAAGAAATTTGACATAGAGAAACCCTAACCCTAATGATTCAATCTAAAAGGGAAAACTTATTGAAAACAATGGATCCCCACTTCCTTCAGCCTCCGGCAAGATGTCAGAGCGGAAGGGAGGGGAGCCAGCGATGGTGGATGACGGTAGCTACGCGAGGGGCGGCGGCGGCGACTCCGCGAGTCTAGCTAGAGAGTCTTTGCTGGTTGTGTGTCATCCTGTTGGTTTTACTTTTTCATGAGGGTTATCTCTAAATCGTCAAAAATTTGAGAACAGTCCTGTCGGTTGCCAATAACCGTCACTAATGTACCCAAATATTCCTGACGGCTCTATGGAACCCACAGAAAACCAACAAAACCCTCAGGAAAGTAGACATGACTCCTAACAGCTCACAGGTGCCCTTAACGGCCGACAAAAGAAATAATTGAGGACGTGCCCACTGTGGTCCCATGGGGAGATAGAAAAATCAGCAAACCCTATCCATGCACCTGCCCTCATTCTTCTCCTTTGCATGTCGCTGCCTACCCCTCCTTGATGCCCGCACCGCCACTGCCCCGAGGAGATCCTGATGCTCGCGTGTACCACCCCTGCCCCAAGGAGACACTACCATGGTCACGCTGCCTGCAAACACCGCCTCGAGGTGGATCTCCGAAGCTCATGCTGCCACCATCCCGAGGAACGAGCTTCCCCCATGCCCGCCCTATTGGCCACGGTCACCCCGAGACGGATCCCTCAAGCCTGCGCCGCCGGCAGCTGCCTGTGCCTCTAACTTTTAATGAATTAAATGTTACATTGGTACGAGAAATTAGGCCTTTTGCTATAATTGTCAAAAATAGCTTCATTACCTCTTTTCTGTTAAGTGGAGACAAGAAATATTTGACTTGTAATATTTAATTAGACATGCTTTACAGCTCAGTGTTTAATACTCCCTCTATGTTGGTAAAAAAAAGTCGTTTTAGACAGTGATACGGTCTCCAGAGTATAACTTTTACTCATCATAAAGTGACATATTTATACTTTTATGAAAGTATATTTCAAGACAAATCTATTCATATGATTTTCATATTTCCAAACTCAACAACTTAAAAGTTTTTCATGATTTATGTTCCCAATGTTTGTCCTAAACCTTATCCAAAATGACTTCCTTTACCAACATGCAGGGAGTAAAAGTAACAACGAACCTGTATAGCAGCTCTATAGCCAAATACAATAGTGCAGATTTTTCTCCTTCCAAACATGCCTTTGTAAATTGTATCCCATGATAATTGAGTCAATTCAAGTTTATTTCTAACTCTACTCCTTGTAGGTAACTTGGTCGTCCCATGCTGGAAACAACATTTGCTGCTTCGTTTGTATTGTTAATGTGATATGATGTAGCTATTGTGAAGCTAACAAGTACTAGGACTTGCAATCACTACTGGAATCCGGCTCTTTGCCGAGTGTCAAATGTTTTGCCGAGTGTTTTTTTTCGGGCACTCGGCAAAGAGCTCTTTGCCGAGTGCCAAAGGAAAAGCACTCGGCAAAAAAAAAGCACTCGGCAAAGAGGCTTCTTTGCCGAGTGCCGAAAAAAACACTCGGCAAAAGAGCTCTTTGCCCAGTCCTTTTTTGGCACTCGGCAAAGAAGTCTCTTTGCCGAGTGTTTTTTTTGACACTCGGCAAAGAAGATCTTTGACGAAAGTGTTTTTTTTGCACTCGGCAAAGACACATTTCGTAGTATATTTTTGAGCGATAGAATTAATTTAAATGAAAAAATTTTCAACTACAAAATTGTATAACTTTTCAAGATCTACAACTTTTATTTTGGTCATTTCTTAATTTAATAAAATAAAATTAAATCTATTCACAAATCTTACATATCTCTCTTGTAGTTTATGATACTATAAGAGACATATATAAGATTTGTAAAACTTGTTTCTACCATTATGTCGGATGACCAAATGACCAAAATGAAAGATATAGGTCTTGAGAAATTATACAACTTTGTAGTTGAATATTTTTAATTTAAATTAATTTTGCTAAAATCTAAAAGTACGTTCACATTTCTCAAATTTGAAATTTGAATTTTTAAAAGTATCTCAGATGGAAAAACACCCAAAATGAAAGTTATAGATCTCGAAAAGTTATGAAACTTTGTAGTTTACAATTTTTTCATTTGAATTCATCTTGTCATGCGAAATCGCATCTCGAATCCGCTCAAATTTGAAATTCGAATTTTATAAACGACCTCGGATGAAGAAACTCCTTAAATAAAAATTGTAGATCTCGAAAAGTTATGAAACTTTGTAGTTGACAAGTTTTTTATTTGAATTCGTTTAGAGCCTTAAACAAGCAATTTTCACTCGATTTTATATAATATTTAGGAAACTAAAACGGAATATAGACACATGTGAGTGTGTAGTGTAGTGCAGTGGTAGGGGAGGTGCCACGCGAGGGAGAGGTCATGAGTTCGAATCCCGTTGGACACATAGTTTCAAAAATGCCGAAAAAAATCCGACCGGACAGAGAGATGGATGGGCGCCGGCCTGGGGCCCCCTCCCCGATTAAATTTTTTTTTACTATTATTTTCGGTTTTTTTTTTCATTTTGATCTTTGCCGAGTGTCGGGCACTCGGCAAAGGCTTTGCCGAAAGTGCCCGATATTTGGCACTCGACAAAGAAACCTTTGCCGACAGGTTCTTTTTGCGAGAGCGCTTTGCCGAGTGCATTTGGAGCTTTTTGCCGAAGTGCCCCAGGCACTCGGCAAAGAGCCGGATTTCGGTAGTGAATGTAGTGAACATGTATTCTTAAATCAGTACAGGGGACATCATGTTATTTCCCGTGTGGTGAACAGTGAATATATACCGAGCTTAAGTGCTTTATGGAATTGGTTATGTGAATTTGTGATTAAATTGCAAGCTCATAATGACCATTTCTGTTGAATTTAATGTCTAATGTGAGTTGCAAGTGGATGTATAGATATATTGCATAGTGCAAAAAATATGGATTATATTAGGCTATTGTGAGAAATTTGGAATGTCCAGATCTGACGGCTTGGCAGTTTTAAATGTCATGAAAAACATTGGATTTCTGTTGGTTAAATTTCTTGACGGATATACTGATTGGAGTAGATTTTGACTGGTCAGACGTAAGCCATCCAGAACTATATTTTCTGTAAGCCGTCCATCAGGAAAAGTAGGTCTTTCCTGTCGAGCTATTCCCGTTGGTTGATTTTTGAAATATGATTCCTGTCAGTTTTTAGGCTTTGCTGAAAGATTTGGCCGTCAGGAAAAAACTGTGCTCTGGTAGTTTGTGCAGGATCGATCGTTCGTCACCCTGTGATGTGTTGTCCTCTTCACCGAACCAAAACGGGTGATAATTGTGTCAACAACAACAAAAAAAAAGGTGATAATGTTGCCGTGTCATGAACAGTGACGGAGCTTGCTTAACACAATAAAAAAATTTGTAGTTTATTCACCAATAACAAAATGCTTCAAAAATCGAAATCGCTTGTTTTGTTTACAAATTGAAGCTCTGCCAGCACATATGAACATGCAAGTTAAGCATATCAATTCTCTTTTTTTTTTTCTCGAATACGCAAAAGGTTTGCGTATCTTTGATATTAAGATCGAGAAACAAAGTGCAAATTACAACGACGCACCACGGATGTGGCACGCTAAGGGGATATTGATAAACATTCAATTCTGCCCTCCCTAGCAAAACAAGAACATGGGCTATTACTCGCTAATCATACTACCTAGCCAACGTCGATCAACGATCAACAATCAGACGCGCCGACTTGCACGTCGTCGCCCTGGCCGCTCTCGGTGTGGGTCCAGGAAAAGCTCACGCATCACCTCGACATGCGAGGGGTTGAGCTGGTCGACGAAGATGCTTTGTCGTAGGCGTTCTTCTCTGCCGTGGAAGGCTTCCTCCGACCATCGAGCATTCCCATCCTTTGCATCACTAGCACTTCACCACGCTTAGAAGCCGGGGACGCGTGAAAGCGGTTGAGCGGCTATCCTTCTGCTGCGGATCGGCAACTTTGGCTGCGGCTCCACAGCTGGCAGGGGCAGAAGCGGCGACGCCACCTTACGAAGGATCTTGTTGGTGAAATGCTTCAGCTTCGTGGCAGTGGAGTCAGCAGAGCGAGGAGTGGTGGAGTCCACACCTATGGCATCGGTGGCCTCGACATCCACGCCGCCGGCCTGTTCCCCTGGAGGTGCCCGGCGAGGGGGCTCACCCGCGCCTCGAGGGGTGGTGCCGGGGTCTAGGCACGCCTCATCGATGGCGACGGAGATAACGGGCGTGCAAAAGCGATTCCGGCATCCATCGAAGGCCCATTGCCATGGCATGGGTGTCGTACTGCAGAGGTACCACGCCCATCGCCATAGCACTGGTGTCGTCCAACGGTGGTAGCACTTCCCGAGGTGCAGCCTCCAGGGCGTGTGGACACTCAGACGGAGTTGCCCCTAGAGACCGGCACATGACGAAGCGAGGCTTCGGGCTCCTCTAGTATCGGATCCACCCCGTGCTGGTGGCTCCCGCGCGCGCCCAGCTCCAAAGCGGCGGATGGGCGCGAGTGCAGCCGCCGAGGTAGAGTCCTTCGTCGTCGAGCGTCGGCGCCGCCGAGGTCGTCGTTTGGTCATGTGACCACACAACCAAATTCTAAAAAAGAACTGTGGAGCTGATCGGCTTTGGCAGGCCAGGTCGATGCATCAAATGAAATCACGCCCCACAAGAGGATCACGTTATAGGAGCCATGCCGCCATTGGTGATCACTGAGAGAGAGAGAGAGAGAGAGAGAGAGAGTCACTCTTGCGTACCGCACGGCCCAAGTGCTCGGTGCGAAGAAAATAGAAACGATGCCCAGGCCCGCCTTCTCCTGTGTCTCGCACGTGGTCCTGATTCCTGAAGCAGTCAGCCCCCGCTCGCGGCTCACCGGGCTGGTGAGACCGCCGTGTGATCGATCCATTCCCACGGTGCAGGTTGGAGTTGGACAATAGCGGGCTTCCGGGAACTTTCCTCCCCCGTCGAGCCAGCAGCAGCAGTTCGTTGGCTATATAAGGAGGGGTAGAAGTAGAACGCCTACCGATCCAACAAGGGGGAGACGACCTCGAAAGCGAAGGGGAAAAAAAAACAGCGCGTCTCTGACGCTTGAGAGGGATTCAAAATCCGCTACAAGGAACCACCCCCCCCAACCCCTCTCAATCCCTCTCATCTTGGTATAAACGAACGCAGCCCAACCGGGGTACAAAAACTAGCACCGATCCATCCATCTGATCATCCAGCCAACAGCGCGGCCTCATGGCAAGCTCTCGAGAGCTTAGGGCGTCTCCAACGGCAGCAAAATCGCTAGCTCTGGGCAAATTCTATTGGTCGTGGAGGTGAGAGAAGAAACAACTAGCGCTTCCGTCGTCGCTGGTCTCGCACGTTCTCCAAGAAGCAGCTCTCTCTCAGCTCTGCTGATTCCTACACCTCCCCTGCCTACCATTCTATTCTTTATTATTTTCAGTACTGGCGATTTGGCCATCTCCGTTGGAGACGCCCTTAGGCCTTCCACAGTGTATGCATGCAGTGATGCCAAAAGGAAAGAGAAGAGAAGATAGCATCATTTGGCACACTACAAAGCCCGGTGTCTATTTGGAGTGATGCTCAGAAATCTGGGAGCGACGCAACAACATTCACCGATGCCCAAACAATAAAAAAATTATTTGTTGCACCTTTTCGTTCGGGTCAACAGTGAATCAATAGGGTGGGAAAGAAAAAAACAGTGACCTTATTTTATTTCATGTGGGTCCTAGCTAGTGCAGATGGCTCCGGTTCCTGCGTTTTGGAACATTGCAGCGGTTCAAGACTCAGTGCTCATTATTTGAGGTGGGGTCCAGTTTTTTTTAGCACTACTTGCACACTGCGGAAGGCCTTAGAACCTGCCCTGAAACCCATATAGCTAAGCTAAGCTAGCTTGCCTAGGCGCATCTAGCTAAGCTACCTTTGGCCTTGTTTAGTTACATGCAAGTTTCACTGAAAGTTGCAAGTTTTTCCACTCTCTCTCCATCACATCAATTTCTACCCATATATATGGAGCCTTAAATGTTAGTGAAAAAAAACTAATTACACAGTTTTGTTGTAAATCACGAGACGAATCTTTTAATCCTAGTTGGGTCACGATTGGACAATATTTGCCAAATACAAACGAAATACTACAGTAGAAACTTTTTCCACCTTTTCCCATCTAAACAAGGCCATTTGTTTCCCCATCCAGATTCAAATTGCGGCGGGCCAGCGATGGTTGTCGAGTCCGTGCTGCTCTTGCTGGTCCTCAGGTACACTACGTGTGCTAGCGCTGCTGCAACCACCGGCGGCAGCGCTGTCGACGTCGCCTCTGCTGCTCCCGCTCCCACGGTCTGCGCCAATTCCGGTGAGGCGCTCTGCCTTTGGCTGATTGGCTCTCACTCCGAATCTCCGATCACATCACAGTATCAGATCCTCACATGCTCCTAGCTAGCCGCGCCGCTACCTGCGCTAGCTTTTCATTTCATGATGATGTATGCATAATTTCCGATCGATGATCCTTGCGATCGTCGTTGCTGCAGGGACGCCGCCGGTCACGCTAGGAGAGCCGCTGCGCTTCTGCGGCAACACTGGCGTCAGCTGCTGCGACGCTGCCGCCGACGATGCGCTGCGGGAGGAGCTTCACGCCATGAACGTCCCCGACGCCAAATGCGCCGCCATCGTCAAGTCCGTCCTATGCGCGGTAAAAAATCTAAAAACTGAGAGACAGAGAGAGAGAGAGAGAGAGAGAGAGAGAGAGAGGAGCTATCGCCACTTTTTTTTCCAACACCCTTTTACCGGCTCATTCTGTAACTTCTGTTTTGGCTTTAGCTGAGTACAGTAGTCCTAGATAGACAAGACATCTGTGGGTCCTGGGCTGGTGACGTCTCAACGATCGAGTAGGAATAGTCATGAGAGCCTCGCCTTCGTTCCCCATTTTCCCCACGCTCTCATATTCCCCAGTCTCCACTGGGCACACGACGCCATGGCCAGATCCAATGCCGCCTTGGCCGGATCTATCGCCACAAAGGGAGAGAGAGAGAGAGGAGCTATCGCCACAAAAGGATTCAGTGTTGCGTGATCGAAGAAATAGGTCGTTTTGGCTAATCTTATATGTGAAGGCAATAGGCAAAGACAAAACCCCCTGGAGTAATACATAATTGATTCCCCCAACTGATGCTACTCGTTCTTGCAGAGATGCATCCCTATCCCGTCCCTGTCGTACGTGTTCAGCTCGGCTGACCCAACGACGGCCACGGAGCTCTGGGTCCCTCTCCTCTGCGCATCTCCCAAGGCGCAGCAGCACCCCGTCGTCAGTGCTGGTGCCGCAAGACCGGCGCAGGAGCAGGACAACAGCAGCATGTGCCTTGAGGACCTCCTTCGACGCCATGACGGCTCACCCAGACGGCTCGGCCCGGGTCTTCTTGACCAGCCGCCGGGACGGCAAGGTGTGTCTGGCCACGATGCCCCGACGGGGAGCCGGAGCCGCCCTGCGGATCAACGACGCCGGCGGCAGCGCACGGCGGCCGTTCCTCGACCTCACGGATCGAGTCCACCACAACGGCGTGCTTCGGGTGTTGGGCGTGGCGTTCCACCCGGAGTTCACCACTAACGGCCGGTTCTTCGTCTCCTACATTTGCGACAACAGTATATCGCCAGCCTGTGGTGGCGCCGCCACCGGGAATAATGGAACCCGATCCCGGTCCCGGCCGTGTAGGTACCAGCTCGTTGTCGCCGAGTTCTTCGCCCAAGAAAAAGCTGGTGCTGACTATTCCAAGGTACGCGCACGTAGCGGCGACACTCTATCTCTAGTACTTTTCTTCTGTTCCTATCTATGTAAAATGAAGTCGATCATTCGATTTTAATTCGATCGGTTCATTATGTTATGCGTACGTACGTACGCAGCCTAGGTAACTAGGGAATCCTGAAGATTCTAGCTAGGATTATGATGATGATCAGAGATCAGATAAAAAGATCAGTGATTAATCTAATCTAATTATTCCCTACATATACTCCTTCGCATATAATATATAAATACATACATGCATACATATAATTCATTCATTGTGTATATTTCGCTAGGCTACTCGAGCTGATCCATCTGAAGTGAGAAGGATCTTTACCCTGGGTTTGCCCCAGCCACAGTTATATTCATACCAAAGCCATGGTGGTCAGATCCTGTTCCGACCTGGTGAGAGCGACGGATACCTCTACCTCATCACCGGCTATGGTTATTTCTCAAACAAGAAGAGCAGGGGCAGTTCTTTCTTTGGCAAGATCTTGAGGTTCAATATAGACGGTATGATATATAAATATGGCGGCCTCCTTTCTCAAACATGATCCATATCGTAGGAGACTAGAGGAGAGTATGTATCGCCTTGTTCGGTTTGCAAATAATTTGCAACCAATGAATAGTAGCGTTTCGTTTGTATTTGATAAATATTGTCCAATCATGGTCCAACTAGGCTCAAAAGATTCGTCTCGTGATTTATAACTAAACTGTGTAATTAGTTATTTTTTTTACTAACATTTAATACTCCATATATATGGGTAGAAATTGATGTGATGGAGAGAGAATGGAAAAACTTGGAACTTTGATGCAAACCGAACAAGGCCTATGTACTACTACTGACTGTGTTTTGGTTTCAGGGCCAGCAGGAGGAGGCGAATGGCCGGACACGGACAGGCACCCCGACAGGGCGGACGACAAGCCGGAGATATTCGCGGCAGGACTGAACAACCCGAGCGCGTGCAGCTTCGATTCCGACAGGCCATCTCACCTCTTGTGCGCAGACGTCAATGAGGTACTAGCACGTACTGTATGGCACATCTACTACTTTAATTCTTACGAAAAAAAACATGCATTATTAAACATTGACGTCGTCAACGTGCAGCAACGGTCCGAAAGGGTGTATCTGATCACAAAGCAGCAGCAGCAGCAGCTGGGTGGAAGAAGGTCCTCGTCGTCCAGCGTCGCCACCACCGTTTCCGTCGTCGTCAACCGCGGGCGTCCGGCAGACGGCAGGATATGCCCTCCATCGTCGGGGGTCTAGTCTACCGGGGATCAGCGGAACCCTGGCTCTATGGAAGGTACCTTTACGTGTACGCCTCCGGAGTGTGGGCGTGGAACGGCTGGTGGAGCGGGAGCTACGACGCCTCCGCCCAGGTCCGCCCGAACGTGAGCTGCTCCCGGAGCAGCCCCGTGCCGTGCAGCAGCAGCCGCATCGGCATCGGCAGTGGCAATGGCATCGGCGGCCGCGTCCTGTCCATGGCCGAGGACAACAGCAAGGACGCCTTCTTCCTCACCGACACCGGAGTCTTCCGCATCGCCCCGTCCGGCGCCTGCGGTGCTCCTCCTCGTCATCAGCCGCCGCCCCTGCAGCCACAGTGGCCGGCCGGGACAGGCTGGCTGCTGTCCGTGGGGGCAACTGCTGTGGCACTTAAATCAAAACAACTAACCATCCATGACCATTGAATCTACTTTTCTAAAAATTACCCACCGTTACCAGTATAAATAGATAAAAAAAAATAGCCTAAAATCTTATTTTTATGAGAAAAGAAATCTTTTACGTTCATAAAAGACCATACCTACCGACATTCACACAGTTGGTTAACACAATATTTAAAATATCACAGGAGGCCACGTTTACAATTAATTAATCTGCTATATTAAAAAAAATATGGCAATACTGCCATACCGACGTCCATAGTTGTTGAATAAAATTTTATCGAGCCCATAGGACGTCCATAGTTGGGAAAAGAAATCTTTCACGTTCATATCTATATATATAACAAACTATAATCAATCTTCCTCTCTCTAACAAATAATATCATTTAAATCAGCAAGACAAGCCAACAAACGGAACAAGCCAAAAAAAAATCTTACTAATCGACCCAACGTAACAAGCCAATGACGTTGCCAAGGTCAACAACATACCAATGCACTTCTTCTTTTCTTCAATTCTACATGCAACCTTTCCATTTAATACTACACCATCTTACTATTACTAATTGAGGCCCCAATAGAGACTCCACGTTAATTCCAATCAGATGCGTTGAGAAAAAAAAGTAAAAAATTTTCTTACGTACTCATTGGAAGCTCCAATGGAGGCTCCACATTAATTCTCACCAGATATGCGTTGCGAAAAAAGATAAATGCTAGAAATTTTTACGTTAATTAAAAACATCCGTCGATCAAATCGAAAGTCTCTGGCCATCTATACCATTGGATCTATTTTATTTTCTAAAAATTACCACTTATACCATTATAGATTAAATAATAAAATAATATCTTATTTTTGAAAAAAATCAAAGGAAATCTTGATTGATCAGTTACGGGGAGAAAAAAGAATTCGACGGCAATTATGGGAGGCAATCAATATCCAATCTTGATCGGTAAGGGGAGAGAAGAAATATATTCACGCTAACAAAATCTGCCGGATTGCCTTTATATTTTTTGTCAACAACCCAGCCGGCAACCTGTTCCGATCCCGTGCTCTAGGGACGGCACGTTCAAGCTTCCCATCGAGGACAACAAGACCTACATACATGCTCCGCTCACGCGGCGTTCACCTACGACCTCTTCTTCGGCGTCGTCGGGCATAGCCTTACTGTCGTTGGTATTGTACTGACGCCTCCTACGTGAAGCCCTTCATCGTGGAACGTGGACCACATCTTCATCGCGCCCGGGTAGACGGTGACCGCTCTGCTCATGGCCGTTTGCACCTCGCGTGGCCTGCGGAACGGTACTACATGGTGGCACGGCCGCTCCACCGCCATGTTGGAGTACAACGACGATGACGACGCGGCAACATCAGGTGGGGCGGCAGCGTACACTAATGATACCAACAATGACATATAATTTATTCTATTTATACTCCTATTGAGTTGTTCTTACTTTGTTAGATACTAGGAAATATGCCCGTGCGTTGCAACGGAGTTTATATTACTTGATAACTTATTACGTGATGATTTATTTAACGATCATGACATATATTTTATTTCATCTTACAACAATGGAACTCCTTTCCATCATGGCGGGCAGAGGATTAGAGACATCTGTTATGATCACACAATACAATATGGGGGGAGTTTCTTTGGGCGCGTGCACTCCGACATATATACGACGCCGCTACAAGAAAGGAGTAGCAGCGCGTCATGTCCGTGAGTAACAATAGTAGTGCACGCATTTCTGAAGGATAGGAGGCAGGCTGTCGCATTCTATAATTGAACCATGTTTCTCATTTCTTGCAACGGAAATATACATCTTGTGGCGAGATCACTTAAAATTGTAGCTGAAAGATTTCCTTAACTATCATGTCATGCATTTTAACTCACCTCAGAATCAAACTGTGTCTGGATTGTTCGCTCAAACCCCCGTATGTGAACAGAAGAGAATGGCCAACCATGAAAATTGTCCATATTCTAATTTGTTTGGAATCGTAGTCCATCCCATATTTGAACACACTATTCTAATTTGTACGGCACCAGATAGATTAGGTCCATCATATCCTTATTAGCAAATATTTGTGAGCGATGGACAAAAAGAATTCTCTCTCTTTAATATTAGATACATTCATATATTGCTGGTCAAAATGGAAGCACACTAACCTGGCCAATGCTTTAAGCTAATCGTAAATATCAGACGCTACTATATTCCACTTCCATCTCTGATCTCTCTCCCTTCCACACACACGCCTTTTTCCGGTCCCACTATGAACAGGCGTAGAAACCAAGCTAGAAGCTCCCTCCCTCTTTCTTTTTTTCTTCATTCCTCACGGCAAGAGAAAGTCCGGCCGTCGATAGGAGATTAGCTCGAGATTATTTATTTATCTCATAGGTTTGAATATTTTCACGGATTATTTTTATTTGTAGCCCCGAGCATGGCCCAAATTTATTTGGATCAAATCTCCAAACCACTCAGCTTTCGTAGAAAATCACTGGTTGAAAAAAAAAAAAAAAAGAACTACACACGCCGGACACGGGGCACCGGCCTCCCTCACTCGCTGAGGCAGGGGTGCCGCCGCCCTTTCCCGCCGCCGCTACATGCTCCATTAGGAACGCCCATAGCGTTTCTCGCTTCTCCCCACTTCCGTCCATGGCCCCAATCCAAGCCATGGAGGGGACTGAGAACTGCCGCACTGAGCCCGAAGCCTGGAAGGGTCCCTTGTGGGCTCGCCACCTCGCGCCCTCTTTGAATTCGAGCCATCCAGCGCCTGATTTTGATTTCTAGTAGGAAGCGTTCGAGCAATTGGGTCTGATTTTGATTTGATCTGTGGTGGCTTCGAATTTGGTCTGTGGTGCCTCGGTCTAGGTATATGCCCCGGTTGTTTGGGTCTCGATTTTTACTGCTTCCTATTTCTTTTCTCTTGTTTTTGATGCGCTAAGCAGGAATGTTCGATTGTTTGATTGTGTGTTCCTTCCATTTTTATATTATATTTATTTATAGGATGAGTTAGCCGTAGCGTTTGCGTATTTAATTTTTGCTAGGCGTCAGATACCGTGATGTGGCGGATCATGACTTTGTCAGCTAGTTGTCCGTGCGGATGCCAAGACAGCGTGGTAGAAATCGACAGTTTCTTTTCTTATCGAATGTGGATTAGGCCGGACCAAACAAAAAATAAGGGAAGAAATTTTGCCTTTTAACTATTAGAGAAGATAGATCACGTGACTTAAATCAGCATCTAATATGAGTTCATGATGAATACAGCGTTCCACTTCTACCGTATACACAAGAAAGCTAATATGACTCCAACTCTTTTTTATGGCTGCGTTATTATAGGAATTGAAAAAAGTGTGTTGCAAAAATCGCTTAATATTAGTTAGAAGAGATTTGGATTCCTATTATGTCACTACTCGGGGATCCATGGATCTATTTGTATTAGGATTCTTATATCTATCCAAGTTACACTAAAATTTCCGACATATATCATTATAAATAAAACAGGCAAGTTGTAGATAGCCAAACATAAACAACTTCTTTATTCACAGAGTTAGTTAGAAGAAGGTGGATGAAAAAAATGGATGGACGAAAAAAGATGGGCTGAAATTTTGCCTCTTTATTATTAGGTAGAGATATAGTAAAACTATCTATCTAGACATAGTTTCTACTTCTACGTAATAAAAAGGCTTACCTAGAAAAATATAAACAACTTAACCTAGAATGGAAGGTGTACATCTTAACCGAGACGGTCAAGTAACGATAACCGCCTCGGTTAACATGTGCTAACCGAGGCGGTTATTATAATTTGACTGCCTCGGTTAATAGGATAACCGAGGTGGTTGGGCAACCGCCTCGGTTAAGGCCACGATTAACCGTGACCTTATGTTCAAGGCGGTTAGGAAAACTACCTCGGTTAACCAAAAAAACCGCCTCGATTAAGTTTTCTGTAGTAGTGCTTATCGACCGGATCCTTTCTTTTTTAAAAAAAATTCCTAATATCTAAAAATATCTTTAATAAATACTAATTAAGATAACTGCACGTGGAGATGGACCCGGGGAGGGCGGCGGCGACGTGCGGCGCCTCCCCGCACCCTAGGGCTTGGGGTGGTTGCTGCCCACGTCGTTGCTTCTCTCTTTTTCTGGGTCTTTAGGCCTAATTGACCCTTATTTTCATGTCATGCGTGGCTACGTGTGACAGAACTCCCCCCTTCTCCGCTCGACACGTCCTCGCGGCGAAGTGCAAGCCATGTATTGGTCCCGTCTGGTGTTGGTGCTCTAACTCTAACCTCTTCCAAAAAGCAAGTCATTGTACCATTGATGTAGTAGTTTCCATCTTTATCGTTGTCTCCCAATTTCCTTTTGAACTCAACGTAGTATTGCAGTGTACCAATGTATCCAAAAATGAAGTAGGAAGTAGCGGGTATCGAAAGAAGAAGAGATGGGTGAATCATTGTATCCACACTAAATTTAGCCATTACTCATGGAGGCTACTAGAGGTTCCGAGGTATACTGTTAGCTGTTATGTCCATAAGGGCCAGTATGATCCGCCAGATTGTCGATGTTGTATATGCCGACGATGTTATGTGGAGGTCAATCATATTCCAAACATGCCCAAGTCTGATACTCTCGGTGAAAGAGTTTGAAGAATTGAATTTGGTATGAACCCAATATCAATATAGTTTACCTGAGCAATGATATGGCTGGCATTATCAATGAACGAGATTGATGCTCAAGGTACCGGGCATCCCAACTTCCACGTTTTCCCGAAAAGAATATGTGATGGCATAATAGAGGCTCCCTCCATAGACACTTGATGAGTTTTTAAAGCTAATAGTTCAATTTGTTGTAGACCCCCTTTTTGAGTTTCTGAAGTAGATCATGTAACAGTGTCGAAGCCGCTGGGAGATAGAGATGTTGATCATAGAAAATCAGCCCTTTTTCCATTGACCACACTGCTGACTACTGCCCCACTTGAATGGCCGTATATATTTTTCTAAGTATGTGCTGCTGTCTGATGGCATGCCAAATACAAGTAAAGATTGGGGCTTCGCTATTAGTGATGAAATCCAAGGCATTGGGCTACCGTGCTCTCATGGATTTGTTTATTGGACTATCTGTTAATTCTGAGGGGTTTACGTACCATGGGTGGAGGAGCTGGCAATGCCTGAGTAGTTGACTGAGCCTGATGTTGGCGCTGAGCAATCGAAGTATGAGAGCGCCCATCCTTTATATAGCGGAACTCCAGATCTGTGAAATCCCAATTAATTCTGCCAAGTCTCGCTAACCATGGTGCTACCAGGATAACATCGATGTCATTACATTGGTGCAAATATGGGTTACAGTCCCGGTTGGGAAACCTCTTTTCTCCCGGTTTTTCCAATCGTGACTGTCAATTCGGAACTAAAGGCCCACCCTTTAGTCCTGGGTGAAGCAACCGTTACTGAATGTGGACACGTAGTCCCATTTGGTAATACAAATCGGTATTTAATAGTAATCGAAGTGCCTTCCGAGCTTGCATATTTAGTCCCGGTTGGTTTTGCCAACCGGTGCTACATATTTCTTATTCTTAATATTTTCTATTATTTATTGTTTCTCTTCAATTTAATTCTTTTTTGGTTTCAATTAGGTTTCCGATTGTATATACTGTATAAGCTACTAATATATGTCCATATAATAATATAAATTCCAATGTGCGAGCAATATATAAATATATACATACATAACAAATGAAAATATGAGAAACAATAATACAAATATTGCAAAACCTTGTACCACATATATTACATTGTAAATGTTGACGGTGATTAACGATCATAGGAAAAAACACATGAACAAGAAAAAAAAATCCCGCGTTCCAAAAAGGAGTCTAAACCTTATTACTCGCACCCCCTTCATTTCGCTCTAGCTTTGCCACTGCGAAATAGCTGCACCGACGACGACCAGTGGCCGCTGTCAACGACGACTTGACGAGGAAGCGGAGGAAGTCAAACTTAAGAGTAGACGCAACGGTCGCATGCGCATTGCCTAGTGGCATTAGGCTATCCGCACTCGTGGTACTCTAAATTCATCCTCTAAAAGGCTTAGTCATCAAGATTCTCTCCAGTATACTTAATTTTCCCACACACATCCATCCTTTATATCATACTCTATCCATTGTGGGGTCCACTTATCACTTCATCTAAATATATCCATGTGTGATCTAGTTTTGAAGGATTTATTGATACGAATTTAATGGTGCAATCGGAATTTGATTTGCATTTTAGTTTGTGAGTTATAGTATTTTTTCTTTGTTCAGCTAATGGGGCCCGCCACTGCCTACTCGGACCCCTCTCTCCCGCATGCTCTCGCGCGCGTACTGCGTGCCGGCCCATGGGCCCCACCCCCCGTGATAGCGCAGCACCGTTCGGGCGCTGGGAATACCGGGCATCGCACACATAGCGCATCCTTTCCCGTACCCGCTGCGGTGTTTTCTATACACCAAATGCGTTACCAGACGCGTTTACAGGGTCCAGTCGGTTAGCCTTAGACAGCGGGCGGAGGAGCGCTATATATCTGAGCATGTCGCTAAGGAGTCAGGAACCAAGGTGGTGGTGTGCTCAGGTGGTGGTCGCCGGCGACGACATGAGCATGACCCAATGACAGAAATGGAATTGCAGCATCAGTATCCATCGTCCATGTAATTTCTCCTCTATACATCCCAAGTTCCCAACAGATCATTATTTCAACCACCTAAACATGCCTAAATTTAAATTTAATAATGTGTTTTGCTTGAGAGCTCATAGGTACTGTGCTACTGTAATTTTGTGAGTGAGAAAGCAGTCAGCTGCAGCTGCAGCGGCTAGCTGTAGAACAGCCAGCTTCCGAACAGCTTAACGACGACGACCCATGTTGAAGCATGGGCAGCACCAAATGTGATTGCAGCAGCCTCCAATGTGAATCTGCCCTCCGCCTCCCAATATTGCCGCGCAGACATACAGCGCAAGTGCCACAGCAGTCACCCCCAGGGACAGCAGCCAGCCTGTCCCGGCCGGCCACTGTGGCTGCAGGGCCGGCGGCTGAGGACGAGGAGCATCGCAGGCGCCGGACGGGACGACGCGGAAGACTCCGGCGGCGGTGAGGAAGAAGGCGTCCTTGCTGTTGTCCTCGGCCATGGACAGGACGCGGCCGCCGATGCCATTGCGTGCCGATGATGCTGCTGCGGCACGGCACGGGGCTGCTCCAGGAGCAGCTCACGTTCGGGCGGACCTGCTGGCCGGAGGAGTAGCGCCCGCTCCACACTCCGGAGGCGTACACGTAAAGGTACCTGTGTACCATGGAGTAATTAATAAAATCATAATGAGACATGTTGAATTGTTGATACATATGTAGATCGATGTTGACATCATGCATGCGTATACATGTACGTGTGGCTGTGTAGTACCTTCCCTTCAGCGAGGGTTCTGCTGATCCCCGGTAGACTAGACCCCCGACGATGGAGGGCATCCTGCTGTCTGCCGGACGCCCGCGGTTGACGACGACGGAGATGGTGGTGGCGACGCTGCTGGACGACGAGGACCTTCTTCCACCCAGCTGCTGCTGCTGCTTTGTGATCAGATACACCCTTTCGGACAGTTCCTGCACGTGGACGTCAATGTTTAATAATGCAGGTTTTTTCGTGAGTGTAGAATTAAAGTACTTCCTCCATCTTAAATTTTAAATTATAAGTCGTTTGCTCCTCTAAATTTGACCGTTTGTCTTATTTAATCAATTTATATAAAAATAGAAAAAAATTAATTTATTTTTAAAGAATTTTTATTAATAAAGCAAGCCACGATAAAAAATAATATTTTATAAAAAATTTTGAATAAAGGGGTGTTCGGCTGGTGGAATAAGTTCTTTGATAAAAGACAAGTCGACCTGGTTTAGTGTGAGAGAAAAATATTGTTAGAATGACTGATAAGTTCTACCGATAAGACAAAAGTCAAACGAGCCTAAGATGATTGATCAAATTTGATATAAAAAAAATCAAACACCGTCTCTTCTAAATTTGGATGGAGAAAGTACTAGATATGTGCCGTACGTACCTCATTGACGTCTGCGCACAAGAGGTGAGACGGCCTGTCGGAATCGAAGCTGCACGCGCTCGGGTTGCTCAGTCCCGCCGCGAACACCTCCGGCTTGTCCGTACTGTCCGGCCATTCGATTCCTCCGGACCCTGAAACGACCAAAACACATGCACAAATACGTTGAGAGATCGAATTAATAGTGACACATGCATGCATGTAGTAGTATGGCAATATATTGTATATAGCATATTTAATAGTCTTAGATATAGACGATACTCATACTAGCTATGTTGGGACTAGCTTGCATGTTTACAAATTAATTAATTAATTATTAAAGTAGGCCGCCAATAATAATATATATCATGTATCATACCGCCCACATTGAACCTCAAGATCTTGCCAAAGAATGAGGAATCGCCGCCGCTCCCGTTCTGCTTATTTGGTGAGGAATAGCCATAGCCGGTGATGAGGTACAGGTAATTGTCGCTGTCGTCAATACTGTGTCGGAACAGGATCTGACCACCATGTCTTTGGTATGAATACAACCTGTACTGTGGCCGGGGCAAACCCAGGGTAAAGATCCTTCTCACTTCAGATGGATGAGCTCGAGTAGCCTAGCGAAATATACACAATGAATAAATTATATGTATGTATGTATGTATGTATGTATGTATTTATGCGAAGGACAAAGACGAGTTTCTAGGGAATAATTAGATTCATCGCTGATCTTATCCGGTCTCTGATCATCATCTATCTCATGAGCAAAATAAACACTAGCTAGGTAATCCGTCCTAGCTAGATCTAGTTAGCTAGCTTAGGTTGCTTACGCACGTACGCATAACATAATGAACGAATCGAATGGTCGACTTCATTTTACATAGAGGAAAAGAAGAAAAGTACTAGAGATAATGTCTCTACGTACGTATAGTACCTTGGAATAGTCAGCACCAGCACCACCTGCTTGTTGGGCAGAGAACTCGGTGACAACGAGCTGGTACCTACACGGCCGGGACCGGGATCGGGTTCCATTCCCGGCGGCGGCGGCGCCACAAGCTGGCGACATACTGTTGTCGCAAATGTAGGAGACGAAGAACCGGCCGTTAGTGGTGAACTCCGGGTGGAACGCCACGCCCACCACCCGAAGCACGCCGTTGTGGTGGACTCGATCCGTGAGGTCGAGGAACGGCCGCCGCCGTGCGCTGCCGTCGTCGTTGATCTTCAGGGCGGCTCCGGCTCCGCGTCTGGGCATCGTGGCCAGCCACAGCTTGCCGTCCCGGCTGATCAAGAACACCCGGTCCGAGCCGTCTGGGTGAGGCGTCATGCTTAGGAAGGAGGAGGCAGCGCCGCCGCTGATTCTCTCCAGGCAAATGCGGCTGGTGTCCTGCTGCTCCGGCGCCGACGACCTTGTGGTGGTGGTACCAGCAGTGATGACGGGGTGGCGCTGCGCCTGCGCAGATGCGCAGAGGAGAGGAACCGAGAGATTCGTCGGATCATCAGCCGAGCTGAACACGAATGAAACAGACGGGATGCATCTCTGCAAGAGCAGTTGGGGAAAAATGGATTAAGGTCTTGCAGTCATAAGATTATTGGCACCTCGTTCTTCACACAGCATTCAATCCTTTATTTTATGTCCAAATTATCGAGCCCATCAAACATCTTGGATGACAAAGAACATGAATGCAGACAAGTACATATACGTATATATAAATTATGAGTTGAGCAGAAACAAACACATTGAGGATCGTCTTCAAACGTCCAAGTAAAACTTTGCTAAAAAAACACACAAAGAAGAAAGAACCATATTTATGCTTCTAGAGTTACAAGGTGGAAATAAAATTTGCACCAAATGCCTGCAGTGCAACATCGTCCAAAGGGGAGGGGAGGGGGAGGCAAAACCAGAAAGTATCCAAGAACACAGCCAAACATGGAGCAAAACCAAGCTTCAAAAAAACCCGGCAGTACGGCGTGGTCTGATGAATCAATAAAAACACACAAGCAATTAAAATTGAACTATGCAAGAATCACATATGCATGGTACACATACATGGAGCTAGGATCGATCGTCCTCAGATTCGAGATTTTTTTTTTTTTTTTTTGCCCCAAGAAAATTAAGACAAAAACAAACCACGAGATCAGAGAAACCACAGTGAGCTATAGCATGCCGTGGAGGGGAATATAAGATCTGGTACTGGAGGTGCTTGTCCGCGTGATGGGGAATGAAGCATCAGACGCGCACATATAGCAAGCACACTGCACACAGCCAGACATTTGAAAGAAAAAAAGAAAGAAAGAAAGAAAGAAAGAAAGAAAGAAAGAGAAACCTCACCATCGTTGGAAAAACCAAAAGAAGATGCCTAGCTGATCGGAGGAGTTGGTGGTTCGGTCGTCGACAGCTAGCGCTTCTCCGTGGTGATAGATGCGCCGAGAACGAAGCGGGCGGGGAGCTGGGGACGACATGGCCGATCCGGCCAAGGCCGGCCGGCGGCGTCGGCTCTGCCCATGTGCCGTGATGGTACCGGTACGGAGCCCGTGTGCAAGATGAAAACGAAGTGGGTAGTGTGAAGGTGTGGGAAACTGGGGACCGATGATCGAAGGCGAGGACGACCGGAAACGTCGTCGTCTCGTCCACAACTCCACATGAAACCACACAATGCAAGGACACAAGCTGAGATCGGAGCCGGCCACATCTAATGTGAGTAGCTAGCTAGCTAGTTTGGTGATTGCGGCGGGACCGACGACGGCACCAGCCACCAGCAGGATGCATGGTAGTAAAAAAGTAATAGTGCAGCCGGTATATATATATGTATATAAAAGGGTAAAAAATCAAGAAAGAAAAGTGGTAGTCGACAAATAAGGGCCCGTTCCTGACCGCTGCTAGCTGCTGCTTGCTGCAGCAGCACGAAGCTGGATGGATGTCTAGCTAGTAGTATTGATTTAATTTATTTCTTTACCGCGCATAGGAAGGATTTGACGATGGCGGCGCAGGTGGCGTCGGTGATTCGCAGTCCGTCAAGCTCCTCCCGCAGCGCGTCGTCGTCGACGGCGTCGCAGCAGCTGATGCCAGTGTTGCTGCAGAAGCGCAGTGGCTCTCCTAGCATAACCGGCGCCCCTGCATATGCATGCAAGTAAGGAAAGCGAGAGATCGGGCCCTGCTGCTAAATTATACATATATATGTGTGTGTGTGTGTGTGTGTGTGTGTGTGTCTATATATATATATATATATATATATATATATATATATGTGTGTGTGTGTATATATATATATATATATATACATACATACATAAAAGAAAACTGAAGCGCATGCAGTAGCGGCGGGCGCAGCTAGCTATAGCTAGGAGGAAGGATGTGATGATCTGAATCTGATCGGAGGAGAGCCAGAGCCCAGAGCCAGCCAGCTGCGTGCCTCACCGGAGTTGGCGCACACCGTGGGAAGAATGGGGGTCGTAGCAGACACGACGACAGTGCTGGCGGTGGTGGTTGCAGCAACTGCACGCGGTGGCGGAGTAGCGAACGAGCAGAAGCCGTAGCACCCGAGGACAAGGACGACCACGGCGAGCCGCGCAAACATCTCCTGCAACTTTGCGCACCTGTTGTCAAATCGAAAGAAAAAAGAAGGTAGCTAGAGAACTGAATGATGGAGGCAATGCGCGGGCCGGGCCGGGAGGGTTTATATAGCCCCGCTCTCGTCGCAAAACTAATGCACGGTGAGAGAGGGACGGCAAGGGAAAGATCCCGGAAGGTGCAGGAGCTGGCTTCCTCGAGTACTCTTTCTTCTTCCGATTCAATCAACAAATTCTCCCTGCAGCACGGACAACGGGTGGGAACTCCTTAGTTTTATATTTTCTGATTTATTACATAATAAAATTCATACGCGCTTTCTGTTTTTTTCCTACTTGTCTAAAGGTGTGCTGTAGATCACATTAGTACCGCCTTTTGCTCCCCTCAGTGTTGCAACCCAAGAGAGGCAAAGGCGAAGCGAATGGGGGAGTTTTGCATCTTCCCGCCCTGGACACTCGGTCACTGGGGCCCTGATGTCAGCCTCCCAGCCAAAGTCGGCACCCAGTCCAGTTCCCGTCGCCGACTTACTTCCTGTTTTAATTTGAAGTGGGGGCGATGCATGGCTCCAAATTAAATATCTCGACGCCAGTGAGCGACCGATTGGAGTTGGTATTGTCTCCAGTCCGGTACGGGAAATAATGTTGTTCCGCGACGCGACCAGCTCGTTACAAAACGATATCGTTAAGGGGTCATTTGGAATCTTTCATTTGGAGAAATTAAAATCTACTTAATAAACGCTGTTTGGTCTGTAATTTGCTGTTCCACCATTTTCTATAGTTCATATATATATGTCTATCTCAAATTTATAGAGTGGGAGAAATGAAAATTGATTCTATAAATCACCATATTATATTTCTATCTTGTAATACACTCTTTAACTCGTCTCTTTGGTACAAATACTATGCATAAGTATCTCATTCGTATAGCCAACAACAATATATAAATATAATCTATATACAACCATGCCAAGCTTAATTAATATGTATCTACATTATAGTTATTAAAATGAATTCAATTACATTGATTAAACACAACCTAACATAATTTTGTGACACACTAACACTTTACCGATGTTAAAGTGATTATTTTAATAGGCCAACCAGCAGAACTGGACATCTTGTCTCAACCTGAGGTCTTGTAGTGGGAAGAAGGGCTCGTTCGGCTGGCTGGAGATTGGCTGGAGGTGGCTGTTGCTATAGTGATCCGCAGAGAGGAGACAGTAGCAACGGCTGGAGCAGCAGCCGCCGAAGCCACCAGCCGAACGGAGCCGAAGTTTCAGACCATTGGTCTTGTCATAGGATTAGTAAGACTACCATAACACTGATATGGTGGTAGACCAGATGGGGTTACAAAAGCTCGAGGCGTTTAAAGAGGGAAGTGGATTGGTTTTTTTTTATCGATTGCGTTATTTAATCTCAAGCAGCTGTGATCCTCTAGTATATATAAAGAAGGTGATCTTATCTAATAAAAAAAAAAAGGGAAAGTGCATCGGTCCTCAAACTTGTACGGCTGTGTCATCCCGGTCTCTAAACTTACAAATCGACCATTTATGTCCTCAAACTTGTTCATTTGTGTCATCGCGGTCCCTAAACTTGTTTGGTTGTATCATCCCGGTCCCTAAACTTGAAAAATCACCCGTTTAAATGCTCAAACTTGTTTAGTTGTATCATGTCGGTTCCTAAACTTGGTTTTGAGTCTTATCTAGGTCAAATCAAGGCGATCTAAAAACTCTATATAAAAAATAATTCATAAGTTTTTCATATGAACTTAAATGGTGGCAAACTTTATACTAAAATTGTAGCCATCGACGCGATCTACAACTTTATAGTTGAAACCTTTTGAATTAAAAACTGTTTAGGGTTCCAAAATATTATTGTATGTTTATAAATTTTAAAATTTTAAATTTAAAATTAAATTTTAGGACGCTAAATGACTTCAAAAAAAAAAAACTTTTCAACTACAAAATTATAAATCCTATTGAGAACTATAACTTTCATACAGATTATGTCAATATCCAAAATTATTTGATATTTTTAAATTTTAAATTGCAAAATCTATAAATATACAACAATATTTGGGACCCTAAACAATTTTATTTCGAAAAAATTTCAACTACAAAGTTGTTTATCGCGTCGAGGGCTACAATTTTGATATAAAGTTTGTCTTAATTCGAGTTCGTATGAAAAAGTTATGAATTATTTTTTGATATAGAGTATTTAGATTACCAGATTTTGACCCAGATGAGACTCTACATGAAGTTTAAGGACCGGCATGACACAAGTTAACAAGTTTGAGGACTTAAACGGGTGATTTTCATGTTTAGGGATCGGGATGATACTGGTAGAACAAGTTTGAGGACCCGGAATGACACAACAATACAAGTTTTTGGGACGATGATGGACTTTCCTCTAAAAAAAACCTATACCACACGAATTCTGTAAGTTTCCCCCGAGAATGAGCGAGTTCTTGGACTTCCAAAAACGCAACTGAGCCCGATTTAATTTGAAACCAAACTAGGCTGGTTTTTAACGAGACCTCGGGCCCTTGCTGAAGAAACCGGCATGGACCACTTTTGACTGGTGGCAGACGGTGGACCACCTCAAACAAGAGTAGGTCGGTTTTCGCGTGATTCGCCCAAAATTGCTATTTCAATTCAATCTGAATTTAATTCCTTCTGTCTACATTTGTCATGCCGATCATATTTTGCTATGAGTAAATTGCACTGCGGGTACTTCAACTTTTGGTGAGTTCCCATCTAGATACTCGAACTGGAAAATATATCGCCTGGGTACTAAAACTATCTATCTCATGCACCCATGGTACAAAACACGACACGGGTGCAGCAAGTGCTAACATGGCGAGCCAACTCACCCCTGTACATGCCACGATCTCTTTGAGGCCATTTTCTCCCTCTTGCTGTCTCACTTTCATATGGACCCTGCTTGTCATCTTCTACCTCCGTCCATGGCATTGGGAGATGCAGGTCTGGTGCGGAGCGGGCGCATGTGGGGCGGTGGCTCACGGAGCTGGCCTGGCCCAGCATGGCGGGAGTAGCAGGGCGGGCGGTGGCTAACTCGTCATTTGATTCAAGGTATCGCGTAGAAAGGGAGTTGTAGATCAATCAGTGTGTTTCATCGTTGACTGCCAAAAGTAAGCATGAAGTGGCAAAATCCTTTGCATGCGTGTTGCTGCTGTTGTTCTCTCATTGTTCGCCTAAAAATAGCTAGTGCTGGCTTGATCAAGAGGAGAGAGGCATAGCAGGTTGCTGCAGGGCTATCCCTGCATGTTGCCGTGAGCCTTTACATGCTTGCACGTTTAATTTGACCGAAACAGAGAGAGGGCATTGCCGCTGATGGCCTACGTGATCGTTCATCTAGACATTAGGCTTAGGCCTCGGTCGGGATTGGCCAGCGATCAAAGCGGCAGATCACAGGGGGAGTCGCGACGGCATCGTGCGCCTAGGCTGGCTAACACGGGGGCTTCATGAGAAGGCGACAGAAGGTCGCGCGGTTTACCGAATGGAGCAAACATAGGAGCACAATGGTTTTTTTTCCAAGGCAACTACATGATGGCGGGGCAACTACATGATGGCGGGGTGAGTTGGCTTGCCACGTCAGCTTCTGCTGCACGCGTGGCGTGTTTTGTACCTTTAGTGCACGAGATAGATAGTTCTAGTATCTAAATGATACATTTTTCAGTTTGAGTACCTAGATAGGAATTCACCAAAAGTTAAAGTACCTACA
>JADLZL010004317.1:0-21463 GCA_015844335.1 Chrysopogon serrulatus
ATGCTTTTCTTAGGTGACGGAAACAAGTGCAACGGCCGTTACCACGCTTGGGAGTCGGGCGGTAATCTCGCCGCACGCTCGATGCACAGTTTTCGGGAAGCGCACCACATGTGTGCAAAAATTTTGTTGCCTCGGATGCTCATCTTTGGTGACGTGGAACAAGTGCACGGTCGTTACCACGTTTGGAGTCGGGTGGTAATCTCGCCGCGCGTTCGATGCACGACTTTTCGGAAACGCACCACAGGTGTGCAAAAAAAAATTTTATTGCGCGAGATGCTTCTCTTAGGTGACGTGGAACAAGTGCACGGTCGTTACCACGTTTCGAGTCGGTGGTAATGTCGTCGCACGTTCGATGTAACGGCTTTCGGGGAACACACTAGAAGTGTGCAAAAAAATTTTGTTGCACCGAATGCTCATCTTAGGTGGCGTGGAACAAGTGCACGGTCGTTACCACGTTTGGAGTCAGTGGTAATCTCGTCGCACATTCGATGCACAGTTTTCGGGAAGCGCACCACAAGTATACAAAAAAATTTTGTTGCATCGGATGCTCATCTTTGCTGACGTGGAAGAAGTGCACGGTCGTTACCACGTTTGGAGTCGGTGGTAATCTCGTCGCCGCACGTTCGATGCGACTTTAGGAAAGCGCACCACGGTGTGCAAAAAATTTTGTTGTGCCGGATGCTTATCTTAGGTGACGTGGAACAAGTG
The DNA here is from genome assembly GCA_015844335.1 of Chrysopogon serrulatus. Classification (NCBI taxonomy): domain Eukaryota; kingdom Viridiplantae; phylum Streptophyta; class Magnoliopsida; order Poales; family Poaceae; genus Chrysopogon; species Chrysopogon serrulatus. The sequence continues at coordinate 709 of JADLZL010004317.1, forward strand.
CACGATCGTTACCACATTTGGAGTCAATGGTAATGTCGTCGCTTGCGTTGATGCGACTTTCGGGAAGCACACCGAAGTGTGCAAAAAATTTTGTTACACCGGATGCTCATCTTAGGTGGCGTGGAACAAGTGCACGGTCGTTACCACGTTTGGAGTCTGTGGTAATCTCGTCGCACATTCGATGCACAGTTTTCGAAGCGCACCACAAGTGTACAAAAAATTTTGTTGCATCGGATGCCCATCTTTGGTGACGTGGAACAAGTGCACGGTCGTTACCATGTTTGGAGTCGGTGGTAATCTATCCCACGTTTGATGCACGCCTTTCAGGAAGCGCACCACCGGTGTGAAAAAATATTTGTTGAACCGGATCCTCAACTTAGGTGACGTGGAACAAGTGCACGATTCGTTAACACGTTTGAGTCAGTGGTAATCTCGCCGCACGTTCGATGCACGACTTTCGGGAAGCGCACCACAGGTGTGCAAAAAAATTTTATTGGCGCCCGGATGCTTATCTTAGGTGACGTGGAACAAGTGCACGGTCGTTACCACGTTTGGAGTCGATGGTAATGTCGTCGCACGTTCGATGCGACTTTCGGGGAAGCACACCGAAGTGTGCAAAAAATTTTGTTGCATCGGATTCTCATCTTAGGTGACGTGGAACAAGTGCACGGGTCGTTACCAAGTTTGGAGTCTGTGGTAATCTCGTCGCATGTTCGATGCGACTTTCGGGAAGCGCACCACAGTGTGCAAAAATTTTTGTTGTGCTAGATGCTTATCGTAGGTGACGTGGAACAAGTGCACAGTCGTTACCACGTTTGGAGTCAGTGGTAATGTCGTCGCACGTTTGATGCACGGCTTTCGGGAAGCACACCAGAAGTGTGCAAAATAATTTTGTTGCATCGGATGCTCATCTTAGGTGACGTGGAACAAGTGCACGGTCGTTACCACGTTTGGAGTCGGTGGTAATCTCGCCGCACGTTCGATGCGATTTTTTTCGGGAAGCGCACGACAAGTGTGCAAAAAAATTTTGTTGCATCGGATGCTCATCTTTGGTGACGTGGAACAAGTGCACGGTCGTTACCACGTTTGGAGTCAGTGGTAATCTCATCGCACGTTCGATGCACGACTTCGGGAAGCGCACCACAAGTGTGCAAAAAAAATTTTATTGCGCCAGATGCTTTTCTTAGGTGACGTGAAACAAGTGCACGGTCGTTACCACGTTTGGAGTCGGTGGTAATCTCGTCGCACGTTCGATGCACGCGGGAAGCGCACCACAAGTGTGCAAAAAATTTTGTTGCATCGGATGCTCATCTTTGGTGACGTGGAACAAGTGCACGGTCGTTACCACGTTTGGAGTCAGTGGTAATCTCGTCGCACGTTCGATGCACGACTTTCGGGAAACGCACCACAGGTGTGCAAAAAAAATTTTATTGCGCGAGATGCTTCTCTTAGGTGACGTGGAACAAGTGCACAGTCGTTACCACGTTTCGAGTCAGTGGTAATGTCGTCGCACGTTCGATGCACGGCTTTCGGGAACACACTAGAAGTGTGCAAAAAAAATTTTGTTGCACGAATGCTCATCTTAGGTGGCGTGGAACAAGTGCACGGTCGTTACCACGTTTGGAGTCAGTGGTAATCTCGTCGCACATTCGATGCACAGTTTTCGGGAAGCGCACCACAAGTATACAAAAAAATTTTGTTGCATCGGATGCTCATCTTTGGTGACGTGGAAGAAGTGCACGGTCGTTACCACGTTTGGAGTCAGTGGTAATCTCGTCGCACGTTCGATGCAGACTTTCGGGAAACGCACCACAGGTGTGCAAAAAATTTTGTTGTGCCGATGCTTATCTTAGGTGACGTGGAACAAGTGCACGGTCGTTACCACATTTGGAGTCAATGGTAATGTCGCCGCACGTTGATGCGGCTTTTCGGGAAGCACACCAGAAGTGTGCAAAAAATTTTGTTACACCGGATGCTCATCTTAGGTGACGTGGAACAAGTGCACGGTCGTTACCACGTTTGGAGTCAGTGGTAATCTCGTCGCACATTCGATGCACAGTTTTCGAGAAGCGCACCACAAGTGTAAAAAAATTTTGTTGCATCGGATGCTCATCTTTGGTGACGTGGAACAAGTGCACGGTCGTTACCACGTTTGGAGTCAGTGGTAATCTCGCCGCACGTTCGATGCGACTTTCGGGAAGCGCACCACAGGTGTGCAAAAAATTTTATTGCGCCGGATGCTTATCTTAGGTGACGTGGAACAAGTGTACGTCGTTACCACGTTTGGAGTCGGTGGTAAATGTCGCCGCACGTTCGATGCACGCTTTTCGGGAAGCACACCGAAGTGTGCAAAAAATTTTGTTGCATCGGATGCTCATCTAAGGTGACGTGGAACAAGTGCACGGTCGTTACCAAGTTTGGAGTCTGTGGTAATCTCGTCGCATGTTCGATGCACGACTTTCGGGAAGCGCACCACAGGTGTGCAAAAATTTTAGTTGTGCTAGATGCTTATCGTAGGTGACGTGGAACAAGTGCACGTCGTTACCACGTTTGGAGTCGGTGGTAATGTCGCCGCACGTTTGATGCACTTTCGGGAAGCACACCGAAGTGTGCAAAATAATTTTGTTGCATCGGATGCTCATCTTAGGTGACGTGGAACAAGTGCACGGTCGTTACCACGTTTGGAGTCGGTGGTAATCTCGTCGCACGTTCGATGCACGTTTTCGGGAAGCGCACCACAAGTGTGCAAAAAAATTTTGTTGCATCGGATGCTCATCTTTGGTGACGTGGAACAAGTGCGGTCGTTACCACGTTTGGAGTCGATGGTAATCTCGCCGCACGTTCGATGCACGACCGGGAAGCGCACCACAAGTGTGCAAAAAATTTTTATTGCGCCGGATGCTTTTCTTAGGTGACGTGGAACAAGTGCGTAGTCGTTACCACGTTTGGAGTCGGTGGTAATCTCGTCGCACGTTCGATGCATGGCTTTCGGGAAGCACACCGAAGTGTGCAAAAAAATTTTGTTGCACCGAATGCTCATCTTAGGTGGCGTGGAACAAGTGCACGGTCGTTACCACGTTTGGAGTCAGTGGTAATCTCGTCGCACGTTCGATGCACGACTTTCGGGAAGCGCACCACAGGTGTGCAAAAAATTTTGTTGTGCCAGATGCTTCTCTTAGGTGACGTGGAACAAGTGCACAGTCGTTACCACGTTTGGAGTCAGTGGTAATGTCGTCGCACGTTCGATGCACGGCTTTCGGGAAGCACACCAGAAGTGTGCAAAAAATTTTGTTGCACCGGATGCTCATCTTAGGTGACGTGGAACAAGTGCACGGTCGTTACCACGTTTGGAGTCGATGGTAATCTCGTCGCACATTCGATGCACGTTTTCGGGAAGCGCACCACAAGTATACAAAAAATTTTTGTTGCATCGGATGCTCATCTTTGGTGACGTGGAAGAAGTGCGGTCGTTACCACGTTTGGAGTCAGTGGTAATCTCGTCGCACGTTCGATGCACGGCTTTTAGGAAGCGCACCAGAAGTGTGCAAAAAAAATTTTGTTGCACCGGATGCTCATCTTAGGTGACGTGGAACAAGTGCACGGTCGTTACCACGTTTGGAGTCAGTGGTAATCTCGTCGCACATTCGATGCACAGTTTTCGGGAAGCGCACCACAAGTATACAAAAAAATTTTGTTGCATCGGATGCTCATCTTTGGTGACGTGGAAGAAGTGCACGGTCGTTACCACGTTTGGAGTCAGTGGTAATCTCGTCGCACGTTCGATGCAGACTTTCGGGAAACGCACCACAGGTGTGCAAAAAAATTTTGTTGTGCCAGATGCTTATCTTAGGTGACGTGGAACAAGTGCACAGTCGTTACCACATTTGGAGTCAATGGTAATGTCGTCGCACGTTGATGCACTTTCGGGAAGCACACCCAAGTGTGCAAAAAATTTTGTTACACCGGATGCTCATCTTAGGTGACGTGGAACAAGTGCACGGTCGTTACCACGTTTGGAGTCTGTGGTAATCTCGCCGCACATTCGATGCACAGTTTTTCGAAGCGCACCACAAGTGTACAAAAAATTTTGTTGCATCGGATGCTCATCTTTGGTGACGCGGAACAAGTGCACGGTCGTTACCACGTTTGGAGTCGAGTGGTAATCTCGTCGCACGTTCGATGCACGACTTTTCGGGAAGCGCACCCAGGTGTGCAAAAAAATTTTATTTGCGCCAGATGCTTATCTTAGGTGGCGTGGAACAAGTGCACCGTCGTTACCACGTTTGGAGTCGATGGTAATGTCGTCGCACGTTCGATGCACGGCTTTTCGGGAAGCACACCGAAGTGTGCAAAAAAAATTTTGTTGCATCGGATGCTCATCTTAGGTGACGTGGAACAAGTGCGGTCGTTACCAAGTTTGGAGTCTGTGGTAATCTCGTCGCATGTTCGATGCACGACTTTCGGGAAGCGCACCACAGGTGTGCAAAAAATTTTAGTTGTGCTAGATGCTTAACGTAGGTGACGTGGAACAAGTGCACAGTCGTTACCACGTTTGGAGTCGATGGTGGTAATGTCGTCGCACGTTTGATGCGGCTTTCGGGAAGCACACCGAAGTGTGCAAAATAATTTTGTTGCATCGGATGCTCATCTTAGGTGACGTGGAACAAGTGCACGCTCGTTACCACGTTTGGAGTCAGTGGTAATCTCGTCGCACGTTCGATGCACAGTTTTCGGGAAGCGCACCACAAGTGTGCAAAAAATTTTGTTGCATCGGATGCTCATCTTTGGTGACGTGGAACAAGTGCACGGTCGTTACCACGTTTGGAGTCAGTGGTAATCTCGTCGCACGTTCGATGCACGACTTCGGGAAGCGCACCACAAGTGTGCAAAAAAATTTATTGCGCCAGATGCTTTTCTTAGGTGACGTGGAACAAGTGCAGTCGTTACCACGTTTGGAGTCGTGGTAATGTCGTCGCACGTTCGATGCATGGCTTTTCGGGAAGCACACCGAAGTGTGCAAAAAATTTTGTTGCACCGAATGCTCATCTTAGGTGGCGTGGAACAAGTGCACGGTCGTTACCACGTTTGGAGTCGGGTGGTAATCTCGTCGCACGTTCGATGCACGACTTTCGGGAAGCGCACCACGGTGTGTGCAAAAATTTTGTTGTGCCGGATGCTTATCTTAGGTGACGTGGAACAAGTGCACAGTCGTTACCACGTTTGGAGTCAGTGGTAATGTCGTCGCACGTTCGATGCGACTTTTCGGGGAAGCACACCAGAAGTGTGCAAAAAATTTTGTTGCACCCGGATGCTCATCTTAGGTGACGTGGAACAAGTGCACGGTCGTTACCACGTTTGGAGTCGGTGGTAATCTCGTCGCACATTCGATGCACAGTGGGAAGGGGCGCACCACAAGTGTACAAAAAAAATTTTGTTGCATCGGATGCTCATCTTTGGTGACGTGGAAGAAGTGCACGGTCGTTACCACATTTGGAGTCAGTGGTAATCTCGTTGCGCACGTTCGATGCACGACTTTTCGGGAAGCGCACCACAGGTGTGCAAAAAAAAATTTTGTTGTGCCACATGCTTATCTTAGGTGACGTGGAACAAGTGCACGTCGTTACCACGTTTGGAGTCGGTGGTAATGTCGTCGCACGTTTGATGCACGGCTTTCGGGGAAGCACACCGAAGTGTGCAAAAAAAATTTGTTGCACCGGATGCTCATCTTAGGTGACGTGGAACAAGTGCACGGTCGTTACCACGTTTGGAGTCGGTGGTAATCTCGTCGCACGTTCGATGCACTTTTCGAGAAGCGCACCGCAAGTGTGCAAAAAAATTTTTGTTGCATCGGATGCTCATCTTTGGTGACATGGAACAAGTGCACGGTCGTTACCACGTTTGGAGTCGGTGGTAATCTCGTTGCACGTTCGATGCACGACTTTCGGGAAGCGCACCACAAGTGTGCAAAAAAATTTTATTGCGCCCTGATGCTTTTTCTTAGGTGACGTGGAACAAGTGCGAGTCGTTACCACGTTTGGAGTCGGTGGTAATGTCGTCGCACGTTCGATGCACGACTTCGGGGAAGCACACCGAAGTGTGCAAAAAAATTTTGTTGCATCGAATGCTCATCTTAGGTGGCGTGGAACAAGTGCACGGTCGTTACCACGTTTGGAGTCAGTGGTAATCTCGTCACACGTTCGATGCACGACTTTCGGGAAGCGCACCACAGGTGTGCAAAAAAAATTTTGTTGTGCCGGATGCTTATCTTAGGTGACGTGGAACAAGTGCACGGTCGTTACCACATTTGAGTCGGTGGTAATGTCGTCGCACGCGTCGATGCACGACTTTTAGGGAAGCACACCAGAAGTGTGCAAAAAAATTTTGTTGCATCGGATGCTCATCTTAGGTGACGTGGAACAAGTGCACGGTCGTTACCACGTTTGGAGTCGATGGTAATCTCGTCGCACATTCGATGCAGTTTCAGGGGAAGCGCACCACAAGTATACAAAAAATTTTTGTTGCATCGGATGCTCATCTTTGGTGACGTGGAAGAAGTGCACGGTCGTTACCACGTTTGAGTCGGTGGTAATGTCGTCGCACGTTCGATGCGGCGACTTTCGGGAAGCACACCACAAGTGTGCAAAAAATTTTGTTGCACCGGATGCTCATCTTAGGTGACGTGGAACAAGTGCACGGTCGTTACCACGTTTAGAGTCGGTGGTAATCTCGCCGCACGTTCGATGCACGATTTTCGGGAAGCGCACCACAGGTGTGCAAAAAATTTTGTTGCATCGGATGCTCATCTTTGGTGACGTGAAACAAGTGCACGGTCGTTACCACGTTTGGAGTCGATGGTAATCTCGTCGCACGTTCGATGCACGACTTTCGGAAACGCACCACAGGTGTGCAAAAAAAATTTTATTGCGCCGAGATGCTTCTCTTAGGTGACGTGGAACAAGTGCACGGTCGTTACCACGTTTCGAGTCAGTGGTAATGTCGTCGCACGTTCGATGCACGGCTTTCGGGAACACACTAGAAGTGTGCAAAAAAATTTTGTTGCACCGAATGCTCATCTTAGGTGGCGTGGAACAAGTGCACGGTCGTTACCACGTTTGGAGTCAGTGGTAATCTCGTCGCACATTCGATGCACAGTTTTTGGGAAGCGCACCACAAGTATACAAAAAAATTTTGTTGCATCGGATGCTCATCTTTGGTGACGTGGAAAAAGTGCACGGTCGTTACCACGTTTGGAGTCGTGGTAATCTCGTCGCACGTTCGATGCGACTTTTCGGGAAACGCACCACAGGTGTGCAAAAAATTTTGTTGTGCCGGATGATGCTTATCTTAGGTGACGTGGAACAAGTGCACAGTCGTTACCACATTTGGAGTCAATGGTAATGTCGTCGCACGTTGATGCACGGCTTTCGGGAAGCACACCAGAAGTGTGCAAAAAAATTTTGTTACACCGGATGCTCATCTTAGGTGACGTGGAACAAGTGCACGGTCGTTACCACGTTTGGAGTCGGTGGTAATCTCATCGCACGTTCGATGCACAGCTTTCAGGAAGCACACCACAAGTGTGCAAAAAAATTTTGTTGCATCGGATGCTCATCTTTGGTGACGTGGAACAAGTGCACGGTCGTTACCACGTTTGGAGTCAGTGGTAATCTCGTCGCACGTTCGATGCACGACTTTCGGGAAGCGCACCACAAGTGTGCAAAAAAAATTTTATTGCGCCAGATGCTTTTCTTAGGTGACGTGGAACAAGTGCACAGTCGTTACCACGTTTGGAGTCAGTGGTAATGTCGTCGCACGTTCGATGCATGGCTTTCGGGAAGCACACCAGAAGTGTGCAAAAAAATTTTGTTGCACCGAATGCTCATCTTAGGTGGCGTGGAACAAGTGCACGGTCGTTACCACGTTTGGTGTCAGTGGTAATCTCGTCGCACGTTCGATGCACGACTTTCGGGAAGCGCACCACAGGTGTGCAAAAAAATTTTGTTGTGCCAGATGCTTATCTTAGGTGACGTGGAACAAGTGCACAGTCGTTACCACGTTTGGAGTCAGTGGTAATGTCGTCGCACGTTCGATGCACGGCTTTCGGGAAGCACACCAGAAGTGTGCAAAAAATTTTGTTGTGCCACATGCTTATCTTAGGTGACGTGGAACAAGTGCACAGTCGTTACCACGTTTGGAGTCGGTGGTAATGTCGTCGCACGTTTGATGCACGGCTTTTCGGGGAAGCACACCGAAGTGTGCAAAAAAAAATTTGTTGCACCGGATGCTCGTCTTAGGTGACGTGGAACAAGTGCACGGTCGTTACCACGTTTGGAGTCGGTGGGTAATCTCGTCGCGACGTTCGATGCCGCTTTTCGGGGAAGCGCACCGCAAGTGTGCAAAAAATTTTGTTGCATCAGATGCTTATCTTTGGTGACGTGGAACAAGTGCACGGTCGTTACCACGTTTGGAGTCAGTGGTAATCTCGTCGCACGTTCGATGCACGGCTTTCGGGAAGCGCACCACAAGTGTGCAAAAAAAATTTTATTGCGCCAGATGCTTTTCTTAGGTGACGTGGAACAAGTGCAGAGTCGTTACCACGTTTGGAGTCGGTGGTAATGTCGCCGCACGTTCGATGCACGGCTTTTCGGGAAGCACACCGAAGTGTGCAAAAAAATTTTGTTGCACCGAATGCTCATCTTAGGTGGCGTGGAACAAGTGCACGGTCGTTACCACGTTTGGAGTCAGTGGTAATCTCGTCACACGTTCGATGCACGACTTTCGGGAAGCGCACCACAGGTGTGCAAAAAAATTTTGTTGTGCCAGATGCTTATCTTAGGTGACGTGGAACAAGTGCATAGTCGTTACCACATTTGGAGTCAGTGGTAATGTCGTCGCACGTTCGATGCACGGCTTTCGGGAAGCACACCAGAAGTGTGCAAAAAAATTTTGTTGCACCGGATGCTCATCTTAGGTGACGTGGAACAAGTGCGGTCGTTACCACGTTTGGAGTCGTGGTAATCTCGTCGCACATTCGATGCACAGTTTTTCGGGAAGCGCACCACAAGTATACAAAAAAATTTTGTTGCATCGGATGCTCATCTTTGGTGACGTGGAAGAAGTGCACGGTCGTTACCACGTTTGGAGTCAGTGGTAATGTCGTCGCACGTTCGATGCACGGCTTTCGGGAAGCACACCAGAAGTGTGCAAAAAAATTTTGTTGCACCGGATGCTCATCTTAGGTGACGTGGAACAAGTGCACGGTCGTTGCCACGTTTGGAGTCGGTGGTAATCTCGTCGCGCGACGTTTGATGTACAGTTTTTTCGGGAAGCGCACCACAAGTGTGCAAATAAATTTTGTTGCATCGGATGCTCATCTTTGGTGACGTGGAACAAGTGTACGGTCGTTACCACGTTTGGAGTCAGTGGTAATCTCGTCGCACGTTCGATGCACGACTTTCGGGAAGCGCACCACAGGTGTGCAAAAAAAAATTTTATTGCGCCGGATGCTTATCTTAGGTGACGTGGAACAAGAGCACAGTCGTTACCACATTTGGAGTCGGGTGGTAATGTCGTCGCACGTTCGATGCGGCTTTCGGGAAGCACACCGGAAGTGCAAAAAAAAAATTTTGTTGCACCGGATGCTCATCTTAGGTGACGTGGAACAAGTGCACCGTTGTTACCACACGTTCGGAGTCAGTGGCAATCTCGTCGCACGTTCGATGCACAGCTTTCGGGAAGCGCACCACAAGTGTGCAAAAAAATTTTGTTGCATCGGATGCTCATCTTTGGTGACGTGGAACAAGTGCACGGTCGTTACCACGTTTGGAGTCAGTGGTAATCTCGTCACACGTTCGATGCACGACTTTCGGGAGGTGCACCACAGGTGTGCAAAAAAATTTTGTTGCGCCAGATGCTTATCTTAGGTGATGTTGAACAAGTGCACAGTCGTTACCACGTTTGGAGTCAGTGGTAATGTCGTCGCACGTTCGATGCACGGCTTTCGGGAAGCACACTAGAAGTGTGCAAAAAAATTTTGTTGCACCGGATGCTCATCTTAGGTGACGTGGAACAAGTGCGGTCGTTACCACGTTTGGAGTCGGTGGTAATCTCGTCGCACGTTCGATGCACGACTTTCGGGAAGTGCACCACAGGTGTGCAAAAAAAATTTTGTTGCGCCCGGATGCTTATCTTAGGTGACGTGGAACAAGTGCACAGTCGTTTCCACGTTTGGAGTCGATGGCAATAATGTCGTCGCACGTTCGATGCACGGCTTTCGGAGAAGCACACCGAAGTGTGCAAAAAAATTTGTTGCACGGATGCTCATCTTAGGTGACGTGGAACAAGTGCACGGTTGATACCACACGTTTGGAGTCGGTGGCAATCTCGTCGCACGTTCGATGCACAGCTTTTCGGGAAGCGCACCACAAGTGTGCAAAAAATTTTGTTGCATCGGATGCTCATCTTTGGTGACGTGGAACAAGTGCACGGTCGTTACCACGTTTGGAGTCAGTGGTAATCTCGTCGCACGTTCGATGCACGACTTTCGGGAAGCGCACCACAGGTGTGCAAAAAAATTTTGTTGCGCCCGGATGCTTATCTTAGGTGATGTGGAACAAGTGCGCAGTCGTTACCACGTTTGGAGTCGGTGGTAATGTCGTCGCACGTTCGATGCACTTCGGGAAGCACACTAGAAGTGTGCAAAAAATTTTGTTGCGCCGGATGCTTATCTTAGGTGACGTGGAACAAGTGCACGGTCGTTACCACGTTTGGAGTCGATGGTAATGTCGTCGCACGCTCGATGCACGGGTTTCGGGAAGCACACCAGAAGTGTGCAAAAAAATTTTGTTGCACCGGATGCTCATCTTAGGTGACGTGGAACAAGTGCACGGTCGTTACCACGTTTGGAGTCAGTGGTAATCTCGTCGCACGTTCGATGCACGACTTTCGGGAAGCGCACCACAGGTGTGCAAAAAAATTTTGTTGCGCTGATGCTTATCTTAGGTGACGTGGAACAAGTGCACAGTCGTTACCACGTTTGGAGTCAGTGGTAATGTCGTCGCACGTTCGATGCACGGCTTTCGGGAAGCACACCAGACGTGTGCAAAAAAATTTTGTTGCACCGGATGCTCATCTTAGGTGACGTGGAACAAGTGCACGGTTGTTACCACACGTTTGGAGTCAGTGGCAATCTCGTCGCACGTTCGATGCACAGCTTTCGGGAAGCGCACCACAAGTGTGCAAAAAAATTTTGTTGCATCGGATGCTCATCTTTGGTGACGTGGAACAAGTGCACGGTCGTTACCACGTTTGGAGTCGGGTGGTAATCTCGTCACACGCCGATGCGACTTTCGGGAGGCGCACCACAGTGCGCAAAAAAAATTTTGTTGCGCCAGATGCTTATCTTAGGTGATGTTGAACAAGTGCACGAGTCGTTACCACGTTTGGAGTCGGTGGTAATGTCGCCGCACGCGTTCGATGCACGACTTTTCGGGGAAGCACACTAGAAGTGTGCAAAAAATTTTGTTGCACCGGATGCTCATCTTAGGTGACGTGGAACAAGTGCACGGTCGTTACCACGTTTGGAGTCGATGGTAATCTCGTCGCACGTTCGATCCACGACTTTCGGGAAGTGCACCACGGGTGTGCAAAAAAATTTTGTTGCGCCAGATGTTATCTTAGGTGACGTGGAACAAGTGCACGATCGTTACCACGATTGAGTCGGGGGGTAATGTCGCCGCACGTTCGATGCGGCTTTGGGAAGCACACGAAGTGTGCAAAAAATTTTGTTGCACCGGATGCTCATCTTAGGTGACGTGGAACAAGTGCACGGTCGTTACCACGTTTGGAGTCAGTGGTAATGTCGTCGCACGTTCGATGCACGGCTTTCGGGAAGGACACCAGAAGTGTGCAAAAAAATTTTGTTGCACCGATGCATATCTTAGGTGACGTGGAACAAGTGCACAGTCGTTACCACGTTTGGAGCCATTGGTAATGTCGTCGCACATTCGATGCACGGCTTTCGGGAAGCACACCAGAAGTGTGCAAAAAAATTTTGTTGCACCGGATGCTCATCTTAGGTGACGTGGAACAAGTGCACGGTTGTTACCACACGTTTGGAGTCAGTGGTAATCTCATCGCACGTTCGATGCACAGCTTTCGGGAAGCGCACCACAAGTGTGCAAAAAAATTTGTTGCATCGGATGCTCATCTTTGGTGACGTGGAACAAGTGCACGGTCGTTACCACGTTTGGAGTCAGTGGTAATCTCGTCGCACGTTCGATGCACGACTTTCGGAAGCGCACCACAGGTGTGCAAAAAAATTTTGTTGCGCCAGATGCTTATCTTAGGTGATGTGGAACAAGTGCGCAGTCGTTACCACGTTTGGAGTCAGTGGTAATGTCGTCGCACGTTCGATGCACGGCTTTCGGGAAGCACACTAGAAGTGTGCAAAAAATTTTTGTTGCGCCAGATGCTTATCTTAGGTGACGTGGAACAAGTGCACAGTCGTTACCACGTTTGGAGTCAGTGGTAATGTCGTCGCACGTTCGATGCACGGCTTTCGGGAAGCACACACAGAAGTGTGCAAAAAAATTTTGTTGCACCGGATGCTCATCTTAGGTGACGTGGAACAAGTGCACGGTCGTTACCACGTTTGGAGTCAGTGGTAATCTCGTCGCACGTTCGATGCACGACTTTCGGGAAGCGCACCACAGGTGTGCAAAAAAATTTTGTTGCGCTGATGCTTATCTTAGGTGACGTGGAACAAGTGCACAGTCGTTACCACGTTTGGAGTCAGTGGTAATGTCGTCGCACGTTCGATGCACGGCTTTCGGGAAGCACACCAGACGTGTGCAAAAAAATTTTGTTGCACCGGATGCTCATCTTAGGTGACGTGGAACAAGTGCACGGTTGTTACCACACGTTTGGAGTCAGTGGCAATCTCGTCGCACGTTCGATGCACAGCTTTCGGGAAGCGCACCACAAGTGTGCAAAAAAATTTTGTTGCATCGGATGCTCATCTTTGGTGACGTGGAACAAGTGCACGGTCGTTACCACGTTTGGAGTCAGTGGTAATCTCGTCACACGCTCGATGCACGACTTTCGGGAGGCGCACCACAGGTGCGCAAAAAAATTTTGTTGCGCCAGATGCTTATCTTAGGTGATGTTGAACAAGTGCACAGTCGTTACCACGTTTGGAGTCAGTGGTAATGTCGTCGCACGTTCGATGCACGGCTTTCGGGAAGCACACTAGAAGTGTGCAAAAAAATTTTGTTGCACCGGATGCTCATCTTAGGTGACGTGGAACAAGTGCACGGTCGTTACCACGTTTGGAGTCAGTGGTAATCTCGTCGCACGTTCGATCCACGACTTTCGGGAAGTGCACCACAGGTGTGCAAAAAAATTTTGTTGCGCCAGATGCTTATCTTAGGTGACGTGGAACAAGTGCACAGTCGTTACCACGATTGGAGTCAGGGGTAATGTCGCCGCACGTTCGATGCACGGCTTTCGGGAAGCACACCAGAAGTGTGCAAAAAATTTTGTTGCACCGATGCTCATCTTAGGTGACGTGGAACAAGTGCACGGTCGTTACCACGTTTGGAGTCGGTGGTGGTAATGTCGCCGCACGTTCGATGCACGACTTTTGGGGAAGCGCACCACAGGTGTGCAAAAAATTTTGTTGCGCCAGATGCATATCTTAGGTGACGTGGAACAAGTGCACAGTCGTTACCACGTTTGGAGTCAGTGGTAATGTCTTCGCACGTTCGATGCACGGCTTTCGGGAAGCACACTAGAAGTGTGCAACAAAATTTTGTTGCACCGGATGCTCATCTTAGGTGACGTGGAACAAGTGCACGGTCGTTACCACGTTTGGAGTCAGTGATAATCTCATCGCACGTTCGATGCACAGCTTTCGGGAAGCGCACCACAAGTGTGCAAAAAAAATTTGTTGCATCGGATGCTCATCTTTGGTGACGTGGAACAAGTGCACGGTCTTTACCACGTTTGGAGTCAGTGGTAATCTCGTCGCACGTTCGATGCACGACTTTCGGGAAGCGCACCACAGGTGTGCAAAAAAATTTTGTTGCGCCAGATGCTTATCTTAGGTGATGTGGAACAAGAGCGCAGTCGTTACCACGTTTGGAGTCAGTGGTAATGTCGCCGCACGCTCGATGCACGGCTTCGGGGGAAGCACACTAGAAGTGTGCAAAAAAATTTTGTTGCACCGGATGCTCATCTTAGGTGACGTGGAACAAGTGCACGGTCGTTACCACGTTTGGAGTCGATGTGGTAATCTCGCCGCACGCTCGATGCACGACTTTCGGGAAGCGCACCACAGGTGTGCAAAAAATTTTGTTGCACCGATGCTTATCTTAGGTGACGTGGAACAAGTGCACGGTCGTTACCACGTTTGGAGCCATTGGTAATGTCGCCGCACATTCGATGCACGGCTTTTCGGGAAGCACACCGAAGTGTGCAAAAAAATTTTGTTGCACCGGATGCTCATCTTAGGTGACGTGGAACAAGTGCACGGTTGTTACCACACGTTTGGAGTCGTGGTAATCTCATCGCGACGTTCGATGCACTCGGGAAGCGCACCACAAGTGTGCAAAAATTTTTGTTGCATCGGATGCTCATCTTTGGTGACGGAACAAGTGCACGGTCGTTACCACGTTTGGAGTCAGTGGTTATCTCGTCGCACGTTCGATGCACGACTTTCGGGAAGCGCACCACAGCTGTGCAAAAAAATTTTGTTGCGCCGATGCTTATCTTAGGTGACGTGGAGCAAGTGCACGGTCGTTACCACGTTTGGAGTCGGGTGGTAATGTCGCCGCACGTTCGATGCACGCTTTCGGGAAGGACACCAGAAGTGTGCAAAAAAATTTTGTTGCACCGGATGCTCATCTTAGGTGATGTGGAACAAGTGCACGGTCGTTACCACGTTTGGAGTCGGGTAGGTAAGCTCGTCGCACGCTCGATGCACGACTTTCGGAAGCGCACCACAGGTGTGCAAAAAAATTTTGTTGCGCCGATGCTTATCTTAGGTGACGTGGAACAAGTGCACAGCCGTTACCACGTTTTGAGTTAGTGGTAATGTCGCCGCACGCTCGATGCGGCTTTCGGGGAAGCACACCAGAAGTGTGCAAAAAAATTTTGTTGCACCGGATGCTCATCTTAGGTGACGTGGAACAAGTGCACGGTTGTTACCACACGTTTGGAGTCAGTGGCAATCTCGTCGCACGTTCGATGCACAGCTTTCGGGAAGCGCACCACAAGTGTGCAAAAAAATTTTGTTGCATCGGATGCTCATCTTTGGTGACGTGGAACAAGTGCACGGTCGTTACCACGTTTAGAGTCAGTGGTAATCTCGTCGCACGTTCGATGCACGACTTTCGGGAGGCGCACCACAGGTGTGCAAAAAAATTTTGTTGCGCCAGATGCTTATCTTAGATGATGTGGAACAAGTGCATAGTCGTTACCACGTTTGGTGTCAGTGGTAATGTCGTCGCACGTTCGATGCACGGCTTTCGGGAAGCACACTAGAAGTGTGCAAAAAAATTTTGTTACACCGGATGCTCATCTTAGGTGACGTGGAACAAGTGCACGGTTGTTACCACACGTTTGGAGTCGATGGTTATCTCGTCGCACGCTCGATGCACAGCGCGGGGAAGCACACCACAAGTGTGCAAAAAAATTTTGTTGCATCGGATGCTCATCTTTGGTGACGTGGAACAAGTGCACGGTCGTTACCACGTTTGGAGTCAGTGGTAATCTCGTCGCACGTTCGATGCACCACTTTCGGGAGGCGCACCACAGGTGTGCAAAAAATTTTGTTGCACCAGATGCTTATCTTAGGTGATGTGGAACAAGTGCACGTCGTTACCACGTTTGGAGTCAGTGGTAATGTCGCCGCATCGCTCGATGCACTTTTCGGGAAGCACACTAGAAGTGTGCAAAAAATTTTGTTGCACCGATGCTCATCTTAGGTGACGTGGAACAAGTGCACGGTTGTTACCACATGTTTGGAGTCGGCGGTAATCTCGCCGCACGCTCGATGCAGTAGTTTTTCGGGAAGCACACCACAAGTGTGCAAAAAAATTTTGTTGCATCGGATGCTCATCTTTGGTGACGTGGAACAAGTGCACGGTCGTTACCACGTTTGGAGTCAGTGGTAATCTCGTCGCACGTTCGATGCACGACTTTCGGGAAGCGCACCACAGGTGTGCAAAAATTTTGTTGCGCGCCGGATGCTTATCTTAGGTGATGTGGGACAAGTGCACAGTCGTTACCACGTTTGGAGTCAGTGGTAATGTCTTCGCACGCTCGATGCAATGGAAGCACACTAGAAGTGTGCAACAAAATTTTGTTGCACCCGATGCTCATCTTAGGTGACGTGGAACAAGTGCACGGTCGTTACCACGTTTGGAGTCAGTGATAATCTCGTCGCACGCCGATGCACAGCTTTTTAGGAAGCGCACCACAAGTGTGCAAAAAATTTTGTTGCATCGGATGCTCATCTTTGGTGACGTGGAACAACCTGCACGGTCTTTACCACGTTTGAGTCGGGTGGTAATCTCGCCGCGACGCTCGATGCACGACTTTTCGGAAGTGCACCACTGGTGTGCAAAAAATTTTTGTTGCGCCAGATGCTTATCTTAGGTGACGTGGAACAAGTGCGTACGCCGTTACCACGCATTGGAGTCGTGGTAATGTTGTCGCACGCTCGATGCACGGCTTTCGAAGCACACCAGAAGTGTGCAAAAAATTTTGTTGCACCGATGCTCATCTTAGGTGACGTGGAACAAGTGCACGATCGTTACCACGTTTGGAGTCAGTGGTAATCTCGTCGCACGTTCGATGCACGACTTTCGGGAAGCGCACCACAGGTGTGCAAAAAAATTTTGTTGCACCGATGCTTATCTTAGGTGACGTGGAACAAGTGCACAGTCGTTACCATGTTTGGAGTCAGTGGTAATGTCGTCGCACATTCGATGCACGGCTTTCGGGAAGCACACCAGAAGTGTGCA
This sequence comes from Chrysopogon serrulatus, assembly GCA_015844335.1. NCBI lineage: Eukaryota > Viridiplantae > Streptophyta > Magnoliopsida > Poales > Poaceae > Chrysopogon > Chrysopogon serrulatus. The sequence goes on from JADLZL010004317.1 coordinate 17,736, forward strand.
AAAAAATTTTGTTGCACCGGATGCTCATCTTAGGTGATGTGGAACAAGCAACGGCTGTTACCACACATTGGAGTCAAGTGGTAATCTCATCGCACGCTCGATGCACAGCTTTCGGAAGCGCACCACAAGTGTGCAAAAAATTTTTGTTGCATCGGATGCTCATCTTTGGTGACGTGGAACAAGTGCACGGTCGTTACCACGTTTGGAGTCGTGGTAATCTCGTCGCACGTTCGATGCACGACTTCGGGAAGCGCACCACAGGTGTGCAAAAATTTTGTTGCACCGATGCTTATCTTAGGTGACGTGGAGCAAGTGCACGCAGTCGTTACCACGTTTGGAGTCATGGGTAATGTCGTCGCACGCTCGATGCACGGGTTGAAGCGCACCAGAAGTGTGCAAAAAAAATTTGTTGCACCGGATGCTCATCTTAGGTGATGTGGAACAAGTGCAACGGTCGTTACCACGCTTGGAGTCATTGGTAAGCTCGTAGCACGCTCGATGCACGACTTTCGAAGCGCACCACGTGTGCAAAAATTTTGTTGGCGCCGATGCTTATCTTAGGTGACGTGGAACAAGTGTAACCGCCGCTACCACGCTTGGAGTTAGGTGGTAATGTCGCCGCACGCTCGATGCACGGCTTTCGGAGGAACACCGAAGTGTGCAAAAATTTTGTTGCACCGGATGCTCATCTTAGGTGACGTGGAACAAGTGCACGGTTGTTACCACACGTTTGAGTCAGTGGTAGTCTCGTCGCACGCTCGATGCACTTTTTCTGAAGCGCACCACAAGTGTGCAAAAATTTTGTTGCATCGATGCTCATCTTTGGTGACGTGGAACAAGTGCACGGTCGTTACCACGTTTAGAGTCATGGTAATCTCGTCGCACGCTCGATGCACGACTTTCGAGGCGCACCACACAGGTGTGCAAAAATTTTGTTGCGCCAGATGCTTATCTTAGGTGATGTGGAACAAGTGCACAGTCGCTACCACATTTGGAGTCATGGTAATGTCTTCGCACGCTCGATGCACGGCTTTCGGAAGCACATTTTCAGAAGTGTGCAACAAAATTTTGTTGCACCGGATGCTCATCTTAGGTGACGTGGAACAAGTGCACGGTCGTTACCACGTTTGGAGTCATGGATAATCTCGTCGCACGCCGATGCACAGCTTTTAGGAAGCGCACCACAAGCAAAAAAAAAAATTTTGTTGCATCGGATGCTCATCTTTGGTGACGGAACAACTGCACGGTCGCTACCACGCTTGAGTCGTGGTAATCTCGCCGTGACGCCCGATGCACGACTCGGGGAAGGGCAGCGACAGGTGTGCAAAAAAATTTTGTTGGCGCCAGATGCTTATCTTAGGTGACGTGGAACAAGTGCACAGTCGTTACAACGATTGAGTCGGTGGTAATGTTGTCGCACGTTCGATGCACGGCTTTTCGGAAGCACACCAGAAGTGTGCAAAAAATTTTGTTGCACCGATGCTCATCTTAGGTGACATTGGAACAAGTGCACGGTCGTTACCACGCTTTTGGAGTCGTGGTAATCTCGTCGCACGCTCGATGCATGACTTTCGGAAGCGCACTACGTGTGCAAAAAAAATTTTGTTGCACCGATGCTTATCTTAGGTGGCGCGGAACAAGTGCACAGTCGTTACCATGTTTGGAGTCAGTGGTAATGTCGCCGCATTTCGATGCACGGCTTTCGAAGCACACCGTAAGTGTGCAAAAAATTTGTTGCAATCGATGCTCATCTTAGGTGATGTGGAACAAGTGCACGGCTGTTACCACACATTTGAGTCGGTAATCTCATCGCGACGCTCGATGCACTGACTTTTCGGGAAGCGCATCACAAGTGTGCAAAAAATTTTGTTGCATCGGATGCTCATCTTTGGTGACGGAACAAGTGCACGGTCGTTACTAACGCTTGGAGTCGCTGGTTATCTCGCCGCACGTTCGGACATGCACGACTTCGAAGCGCACCCGGGTGTGCAAAAAAAATTTTGTTGGCCCGATGCTTATCTTAGGTGACGTGGAGCGAAGTGCATGCCGTTACCACGTTTGGAGTCGCTGGTAATGTCGTCGCACGCTCGATGCGCGGCTTTTCGGGAAGCACGACAGTAAGTGTGCAAAAATTTTGTTGCACCGGATGCTCATCTTAGGTGATGTGGAACAAGTGCACGGTCGTTACCACGCTTTGAGTCGGGTAAGCTCGTCGCACGCTCGATGCACGACTTTTGAAGCGCACCATAGGTGTGCAAAAAAATTTTGTTGCGCCGATGTTTATCTTAGGTGACGTGGAACAAGTGCACGTTACCGTTACCACGTTTGAGTCGCTGGTAATGTCGCCGCACGCTCGATGCACGGCTTTCGAAGCAGCACACCGAAGTGTGCAAAAATTTTGTTGCACCGATGCTCATCTTAGGTGACGTGGAACAAGTGCACGCGGTTGTTGTTACCACACGTTTGGAGTCGATGGCAATCTCGTCGCACGCTCGATGCACAGCTTTTCGGGGAAGCGCACCACAAGTGTGCAAAAAAAATTTTGTTGCATCGGATGCTCATCTTTGGTGACGTGGAACAAGTGCACGGCTGTTACCACACATTTGGAGTCGGGTGGTAATCTCATCGCGACGCTCGATGCACAGCTTTTCGAAGCGCGTACCACAAGTGTGCAAAAAATTTTGTTGCATCGGATGCTCATCTTTGGTGACGGAACAAGTGCACGGGTCGCTACCATGTTTGAGTCGGGGTTATCTCGTCGCGACGCTCGATGCACGACTTTCGGGAAGCCGCACTACAGGTGTGCAAAAAATTTTGTTGCGCCGATGCTTATCTTAGGTGACGTGGAGCAAGTGCACGGTCGTTACCACGTTTGGAGTCGGTAATGTCGCCGAGACGTTCGATGCACTCGGGGGAAGCACACCAGAAGTGTGCAAAAAAAATTTTGTTGCACCGGATACTTCGTCTTAGGTGATGTGGAACAAGTGCGGTCGTTACCACGTTTGGAGTCGATTGTAAGCTCGTCGCACGTTCGATGCACGACTTTCGGAAGCGCACCAGTGTGTGCAAAAATTTTGTTTGCGCTGATGCTTATCTTAGGTGACGTGGAACAAGTGCAATGCTACCACGTTTGGGGTCGATGGTAATGTCGTCGCACGTTCGATGCACGGCTTTCGGGGGCACCAGAAGTGTGCAAAAATTTTGTTGCACGGATGCTCATCTTAGGTGACGTGGAACAAGTGCGTTTGTTACCACACGTTTGGAGTCGGTGGCAATCTCGTCTGTACGTTCGATGCACAGGCGGGAAGCGCACCACAAGTGTGCAAAAAATTTTGTTGCACCGGATGCTCATCTTAGGTGACGGAACAAGTGCACGGTCGTTACCACGTTTGGAGTCGTGGTAATCTCGCCGCACGTTCGATGCCACGACGCCGGAGGGCGCACCACGGTAAAAAAAATTTTGTTGCGCCCGGATGCTTATCTTAGGTGATGTGGAACAAGTGTACGTCGTTACCACGCTTGGTGTCGGTGGTAATGTCGCCGCGACGTTCGATGCACTTCGGGAAGCACACTAGAAGTGTGCAAAAAAAATTTTGTTACACCGATGCTCATCTTAGGTGGCGTGGAACAAGCACGGTTGTTACCACACGTTTGGAGTCTCTGGTTATCTCGCCGCGACGCTCGGCGCACGCTTCGAAGCACACCGCGTGCAAAAATTTTGCTGCATC
>JADLZL010004318.1:0-134458 GCA_015844335.1 Chrysopogon serrulatus
GCGGACCCGTCAACACAACTAACAGCAGCACGAATCTTACAGCACAATCAATGGACGAAAAAACGACAGAAACAAGGGAATAAAATCTGTTGATAGACAAATAACAACTTTCTTTTTAGAGATGCTTTTCAGGATGGCTTTTTGATCGACGTTTCTCTTTCGACTCTGCCTGTCAGTGATAGCCAACATCGTGCCAGCCTTTACGACAAGTCGACAAGGCAGTGGGCATACTACGGTGGTACCAGTGAGTAATTATGCTACGTGTACTCCTCTGGCCGGTGGGAGAGCTGCACTCTACCCGCTCGATTAAGAACACCCGGGGCAGCGCAGGCTCGCCTATCGCGTGCACATCTGTTCTACTATATTAAACCAAGCGATGCTTCTTCTTAAGTTGTATATAAATTGAAAACACTCACGTGTGTACTACGGTACGTACGTGTGGCAGGAGTTGTGCAGCACGATCAGCGTCCAGATGATGCTATGGGCGAGTAGGACACAAACAGCGACCTCGAAAGGTATCATTTTCTGTTTGGCGTGAAAAACTAAACCACGATTATTTCCGTTGTTCCAGTTATCCTGATTACCTGCGCGTCGAGACCACGCAAAGGGACAAGATACTTCCTTAGCCTTATCGAGAGTCCAAATACACGACACTATTCACACTATGAATGGATCATTATGCACGTGTATTCATCTTTTATGTACTGACGATACCCAAAACCTTACGCTATGAGTATCTATGAGAGGCTAAAATTATGTCGATAAGTCTCAAAATTGATGGAGTTGCTAGCACATGCTTTTCGCTGTCACTTTGATTTTGATGGCTGTAAATCTATCTTAAATTGTAAGCGTTTTAACTCTCTTCATCTTGAATTGTAAGTCATTTTTTAATATTTTTTCTCAATCAAAACACTTTAAGTTTGGCTAAATCTATATATATAATAACTATTATGATATAAAAATAAGTATCATCTCTAAAAATTTTAGTCAAAATGTTACTTTGACTCCAAGAAAGGTATAATAACTTATAATTCTAAAATGCAGTATTTCTCTATTGTGGTCTAGAGAACACCGTAGTTTTTCTTCAAACACGATTGTTGTGCCATATGAACGTAATCCAACTTAAGACGGTTCTACCCATATGCTTAAATGCATAATATAAACAAATATTCCGCCGATTTGCCCTCTAGTCAAAAAGAGGAGATAAGCCATCAAAGAGTAATTCTCCGGCCCATTGTCAGCTTCGCCTCGGAGACATAAATATTTCCATAATTTTACAAATAATAAATATTATCGACAAGATCATACTAATATCATCTAAAGATCTTTAGATCTAGATTTAAACAAAATTATTTAAAGATATATGGTTGGCATGATTTCGGCAAACGTGCCCACCAGCTTACTCATGAAAGAGTGCCAGTACGCACATGGATGGAACCGAATCTCTTGTCCCCGACTCGCGGCCTGGGGCGCCTTATACAGAAAGCATCTGGAGTAGACAAGGCGGCGCCGGGCGGCGTAAAGGGCGCGTCAGTCGAGATCCCCAAGGCCAAAATCTCCGCCAACCATGTCCATGGGCCCCGCGGCCCGTCGCTTCCGTGGCAGCCCCGGCCACAGAGGGCAGATGCGCACGCCACGCGTTACTCGTCGCGGAACGAACCGGACGAGGCGCGCGACGCGACCGCCCAAAACCGCGTGGTCCGGGCCCGCCACGCGGCCGCAGACCATGGGCCTTATATAGCGCGCTGTTCGCACCCGCGCTCCCAGTCTCGCCCGCTCGCTCTCACACGGCTCATTCCCCTCGCCTGCGTCGCCGCGCCTCGCCTCGCCTCGCCTCCGATCGAATCGAGTCGGTTGGGCTTGAGCCTCGTGCCCGATCCTGGCCGGCTCCTCCTCCCAGTCCCAGCCCAGGAATAGGATAGCGAAAGGCAACGAGATCCCACGCGCGCACGGAGACCGCGAGAAGGGGAGGAGGGCGACAACGCGTGCGTGGCCGCGAGGGGAAATGGGATCGGAGGGACGGACCTGGAACGGCGCCGCAGGCGTAGCGGCAGTGGCCATGGCGGCGTGGGGAGGAAAAAGCGACCACCGCGGCCATGCCATGCAGCAGCGCCCATGGAGGTTCCCAGGCTGGCGGCCTCCGTCGACATATCGCTGCCGCTCCCGGAGATGTCGCCCTGAAATCATGCAAGTACCCTCCCCCCCACCCTGCCTTCCTTCTCTCCCATCTCTCTTCGATCCTCTTGCTTCCGCTCGCGCCCAGGCTGGTCTCGTGCCGCCGCGTGACATGTTCGAGCAGTAGTCGCGAGCGCGCACGGGGCGGCGGCGTACGCGTGCCCGCGCGCGAACGAGCCGGTAGTGTTTGAGGAAATGCCTCCTCAATTGTCCTGATGCACGGAGAGCCTCTCTGATTTGGGGATTGCTGATGCTTTTTTCAGATTTATCTGCTGGGGAATTGGTCTGCGGGTGGGGCGGGATTGACAGCTCGCGCTTCTCCATCGAGACCGTGTCTGAGGTACCAATCTATGAGTTCCTGTTCCCTGACAGTGAGTCTAGTAAATGAATAAATTCGTGCTGCTTGAAAAGTATTTGCTTTTGAATCTTTTTTTTCTCTTCTGGCTGTAAAGTCTGCTTGTCCGCTTCCTGCTACTCGTTCTTCCCCATTTTGCTGATGGAAACGGCAAGTGCAGGGCTCCCAACGCTTTTTGCAAACTTTGTACGATTAGATACTCCCCAGGAAAGTGCTGTATATTTCCTTCGGCCTGTATCATTTTCTGCTGTCATTGTCACATCTGCCCCACCATGCTGCAACATTAGAAAATAAAAGAGCCTGCTTTCTCTGTATCTGCACTTAGTTCAACCATAGGATGATTCGTATGAACAGTGATTCATTGATTCATGTGTGCAGCAACAGTTTCTTTCAAATTGTAGTCTGTGATGTTTATTCCTTACTACCTACAGTGCTCAAGGTTTCTGTCAAAGAAGAAGATGACAATGAGTCTTCTGTTACTGTTCGTTGTATGGACCAAACACAGACTTGGTGATTGATCGGAAAAAAGGGAATTGAAGGTGAGAATCTGAGTGGTATTATATGCAGGGCTTTTGCTTTTGGTCAAAAAAAAAAAAGAATCTGAGTGGTACAAGACTGTGTGTTACCTATAGTATTCCACAATGATTCTCGGCTTCTAGCATTACCCCTTGTGTTGGTGCCATATTTTATAGTGGCACATTTTTCAATCTTCTAGACACTGAATAGTCATGGTTTTGTTGTCCTACCAACATTACCTTTTTGTTTCATATCTGTACCTTTTTCCTGATGAATGGATTATCATTTTCATTTCTGAATAATGTTAACATAGAATGATAATTTTAAGGGTCCCTAGACTACACATAGTATAATGTATCCAAAAAATAAATCTCATTTCGGTTCTAAAATATTTCCTAATGCATACATCTATTACCGTCATGGTTAGGCTACATACCATATCTCTCAGCTGCAGGGTTCGAGGCTCAGCTACTTGGAATATTTGAGAATGGAGTAGTTCAGTCATTCATCTATGCTAGAACACTGTCACCTACAGGTAGGCATACTTCCCGTCTGGGGTCCTAATCAATTTAGTGCAATAGTTTTCTCTATTCTCCTTTGTAGTTTTAGTTGCAATTTCAAATGCAAGTTCAAAGGAGCTATGTTGTCAATTGCCTAGCAGAGCTAGGGTCTGTCCTCTTTGACAGCCCCCTATCCTTGATGGTTAGTTTCTTGGTAGTATTTCTGAGAATCCGGCCCCTTTTCTATTTTAGGGTGGCGAATGTAATTTCTTAGTTATATGGGGATTGTGTGTGGCATGTGTTTAGGGCTCTTGCCTTTCTTTCTTCTTAATATAATGAAAGCGCAGCTCTATAATTTTCGAGAAAAAAAAAGGAGCTATGTTTTTCCTTCCTTTATAGTTAGCACCATCCATGATTTGGTGCATCAATTTGAAGCCTTGGATGTTTGGAGGTTTTATGAAATGCTCCTGTCAACTCTATTGACCCTCATTTTTTGTTTTCTAGACATGAGATCCTAAAATAGCAGCTGAAATTGCTAAGGAGCTACGTAAATTCCATCAAAATAGACATACCAGGGTCTAAAAACGCGAAGTTGTGGAATGATATATTCAAGTTTTTTGGAGAAAGGTAGGTGACTTATGTTGCTTGTTTGAGACTGCTTTTATGTCAATGGCATCTTAAACATGACACCTTTCTTGGCACAAGTTAGTAACATAAATAATATTTATGTGTGCTATCAAATGCCTTGCAGCTGCAGCATTGAAGTTTGAGGATAACGAGAAGCAGAAAGAGATATGAAAAGATCTCATTTAAGGGAAATACAAAATGAAGTTCAAGAACTTAAGGTACCTTGAAGTTGACAATGTACCTTCTGATATTTCGGGCCCATTTTGCCCTTCTTAGATTCATATTTTTTTTCCTTGGGCGCAAATAGTAGTTGATCCTTCTCTGGTATAGTAGTGGGAAATATCCATGTAGCATAGTTATGAAGCAAAATGCTGGTTGTGGTGGTGATGGGTTTTAGGTCCATACTAGGGAACTAAAACCAAAAAGATATGCCAGTTCCTACGGTCTGTGCTTCATATTTCTTCATCAATGTCCATGCACCTTTTAGGATCTCTTGGACAATCTGCATGCACCGGTGGTTTATGCACACAATGACTTGCTTTCAGGAAATCTGATGCTCAATGATTTGGAAGGTAAAAATCTTTTCCTTTGTATCAGTTCCCCCATTTTTATTATTATTCATTGCAAAAAGTAAGTGGTGGTGTGCCTGTTGTTTACTCTGTCAGGAAATTATATTTTATTGATTTTGAGTATGGGTCATACAGCTACCGTGGCTATGACATTGCAAACCATTTCAATGAGTATGCAGGTTTTGATTGTGATTATAATCTGTAAGTTCCCTCCATGTCAACGAAATATTCCAAATCAATATTATTGTTGTCATGTTTTTAGTCAGCAGTATTAATTTGATTGTGTCATTAGGTACCCAGATAAAGATGCCCAGTATAACTTCTTCAGGAATTATCTAAACCCTGATAGACCTAGTGAGGTATGTGAAATAAAACCAATTGAATTCTATTCTTGGAATTCAAAGTTCTTTCTAGAGTAAATGAAGCTTTCTGCTAGCACCTACTCTTGTAACATATATTTGATGCTATGAGTTGTTCCGTCTTTGCTTGTTTTTATAAAGTTAGTAATACCTCCATATGCTACATGTGTTTGACATTTAGAGTGTTTTTAAGCTGGACATGTATTAGTTAGCATTTGTTTGTATTAGCTACTGTGATATCTCAGATGTTTGACATTCATAGAATGCTGAAATACATCAAGAGTTTTTTTTTTTTTACCCACAGCATAACATTTTGATTTTTTGTTCTGATGTAATTCATGATTCTCTGTTTTTCTTTTTTTTTTTTCACTGACAGGCGCAGGCACAAGATATGGAAGTACTTTATGTGAAACAAACACTTTCAGACTAGCATCGCACATTTACTGGGCATTATGGGCCCTTATTCAGGTGAGCAAGGTTATTCATTCTGTACCCATGAATTTTCTTTTGGGTCACCTAGGTTGATTCCCATGTAAAACATACTGTGAATGGCAAAACTTTATGATTGGCACATGAATGCAGGCAAAAGGTATCCCCAATTGACTTTGACTATCTTGGATACTTCTTCTTACGGTATGGTGAGTACAAAAACAGAGGGAGTCCTGCATCTCCTTGGCAAAAAGCTTCCTCTCCGAGCTAAGAAATGGCTAGAGCCTGAGAATCTGTTTACGAGGTTGTACTGTTGTACGATACTCAGGGCGGGTACGGCTGCTACTCAGAAACTCTATTATAGTTGTGGTAGCAGCCCTTCATTTGTTGTATTTGATGTTAGGTTCGTCATCGCCTAATCGGAAAGTCACATGATCCGTCCTCGGGAACACAGGGTGGCAAGATGTGTACTTATATTTGTAATAAACACAATCATGATGCTTTGTGCCCTGTGCAATTCGTTGTGCACATAAGCATTCCGTGTTTTGATACATCATTTTGAGGAACTGCACAAGTTTTTGTTCTTCGATTGAGTCGATATAATGTTTTTCATGACGGTGTGTTCCTTTGGATGTGCGTACACACACACACACACACACACACACACACACACACACATAAGGGTCCCAATCAACCACGATGCAAGCCATGCCCAATTTACATAAACATGTCAAATAATTAATTCTAAAGCATGTTTAAGTTTATGATCACATAAGTTTTACAAAAGCATGTTTGAGTTCTCATCAATTTCAAAGAGTCCATCGCGCTCATGCACATTTCAAATAGTTCATCGTGCTCGTGCACACACGGAGTAAGCCAAACATGCTACAATGGCATGCATACAATAGAGCACATAAGCAGAACATGTCTTGTTACAATGGTCATGAATCCCGAGACATATTTCTCGTATAGCCGTCGCCCATCGGTCGTCTATTTCGCCCCTACTGAGCACCTCCATTAGCTGAGCAGAAGGTTGAAGATGGCCTCCAGTTCATAAGAGTATGCATGTTAGCAAAGATCCCCCAAAGAAACTAGCTCAAGAATACACTCCACTCACATTAGCATACATGAGATTGCATTTAGGTGAGATTATGAATGATATTGGGGACTGAATCCCCTGTAGCCCGAACATAGCCTTAGTCCGTTAGTTTCAGGAAAGTTTTGCTACTATCAAAAACCAGAACGCCAACCGGTGAAGCTTGAAGCTGCTTTTCCAAAAGAACCAAATGGAATTTTTCGCAGTACCTTAAACCTTGCTTTTTTTTTTTCAAATAGTTGGAAATATAGACGGTGCATAGTTGCTTCAATGGAAATAGAGCCATAGAGGGAGGATATGTTCATAGTTATTTCAACCAAATAAATACCTTGCTTTCGGCCTTTTCAAATAGGTGGAGGAAATACAACAGTTTCAATGGAGATAGATAGATACTCCCTCCGTCCCAGGATATAAGACGCGCACGTACTTCAAAATTCAAACTTTGTTATCTTTGACCCAATAATTAGTCTAATAATATAAATTTTTATAGTACAATAGTAATAGCATTAGATTTGTCTTCAAAAATACTTTCTAATGATACTTTTATTGTTGTCATAAATTATATATAATAATATAAATTAACAACCAAAAGTATAATTTTGAAGACCGCGACCGAAATCAAATCGCGCTTTTATATCTTGGGACGGAGGGAGTAGAGAGAGAGAGAGAGAGAGAGAGAGAGAGAGAGGATATGTTCATAGTTATTTCAACCAAATAAATTACAACGCTTCCACAGCACTTAAATAATACTTAATAAGTTAAAAAAAAATCATAGCTTCCTAGATATTCCTCACAAAAACTCTATGTTTTCCAATTTTTAAAAAGGGTATTGAGAGAAGAAAAAAATGACTCTCTCCAATAGTTACTAATATTCCATTTCTAAAAAATCAAAATTTGGTCGGTCTTATAATCTATGATGTTTTGTATCAGGAACACTGATTTTATTTCTATATCCATTGAAGCCCTTCCATCAGTCTCTCTTGCACTTTTCTTATCAGAAACCCTAAATTTGTTTCTGTATCTATTTTAGCCCCTCCCACCCGGATTATAAGTTGGATCCTCGTGACTCTACGGATGTGTAATTTAAAGCGTGATAAGGCCGGATTTCTCAACTGCGTAAACTTTAGAAGGATGGATTATGAGTTATTGGAGAGATATGTTTCAGCGTTTTTCTAAAAACCAAAAATGAGGAAGGAACTCTTGGAAGATGCTCATTGTACTTATCTCGCAGCCCATTGCAACTATTCCGCATCTCGTGGCTGAACCAAAGCCGAGACTAATTCGTGAGACAAAACTATTAAATATGATTAGTCAATGATTTGACAATGTTGTGCTATAGTAAATATTTACTAATGATAGATTAATTAGGCTTAATAAATTCTTCTCGTGAAGTTTGTGTGGCGGTGTAATTTGTTTTATAATTAGTTTATATAACATCCTCTTAGTTAACATCCGAACATTAATGATGTAACACGGATCATATTTTAGTCCCACGAACCAAACAAATACTTTCCGCGGCCCTAGGCCCCTAGCCCGTCTGACCGTGTGGATAGGGCAGCGTACGCAATGCCTTCTGAAATCTGAATTAAAACAAAGGGCACCGCCGAAATTTGAATGCTCCAGCGGCGGCGGAATTCGCCAGCAAGACCGTACCGTACGGTTACGGTACGGGCGGGACTGTGCCAGAATTTGCTGTTCATTCGTAGGATGCCTCCAACACATAAGTTCAGATGGGAACACAAACCTTGTAGTACCATGGAAATTAAAGCTACAGAATTCATCTCTAAGTTGTAACAGCGAAAGCTCCTCAACACGGCCGGTTCGTAAAGAAAAATCTCTACGAGAGACTCTAGACCGACTTTGCTTACTAGTTTGAGGCCTTGGGAGTGGTCTCTGTCTGAACTCTGCTTTGCTTCACACCAACAAGCAAGGAGGCACAGGGACGTGCAGTGGGCGACGATCTGGCTCGTGGAACCACCTGAGCGCAGAGCAATCAAGGCAGTTTCCCATGGCGTGCCACTGTTCGGCGCCGTGCCGCGCAGGCAGGGCCTCATCCGGAGATGCCAACTGCCCGCGTCATGGGGAACCGGTGCCCGTCCAGGCTCGCGCGGTCGAACGGGGCGTCCACGTGGGAGCAACCAGACCACCCCTTGCTCACGGGCTTCCCACTCCCGCGCGGGCTGGGCGCCGCCTGCGCCTGCTCGCCGCCGCCGCCGTTGCCGCTCCTGCCACCTTTCCTCACGAAGCTCAGCAGCTTCTTGAGCCCCTTGGACAGGTGGTCCCTGTGCGAGTCGGCCGCTGAGAACATCGCCGTCGGCCTCTCCGGGCTGCCCCACCGCTTCCTCGCCCGCGCCCGCGCCTGCGCCTGCGGCGGGCCAGCGGCGCCGTGTCGAACGGCAGCTCCGACACGGACCGGACGTGGCGCGGCGCCTTGGCATGTTCCTGCTGCTGCTGCTGCTGGGGCAGCAGCGGCCTCGGGGTGTTGGCGGCCACGTCGAGGGGCCGGCAGGTCGTGCACCCGCGTCGTCCGCAGCCTGGCCGGCGCCGCCGCGCCGCCCGTGCCCGTGCCGCGTCTCAGGAACGGCCTCGGCGTGGCGCACTCGCCGAACTCGGCGACCACGCCGAGGCTGTTCCGCCTCTGGTGGTGCGATGACCTCGCCGGGCTCCCCGTCGCTCCACCGCCGCCGTTCACCGTCCTGCTCATCGGCAACGCCGCGCCGTCCCTCCTCGGGGTGGTCGGGATGGACGACACGGCCGGCGTCCTCTTGGCCGGGGCGACGGCCATCCGCGGCGTTGCGCCCGCCTCCTGCGCGTCCCGAGCCGCGCACCGGAGCGCGCTGCGCGGGCTCATCGGCGTGGCGCGCCCTGCCCCCGCGGCGCGCACGCCCCGAGGCTGCTGCGCCTTACTGTTCGCCGCCTGCTGCTGCTGCTGGTGCTGCTCGGCCGACGCGGCCACGCGCCTGGCGTCGCGCCGGCGCATGTAGGCGTCGTACTGCCTGCCGCGGCAGGTGGTGCCGCCCCCGCCCCGGGCGTCTCTGCCTCCCCGTCCGCGAAAGCGAGGCCCGCGTCGTCGTCCCCGCGCGCGGCGCGCAGGAGCTTGTACGCCGCGAGCTGCAGCTCCAGCTCGTGCAGCTTCGCCCACAGCGCGTCGTGGTGGGTCGCCATGATCACGAACGAAAGGCGAGCAGCTCCGATCCAGCCCGTGCCTGCCTGCCTGCCAACGACCGGCTGGCGCCGCGACCGCGAGCGGGGGCGCTATATATACGTGCCGCTGCCGCGCGGCGCGCGATGAATTGGGCGCCGTCGAGGCGTGACCGTGTCGGGGCCAGCGGTCGCGCGGGGCTGGCTCAATTACTCCAGGTTTGCCGCGCAGGCAGCACGCCGCGGGCTCCTAGGAAATATAGGAGTGGCAGGCTCGTGGCCGTGGGGGTCGGGCCGTTTTGATTTGATCTGGTCGCGGCAGGCCAGATGGGGATACGGGAGTAGGCTTGACCTGACCAGTGAGTCCGTGATTGGCTTGGTGCAGGCAAGCTGATTGCAACGGCGGCGGCGTACATGGCAGGGCAGCGACGAGCCGACGACCCGGCCAAGTTCTGGCATCTCCAGAAAACTGCGGGTTTGGTCAGGGAAGTCATGCCGAGTAAGATCCTATCCCAGGCCGTGTCGTCGTTGATCGATCGTCGGACTCGTCGTTAAAATAAATTTTTTTGTTCTTGTGAGACAAAAGGCTTGAACCGTGCTTGTAGTTACAGATTCAAATTTTGTTCTTGTCCGTCGAGCAGCGTCGTGCCAACCTAGGCAGCGCCATAGGGAAGTCCGGTACTACTGACGTGCACGTCGGTACGGGTGATGCCGACTGTTGCGGTCGTCCGGTCGAGATTCTAGAGTATGCATATCGCATCGCATGTGAAACGGTCTTGGTCTTGCAGTGTGGATGGCTCATACAAACCCGGCTCATACAAAGCCCGGTCGTCAGAGTGGACTGAACACAAATACATTCCGGTTCTGCGCAGTGATAAAAAAGCAAAAGCATTATCTCTGATGGACTTTGTCTTATACTAGTAGGCTCCAGCCGTCGCAGTTGGCAGCAAGGATTCCCGCCAAATCTACTCTTTCCGTCATGCTTAAAAATTAAGAGAGGCACGAGTGCAAATGCCATGAGCCCATGACGCAGCTTTGCGTACAGGAGTTGGTGTCGATGCAGAAATGGCATTCCATATAGAATGACACTTCATATTGGCACGAGGTCCTCTTCACCAATTCTCCTATCATCATTATCCACTATCCTCAGCCTCCACCAACCGAACCAATGCCCTCGTTCACGTCTGTTGACTACTACAAAAACGCTCATGTGTCCTTGCAAGATAAAAATGGTAGTAATACTGATGCCGTTGGCCAATCTTGGTGGAAAACGCTGACTGCCAGGAAGAACAGCCGAATCCGACATGCTGGTCAGCTCACCTACCAGCCAAACAGCAGCATAGCACAGTCCTGTCTCTACTCTCAACTCTACGCAACTCAGCTTATTTTCCTCATAATTATCACCAAAATACAGTTAAAACCTTCCAGAGGAGAATGAAAGACTAAGGTTCGGCCTCAATATCAAAACTTCCTATATTTCATAAATGGCGTTGTATGCACTGGGGTCAGAGTCGGAGGAAAGAACAGCCATCACGTCAGACGCCCTGAGCACGATGTACTCGCCGTCCTCGCCCTTGAACTCACTCCCCGCATACTTGGTGTACATCACGTTGCTTCCAGGAGTGATCCGCAGGGGATTCCTGCTGCCGTCCTCACCCAACGGCCCTGGGCCAACGGCTACCACCTGTGTTCACGGTGTATTAGACTCAAGAAAACGAGCTCAATGTCAGGACTGAACGAATAAAATGCAGAATGTATATACATAGTATGTGGGGAGTACAGACGGACGAAGTATAATTCTGTATGATTATTTATTCTTTTTTTAGTGTGGTGGTCACTCTAGTAACTCTTAGGCAGCTGCACTTTCCGCACTAAAGGCGGCAACTTGATCTCTATGTGTCATGTGTTTTCCCTATAATCAGACGATCAATGGTATTTAGGGCATTGTTTGGATACACATGGCTAGTTACTGGGTTTTGTTTTGACTTATGGCTAGTTACTAGTTGGGCTACAAATTAGCTATGGTTGGCTAGCTAGTTGGCTAACAACTAGTTGGAGACTTGGCTAAAAAATTAGCCAACTTGCCCTCTTGTTGGATCCACTAGAGGTAACAATTAGCCCATGGTATCCAAACATGCCCTTAGTACGTAACCATCTCCAAACCACCGTTGTGAACCACACAAGCAAGAGATCAATTACTGGCCAAAACCTGCAGCTTTTTCAAAACCATTCCCTTTCTGCACATGTAAGCAATAATAAAACTGTTGTAACTTACAAGTCAAGCATACTTCATACTCAACTGTTACTAGTACGCTAGAAGTCTAGATCATGTTAAATGCGCTACTGATGCCCAGCACCAAAATTCAAAGTCCCTACACAAAATAAGTCAGACTTTGAAAGGATTCAGCTGTTGAACAGCTAATGTGTTCATAACTTAAAAACATAAGCAATCATAATCAACAGATAATCGAATAAATTACTGCAAATGCTGCATATACTAAACCTAAAATACTCACTGTTCCAACGGAAGGCTTCTCCTTAGTCGCCTGCGTCAATAGCAAACCACCAGCAGTTTGTTCTTCAGCTTCAGCAACCTGGTACCGAAAGAGAATAAAAAGATTCAGTAAAAAATGGTATTGTAAATGTGGACGTCACAGTTCACACTCCAACAGCACAAAGCATGGCTGCTGGTTAGCATGCACTAAAACACAGATTTCCTCTTGGACAGATGGAAAGTACCGAGTTATTGTCCAATTTGACTATATGAAGAATAAACTAGTATCGAACATAATATACATTTTAATATTTAAAGGAGAAAATGTCACTGCAGAGGCCAGTATAGTAGTATGTTACTATTCCATTATCCCAAAAAAAAGGAATAACGTGTCACAGAACCATCATCACAGTGCATGCGTACGAGATGGATAACCTTAGGTTGGGTACTCGACTTGGTGCAAATGCGACAAGTGCAAAACAAGATTTGACTCAGAATTGGTCAGTAGTGGATAGTCAGGTCAAAGAGTTCCCATGGCTATGGAATGCACAAAATGGAGCTTCCTGGATAAAGCTTTGCTTCTAGAGTTCTAGCATCCAGACTTGACAGAAGACATATCGCGAATAAACAGAGCATCTGCCAAAGACATCATAAAACTTTTGTGACTTCTGTCCAGTGTGTGGCTTTCCTGTTCTGTTCTTAGTGGATGAATATGTCATATTATATGGTTTATTCTGCTGCAAATGGTGCAAAAACAATTTTCTAAACTTGATATAATTTCGTCACTAGAGATGAAACCTTTCATATATGGCATATGCAACTTGTGAGTGAAGTTGCCATACAAATTGTGGAATGGAAAAAGGTTTGCTTTAAAATAACATGAGCATGACAATAGTAATATTTTTGACAAGCATACCTTAATCAGAATGCGATCATTCAGTGGTTTCATATCCTTCACATCATCACTATCGAGAATACCAATTATGTCATCTTCTTTCAAAATGAGATGGTCGGCGTCATTGAATTTCAATTCTGTGCCTGCGTATTTCGAGTAGACAACTTGTGCACCTACCTGTACAAGATTATAAATCGATGTCAAATTACTCAACTAGTTATATAGGACAGTACCAGTGTGTTAAAAGAAAAAACATGTTACTGGTGACAAGGCTATGAGGCAAATTGTCTTCCAGAACTAGAAGTTCAAACCTAGAAGATTGGATACAGAAAAAATCTCAGCATACAAAACATACAGCTATTTTTTTTTACCCTTTTTTTATCATGGATGGCAGTGCAGCAGTAATAGCACTTTTAGTTCATTGATTATTTTTCATTTCTGCTATTTGTAATGTTTAAATATGCTATGAATAACAGGAGACTGAACTGGATTATTGTATTGAGGCCTAAAGGGACTATATATAGACAGAGAGAGTACATGAGGGACACAAGAGATTACACTAATGCCCTTGACTATTATACCTTAACAAAATACACAAGTATAGAATTACAAACATGTCTGCTTACACAAAGTAAACTTAGCTGTGCAGAAGTACATACCGGAACACTGATTTCAATGGTGCTAGTTCCAAAACTTCTTCCCTCGCCAACCGCAACAACTTCCCCTCCTTGTGGTCTTGTCTGAACCGATACTGGTAGTAAAATCCCTCCATCAGATTTAGCCTCAGAGGTCTTGATCTTCACAAGTACTCTGTCTCCCAATGGTTTTATGGAAGTATACTGCAAATTGCATGCATGTATATGAACACAACTGCTTACATAAAAAGACAAGAATCGCACATATTGCGAACGGAGCAATAGAGGTTTGCCACACACGGAAACTGTAATATCATGTGGGCACGAGACAGTGGGCACGAGACAGCAGATCTGTAAGTGCAAGACTTGACATCATAGGTGTTCGTCACTAAAGCAAATAGGTGTCATCACTCATGCCTGGGGTTTGCATCAGTTTGTCCATTGATAATATGGTAAAATTGAGCATTATTACCAGATTAACAAACAGTTTTTATTTTTTGCAAAGAAATGGGTAGGAGCTCTGCCATTCATTAAGGTAGAAGCACAGATCAACTGCAGTTTTCTGATCAGTTAGTACTACTTGATGGAGATAGATGGGCCCGAGGGCCATTAGGTGCACAGTTTGCAGGGAAGTCAGCACTCAGCATGTATACAGGGAAGCATTACCATGACTATTCGGGAAAAAACAGAGGGATTGTCATTCGCTTGAATTCAACCTTGGATACTTGAATCTTCTAATGGGAAATGGCTGATATATCTGGCACTATCCTATTGAAACACCAATCGTACTCTCCATACCACGAATTGTTATGCTATGTGGCAAAGGTGGAAGGCCAAGTTACATAGATGGCAGTTCCTGCTCCTCTTTTTCATCTTTGTAACAAATGGAAGGCTCCATTCTCTTAACAAATGGAGCGAAACATGGCTCCTCTTTTTCATCAGAGCATTGCTCCTCATTTGGATAAGTTTGGTTGTGGGTTTTGTTCTTTCAATCAGAAGGTTTTCTTGCCTCAGTGAATGACAACTAGCACATTCCTGCTCCATGAAGGATTTCAGTCTTCCTAGCAATCTCCCCAACCACGACAATAAGCTTTGTTTCAGTACTTAAAATTTTGAGATTTCTCATACGAGCGTACTCCCTCCGTCACGAATCACTGCAACTCCAGAATCCGTGCCGGTCAAACTTTTATAACTTTGACCAACTTTATAGAAAAAAGTATCAATATCTATGATATAAAATGAGTAACTTATGAAAATACATTATATGATAAATCTAATGGTACTAATTTGGTATCATACATCTTAGTACTTTTTTCTAGAAATTTAGTCAAAAGTTCAAAAAAGTTTGACTTTAAGACCCTAGAAGTTGCAGTATTTAGGGACGGAGGGAGTACCGCCGAACACCCCACAGAACCGAACACAGGCCACCAGACGCGCCCCTGCAAGTCACAGAATCACAACACGATAACAGCGTTCTGTTTGTTACCTTGGGTGACACGACCGTGGCGGCCCTCACGACGAGCCCCTGGCCCTCCGCCCCCTTGGCACCGTCAGGCACGGCGTCAGGAGGAGCCCGCCCACCGCAGCCGGTTTCGCAGCCACCACCACCCGCGGCCCGGACAGATGCACCAACGACGCCATGGCTGCTGCCGGGAACTGCAAGTGACGCTGAGCGCGAAAACGAGAGAACTGAGGAGCAGGAGCAGGGGTTGAGCCTTTGAGGTTGAACTGAGGATAAGGGGCTGTTAACCTATCTTGTAGCCATGTTGCGGCGCTTATTGGACTGTTGCGTTTAGGGGAAGAAAGCCGGATAGTTCTAGAATCTCTGGGGTGGTGATGGCTGCAAGTGATCTGCTTGGCTGACAAGTACTAGGCCTTCCACTGATTTGGCCAGTATGATCAATATTTTTTTTATTTTATATATATAAAAAAGAGACAAAACGGCTGATTTAGTATAAGAAAAATATTGTTAAAACAGCTGATCAATCGGCTGATAAGTTAAAGCAAACAGACTGCAGAAGTAGATGTCGCTCATGGCAGAACTTCCGGTTTCACCGTCATTACAAAATTCTGTACAAGTTTGTGTATGGACTCATAATGAGATGCACTCAATTAATCGGATGCAATGCAAGTTCACTCGCTTGGCAATCAAAATTCACGAGCTGACTTATACGAAGCTGTCTTTTTTTTTAAAAAAAAAAAACTGTTAAAATCGCTGATAAGCTAAAACTGAAGCTGAAACGAACAGGCTTCGGTTTTGGAAAAAAATACAATTCACAGGAATACACACTATCACCGGTATCCATTCCAGTACAGATCTTGGCTGACGATTTGTCAACCACGTATGCACCCTGTATCTCTGGATTTCCACATCAGAAATTCGGGTGGCATCACCAGGAATGCTTCCGCCATTACTGAATTAATCCTTGGAAGTTAGCTCATCCGGCGTTCATACCTTTCATCAGATGGTCTTCAAACAGAAACTGTAGTCAAGCCGAACATATTGGAGCAACGAATTCCACTACTCGTTCAACAACTGGGCAAGCATAGCATCTGCACTCTCAGGGCCATCGTTGTTTACACTAGGGATTATGTGCTCTGGTGATATGAACTTGACAAATTGTTGCAGTTCCGTGAAACTGCTGTGTTCACTGTAGGGCACTTCATATCTGTAGAAACAAAACGAATGGCATGTGAAACTTTAGTCCAGACACGGTATAGGTTCCTTAAAAATGTGGATATTTCTTTAGGCCAAGCACTAATAGCTTGTTTGGTTGTACAAGGCCCGGCCAGGCTCACTAGATGCAGTTTTTGGCTGTTTGGTTGCATCGACAAAGACCTAAGCATGCCCAGCGGGATGCAAAAGAGCTCCTCCAACCTGGCTCCCAGTAAAGAAGATTCATTTCCGTTTCATGCAGGCCTGGCTTGCTGGATGTAAGGTGTTTCCTCCATAATTAGAACTCCCTCCGTCCACAGAGGATGTAATTCTTACTTTTCAAGGAGTCAAATGATTTGCAGTTTGACCTAAGTTATTAAAAAAGTACTAACATTTATGATATCAAATAAGTATAACTATGAAATATATTTTCACAGTAAACCTAGTTGGAGGCATAAACAATATTTTTGAAGGCAACATAAATGTTAATACTATTCATTATAAACTCAGTCCAAGTTAATCTACTTTGACTTGCACAAATCCCATAGTTGCATCCTTTTCGTGAACAGGGCAAGTGTATAATAAGTGATATAGCACTTTTAAGAGCTAATTAAGGTTAATAAGGAAACCTAAGACTACCAAATATATTTATATACAAAAAATATAATAATTACTTTTGTCTTAAATATTTTATCTCATATGATATATTCTCATATGGACACTACACCTACTTAGGCAGGATGAACTAATACAAGCAACCAAACAAAGCAACCTTATATGAGTCCAACCTGTCTTAAATGAGCCAGGTTCAGCTCATACGAGGCAGGCTAGGTGATACAAGTAAACAAACATACTACAATACTGTCCAATAAGCCCCAAGACAGATTAACAAAAGGAAAAAAATACAGAAGGGAAAATTCCAGGATGGTACCTAATAATTGAACCTTGTTGCCACCTTTTGCCTGGTGTCTTTTTCCTACCTTTGCCAAATGCCCAACCAGTAGGACAAAACGCCACTATAAGGTCAAACCGGCCCTGAAGGTAAAGTAGCTTTTGAGAGAGAAAATACCACAGAATTCGAAATAAAAAGGAAAAAAAATGGACTGAGATTGTGATTTCTTGCTGGATGGGAATCTGGAACAAAGATGGAACCTCTAGATAGTTCACCTAAATAAAAGGCTAAACATAATGAACTATGAAGGGAATATAGAAATTTGTCTCAGTTCTGAATTCCTGATAATACAACCAGAATATATGGTTAAAGCTGAGGATTTTAGTTCTCTCTGTCTAAGTAGAATAATTCCTAGTCCTAGCAACATCTAGCTATGAGTATGCATGGACCTATTCTCTTGGTGGTGATGTTCATAGTCAGGGGTTTCATCCAGGAATTTCTGGTTCAGTCTGAAGTTCAACAAATTCCTAGAAATTTTGATCATGGCCACTATCAGGAAAGGTCCTTAAATAATAATGAAGTCTCTCTTAAAAGTCTTATGAAGGCATAAGACGGAATACATAGACTTACAGCATATTGATTTGATAAATATTTCATCCGCTTGAAGCTTGCTAGAGTCCACATGGGAACAACATGTATGTGACTTTCTGCTTCATTCGCTGTAAACCAGTGCATAATCTCCTGAGGAAGCTCTAAATGTTTCAATATTTGCAGTTTTGCAGCTCCAACATATATTTTCTTCTGAAGTAAACGAGCAACCTCCATAAACAACCTTTCTTTTCCTGCATACAAGAACCCTTATATGTAATGATCCTAACTCAGAGAAACACTAAGATATCCAGAAACAGAATACGAGATAATACCAATTGTGTAGCTTCCAATCAAAAACAATGTTTTTGGATTGAAAGCTTCTGCTTGGATGGCCTCAATGACGAACTGTATTACAATCTCTTGACTTGGGAAGTCATACTGCAAAATAATTTTGTTCATGGCAGATAAACCATGTCAATATTCAACTCTAAACTTTGAAAACATTTTTTTTCTGGACAGACTAAAAAGACATACCCGTGGATTGCAATAGGTTGTGTCAAGTATTAGAGTGTGGATATGAGAAGACTGCAAAACAGGATTGTTGGCCATCTCGGAAGAAAAACGGAAGTCTCCAGTGTGCAAAACAGCCTAAAAGGGCAAGTAAAGAAAAATAGCATATTGAATAGTTATGTCAAATAGATGGAAAAAGATACTCAGAGAAACACTTACTTTGCCGTTGGGAGGCTCAAAGAGAATAATGATTGATCCAGGGCAATGGTTGGCATCAAAACATGTCAAATTAACTCCACCGATAGTGAGCTTTTCATTTAGGGTCAATACATGCAATCTATCCCATGGGATACCAATCTTATGATGCACAAGATTCGCTGTAATTGATGAACAGTATATCTTCCCATGACAAAAGCTTCTAGTCAAGCCTTGATAATCTGTGGAAATAGAAATCTGTGTTAGACATTGAATATCAGCATTAAGTGCCTAGCAACAATGAGAAAGAAAACATGTGGGAACCAGTTTGCTAATAAAGCTAGTGCAGAAAGAGTTCAGTTCAATATAAACTCAGGCAACAAAGAATAGAGGGTGTACTTACGATCCACATGGAAGTGTGTGAGAAACCAGTGGGAACAATCACCTCTCAAGTAGCGAAATGCATCCTGCAGCAACATTTTTAAGTTATGGAACATGCTGATTGATAAATGTTCTTGTGGTTCTGCAGAGATAAAAGCATACCACTCGGAAAGGGGTCCCTGGGATGCAACACCAAAGAGGTGTATCTTTAACCTTTCCTTTTCCAGCATTTCTTCTAGTGGGTATTTTAGCACTCGAAATTTTCTTCTCGTTCAGATTAGATGGCTTGTTTGCTTTGCATACTCTTCTTTGTCTTTGATCAAATGAGGAACATTGAAAGTATTCAGTAATTAATTTATTACCATTCATCGGAAGTTTAGTCTTCTTAGTATTTCCTGAATTTAACACGACATCTTCCATTTCACTGGGATCATCATGTTTCTTCCGTAACTCTCCTAGAGCATGGATAATTTTCTTTCTTGGTCCAAGAGAGCTGATCCCGATACCCAACAGATCCTGCAGTCCAAAGGGCAAATGTTAGTTGTTTTACCCAAAACCAGAAGAACCATTTGGCTATTTGAGTCACATCCAATATACTAACAACCAACCAATTCTCTCAAAATCTCAGGATTTCAGGGAGAGCTGAGCCATCTACTCAGGCTTCAACAAGATCAAATCGTCAAAACTTGCAAGTGAATGCTGTGTCCGGAACAGCCTCCAATGTACAAAAGATGGGTCACATAATTTAAGCAATAATGGAGTTATGATCTACACTTGAAAATAAACTTGTATCTAAACAGTAAGACAGAATGTACCTCTTCAGTGAGCCACTGCAAGGTTTCCCAGTCAACTTCTTCTCTGATAAAAACTTCCTCATACTTGGATAACCCAAGGTTTCTTAACTGTTGGTGTAAATTATTGTATTGTAAAGGGACCAATATGTAAGATGCAAGAGAAGAAATAGAAGGGCTCACAGTCTGGAAGAGACCAGACCGAGCTTTCCCAAACAACAACATGGTATTCAGAGCCGAAATCAGGGTTACCGGGCGGCGTGGAGCTGAGCACCGTGCGCACGGTGCTGCGGCGCGGCGAGAAGGCGGCGGCGGCTTCTTCTTCTCCGGCGCCTTTGCGGTTGGTCCCGCGGCGGCGGTCTTCCTGGACTTGGCTGCTGCGGCCGTCTTCTTGGCCTTTGGCGGCGTCATTCTTGGCGGCGGCGCGGCCTCGCGCGGCGCGCGGCTGCGCGAGGAGAAGGCGGCGGCGGCGGCGGCGGCGGCGAAGCGTTTTGCGCGGACGAAGCGAGGGAGGAGGCGGCTCGCGTGCGGTGCTGGGGCTGCGTGAGGAGGCGGCGGTGCTCGTGTGTTGTGCGGGTGGCGCACGGACGAGGTGCAAGCAGAGCACGAGGCGTGCTGCTTTCGGGCAGGGGCCGGTTTGAAGCAGAAGAAGAAGGTGAGCCAGACTGCGGTTTGAAGCAGAAGAAGAAGGTGAGCCTGTGGGTGCTTGTGTTGTGCGTGGCTAGAGAAGAAGGAAGGGTGCTGCTGCTGTATTGCAGATTGGTGTGGGTGTATACTGGTATAGCGAAGCTCTGGGGTGCTGTTTTGGTGCTTGAGGAAGATGGATCCGGCAAGGGAAGCAGAGAAAAAGGCAGAGGAGGAGGCAGTGAAGGATTCAGCTCAGAGCAGTGATAAAACTGGAGGCGATCCACCAGTTACCAAAAGTGAGTTGAAAAGTGAGATGATGTCTATGATTCAGGGGCTATTCGAGATGGGTGTGATTGGTCCTAGGGTGGCACCTGAACTCAAGCTGAAGCTGGAACTTGTACCAAATGATGTGAAGTTAGAAGGAAGCAAGAATTACTTGAGTTGGTCCAGAAGAGTGCAAGTGCTTCTAGGGGGAAAAGGTGTAGACCACTATCTGACGGAGGATTGTGTTGAGCCAGCTGACAAGCTCAGTCCTGAGTGGAGAGTTTGGCGTGCGACAAACTCTACTATAGTGGCGTGGTTGTTGGCATCCATGTCACCCTCTGTCAGTAAAATGGTAGAGGCTATGCCCACTGCAGCACAAATATGGAGAACCTTAAGTAATATGTATTCCAAGCGAGGGAATGTGATGGTGATGATGGAGATTCAGAATAAGGCTGATGCAGTGAAACAAGGGGGGCGATCAGTGGAGCAGTATGCTAGTGAGCTGCAATATCTGTGGGGGGAGTTAGATCACTATGCTCCACTCCGTATGAGGGATCCACAGGATGCACTGGATGTCAAGAAGTGGATAGAGGATAGAAGGGTGACTCATTTTCTGAGAAACTTGGACCCAGAGTTCGAAAGCAGGAGAGCTGCTTTTTGCTACCAGGAGAGTCTCCCTACCATGGAGGAGGCGGTGTCAGCCATGGTCATTGAGGAGAGTAGGCTTCGGATGATGAGTGGTGACAATCCTGTGAAGTCAGCCTATACCACTGTGGCAGAGAGGGTGTGTTACAACTGTGGAGAGAAGGGACACATGAGCTACAATTGTCCCCTTCCAAGAAACTATGGTAGTAGGAGTGGGACTCGAGGAGGTCGTGGTGGTGCTCGTAGCGATCAAGGAGGCCGTGGTGGCCGTGGTGGTGGACGTGCAGGAGGACGCGGCAGAGGTCGTGGTGCCCCTCAAGCCCATGCTGCTATGGAGGGTTCTACCACAGAAAGTGGCCCTCAGACTAATGCTGAGATTCAGTCCCTCACCTTAACTGGAGAACAGGTCAAGCAGTGGGAACAATGGCAGAAGTTTAAAGCATCTGAAGCCTCCAGTACTACTCCAGTGGGTTCTGTAATGGCCACCACCAGTCACTTTGGTAAATTTGCCAACTATGCCCACTTGGGCAAAGGTACTCAGGCACAGGCACTTGCATCCACATGTAGGCATAACATAGAATGGGTCATTGATTCGGGAGCTTCCAAACATGTCACTGGCACATCTAGTTCTTTTAAAACATATATCCCACAGTCATATTCTGAGACTATTCAAACTGCTGATGGTACCTCCCAACCCATTCATGGTGTAGGGTCTATAGAGTGCACTCCATCCCTTCACCTATCTTCTGCTTTGCATGTTCCCTCCTTTCCAGTCAATCTTCTCTCTGTTAGCTCACTTATTGATCAGTTTAAATGCACAGTTACATTTGATGAAAATTTCTGTATTCTTCAGGAAAAGAGGACGGGGAAAGTGATTGGGACTGGAATCAGGCGTAATGGGCTGTGGTTCATCAACCAGGAGCAGTCAGCATTGGCAGTAGCTACTGGGACACAAGAGAGGGAGATCTACTTACTTCATCGCCGGTTAGGACATGTTCCCTTTGGAAGCTTGAATAAATCATATCCTGATGTTTTTAAAAATGTGGACATAAAAAAACTTGTGTGTGATGCTTGTGAACTTGGGAAGCATACAAGGACAACATATCCTAGTATTGGCCTCCGGAGTTGTGAACCTTTTATATTAATACATTCTGATGTTTGGGGTCCCTGCTCAGTTACATCTGTGAGTGGATTTAAGTGGTTTGTCACATTTATTGACTGCTATACTCGTATGACATGGGTTTACATGCTTAGGGGTAAGCATGAGGTCCTTCGGTGTTTCCAGGACTTTCATAAGTTGGTTGAAAATCAATTCAATGCTAGAATCCGAATTATCAGAACCGATAATGGAACGGAGTATGTGAATAATGTTTTTAGGGCTTATCTCTCGGAACATGGGATCATACATCAAACTACTTGTCCTAGTACCCCACCACAAAATGGTGTTGCTGAGAGGAAGAATCGTCACTTGTTGGAGGTAGCAAGATCAATTATGTTCCAGATGAATGTGCCCAAATATCTCTGGAGTGAAGCAGTGTTAACAGCAGTGTACTTGATCAACCGTATGCCATCCAGGATTCTAGGTATGAAGTCACCTGTAGAGCTACTACTGGGACAGCAAGAGTTCAAAGTACCCCCAAAAGTATTTGGCTGTGTGTGTTTTGTTAGGGATCACAGATCTTCAGTTGGTAAGCTGGACCCTCAAGCCGTGAAGTGTGTTTTTGTTGGATACTCTTCTACACAAAAAGGTTACAAGTGTTGGGACCCTATTGGAAAAAAACTGTTTGTGAGTATGGATGTGACGTTCAGGGAGTTTGAACCATACTATACACAACCATGGGACCTTGATCCCTTGTTGGAGGAATTCTCTTCAGTCACTGAGGGTGACAGTAGAGAGGGGGAGAATGAAGGAGTTGATGATACTAGAAGGACGGTGATAGTTGGTACCATCCCATGTCCAGAGGATAGGCCTGAAACTCAAGAGAAAATTCATCAGGATAATGGAGGCGTTGGTGTGAGGAATGGTGACTGCGAAGGTGAAGAGATAGTCGGTGATGAGGTAGTTGGTGATGAGAATGAGGAGACAACTGATGGAGGAAATACAGAGGTAAATGTTGAGCAAGAGAAGGAACCCATAGTGTATCAGAGGAGACGGTTCAGGAGTCAGGGGGAGCAAATTAGTGCACCACAGCCACAGCAGCCTGCTACACCAGTTCCCAGTCGCCCCTCGGACCTCTCTTCATCAAGTGGTAATGTCCCTCCTAGCCCTGAACATGTAGAGTTACCTCTTGCACAACGTAGGGAGACTAGATCTAATTTTGGAAAACCTCCTACTCGCTATGGCTTTGAGCATCCTAGTACAGATCATGACATTGCCAACTTCCTCTCATACTCTCATCTTTCACCTGCATATAGAGCATTTGTTGCATCTTTACAAACAGTGCCTATTCCAAAGGACTGGAGGTGTGCAAAGCAGAATCCTAACTGGAATGCTGCAATGAGAGAAGAGATGCATGCTCTTCAGAAGAACAAGACATGGGAATTGGTCCCACTTCCAAGAGGGAAAAGAGCTGTAGGCTGCAAGTGGGTCTTCACTGTGAAGCAAAACCCAAAGGGAGAGGTGGACAGGTATAAGGCAAGGCTGGTTGCAAAAGGTTATAGTCAAACATATGGCATTGATTATGATGAGACCTTTGCTCCTGTGGCAAAGATGGGTACTGTTAGGACCTTAATCTCCTGTGCAGTGAACTTTGGTTGGCCTTTACATCAGATGGATGTGAAGAATGCATTTCTTCATGGTGATTTACAAGAAGAAGTTTACATGGAAATCCCACCGGGGTTTGCGAATAGTCGAACTGTTGGGAAAGTATGCAGACTTAAAAAGTCACTCTATGGACTAAAGCAATCACCTCGGGCATGGTTCGACAGGTTTAGGAGAGCGGTCTGTGGTATGGGCTACATTCAATGTAACGGTGATCATACGGTCTTCTACAAGCATAGAGGAACGTTTATCACCATTATGGCAGTGTATGTGGACGACATTGTGATCACTGGGGAGATGATGTGGAGGAAATCAAATGTTTGAAGGAGAATGCTGGGGAAAAGCCTTTGAGGTAAAGGACCTTGGACCACTAAGGTATTTCCTTGGGTTTGAGATTGCTAGGTCGCCTAAGGGGATAGTACTCTCTCAAAGAAAATATGTCCTTGATCCGTTGGACTGAAACCGGTATGCTTGGATGTCGGCCATGTAGTACTCCAATTGATAAAAATCATCAAATCGATTGCCCAATGTGGAGACTCGTGAACAAGGAAACTTATCAAAGATTGGTGGGAAGACTGATATACCGTGTCATACAAGACCTGATATTTCCTATGCGGTGAGTGTGGTGAGCAGGTATATGCATGATCCAAGAACAGGACATATGGAGGTTGTTTATAGGATTTTGAGGTATCGAAGGGAACCCCCGGGAGAGGGCTATGGTTCGGGAAGAATGGGCACCTTGATGTGGAAGGTTACTGTGATGCGGATTGGGCGAGTAGCAAAGATGATAGGAGGTCCACCTCCGGGTATTGTGTGTTTGTGGGAGGCAATCTTGTTTCATGGAGAAGCAAGAAGCAAGCAGTTGTAGCTCGGTCCATCTGCGGAGGCTGAGTATAGAGCAATGGCATTGAGCTTGTGTGAGATGTTGTGGTTAAAACGCTTGCTAAAGGAGCTGCGGGTGTTAAGAAACGAGACAATGATGCTTCATTGTGATAATATTGCTGCTATCAATATTGCAAACAATCCAGTCCAGTTTGACCGCACCAAGCATGTGGAGATTGATAGATTCTTCATCAAGGAGAAGCTAGATAGTGGAGTCCTAAAGTTAAAATATGTAAAATCGCGTGGCCAACTAGCGGACTGTTTTACAAAGGGTTTAGGACCTAGTGAAGTTGAGCTAAGTTGTAACAAGATGGGCATGTTAGATATCTTTAGCCCATCTTGAGGGGGAGTGTTGGTGTAAATTATTGTATTGTAAAGGGACCAATATGTAAGATGCAAGAGAAGAAATAGAAGGGCTCACAGTGCGGAAGAGACCAGACCGAGCTTTCCCAAACAACAACATTAACCATTCGACAACACGTCCAATTTCAACATTTTGTCCAGCACAGGGCTCTTTTTTTTTATGGTTGGGACTAGATTCCTGAAAAAGATAATTCAAGTATATGACTACTTTAAGATATGTTAATCTTATTGCAGAAGAAGAATTATGGATGCCAAGTGAACTAGCTCATGTTCTTTGTATCCACACTCCACTAACTTCATCTCAGTTTTGTTACTCAGCAACCAGTTAATTGGATGATAACATGAGTGTCTAATTGATGATTGAGTTCATTAAATCTAATAAAAAGATTCCATTGCACCACTTGTGCTCTTTTTATAATTCATTATCAGGCAAATATGGTAGAAAAGTTTCCACATCATTGATATTGTTGCAGATGACAATCCACTGTGAATACATTTTCAGTGTCAGTGATGTGTTGCCCCAAATAGGCAGGTGATGATGTACAAAAGACAAATCATGATGATAATGGTCAACACTATGCAAACAAACAATACCATCAAGCAGAGGATCAACACAAAAGGCAGCTGTACTTTTGAACTTCTAGCCGAAACAACAATTTAGCATGTATATTTAAGGCACACTAGCACAAAAGAAATAATAATACTAGGGCATATTGAACATAACCTTAGATGGTTCCTCAAGACAATTGTTAGTATGCAGCTGCCGGAGCTCCTCGCTTAAATCAGATATATCTGATCCACAGAGAGGGCATTTCACTTCATAGTCTGAACTGAGTCGCTTGGAGTCTAATGTGTTCTGTTCCATGGGAGATGCATTAAAGTTTGACTGTCCCTCTATGGAATCCTTCATACACAAGTTAATGAGCTCACTGAGCTGTGTCCCAATCTCAAAATCATCACAACTATCAACTTCAGAGTCATGAATGATATGGGATTCTTGAAGCTTTGATTCAGATGAATTGGAGCAGTACTGCCCCTTACAAGCCTCAGGTTCACTTGATTTATCCTCCATAGTCACATTTTCAGGGGTTACAAATGCAGAATGTCCTGCTGCCACTTTCCTCTCTTGTGAAATCATGTTACAGGTTCCTAAACCAGGCTCTTGGATTTCATTGCTAGCACAAACTCTAGAATCGCACTTTGCATTTGACATTAGGAGCTCTGACTGTAGAGAATCAAGTGATAGTTCCCGTTCTGAACCCCAAAACCACATTCAGATGCCACCCCATTTTCTTTCTTCGTGTCCTGTTTATCAGTCAGTGAGCCAAGAATCCCTGAATCGAGTCCTTCTGAATCATATGAACTAGCAGTTACAAACTCGCGGTTTGCATCTGATTCAATAAGCCCCACTTCAATCAACCTGGAGTCGTGATGTCCCTCTACAGCTTCAGAACAGCCCAGCTTCTTCTCCGTTTTTGGTGGATCACACTCAGAGCCTGCCAGCTCCTGTGTGGCGTGCCCCTCCTGAAGAACTGAGGTACAACACCTGGAGCCAGCTATTTGAGCCTCCTCACAACGCCCAACTCCCAAATCACATACCGGACCGAGCGCCAAGACACTCGATTCTATCGAATTGGGCAAGGAACTGGAGCTCCCTTTGTCATATCCGTATCTATCCAATCCAATCTTCGGTTTACAGCTTAGGGCAGGTTTGGCGCTATCAGATTCGTACCTCGAGAGGCCGCAAATTTCTCCGGCCTTTCGTTTCTTCGCTTTGGGAACGCCGCTACTAACCCTCGAGCCGGCGGCTAGGGTTCCGGCATCCTTCGCGGCCGTCGAGGCGACCCCCACCGCAGTAACGGCACCACCGGCGGCGGAACCGTTCTCCTTGCCGGAGGAACCGGAGGAGGATGAAGCCTTGAGCTTCTTACGGAGCCGAAGTGCGGCGGCGCCATTGCAAGGCTTCAAGGGGCGGGGGCGAGGAGGTTGGAAGTCGTCGTCGTCGTCAGTGTCACCGAGCAAGGTAACGGCTGCGAATTTGGGGCGCGAGGCGGGAGCGACCGTCGGCGAGGGGAGAGCTTCGCCGAGCTTGCCACTCGCCGGCATCTGCTCGTGGAAACGGAAGGGTGGGAAATGCGAAGGGGGAACAGAAAAGTGATAGACTTTTTCTTTTTTTGGGTTGGTCAAGGCATTTTGAAAGAGGACTGCAAAAGTAGGGGCGCGCTGCGCGCGTAAACACGAAAATTGTCTTCGGGCTTCGGATCTTATGGGCCTCTATTGAACATTGAACTTGTTACTTCCTACATAATGGACCTTTATAAGGGCTTTTCGGGTTGTTGTTGGTCTTTGAGACCACGTGCTAGCAAACTTGCAATATTCTCAAAAAAAAAAAAAAAATTGAAAGTGTAAAAAAAACTAGCAAACTTACAAAAATATATATGTAATCTATTATTTTCTTATGAAAAAACATGAACGTGTGCTACGTACTTCTTAGAAATAGTGTCGCTATGATTCCTACTCATTACTGCGTTCATCCACTCATCGAAAGCCTAAAAAGCGGCACAGGCAAAGGGGCTTTGAAGAGATGACGACCCCCCCCATCGCCGTCGGCTAGCGCCGCCGCTGTCCTTCGCCGCCACCCGGTTGCAGCGTCTGAGCCCCGCTGCCGGATTCCTTCCTCCGACCCCCTTCTTTGTCGCCATGGAGGGCAGCTCACCTTCCCGCCGTTCACGGGCGGGCGAGGTAACCGGGAACTGCCCTCCCGCGGTCCATGGGGGCGGGGTCACCAGGCTTATACAGGCGCGTGGCCTGGCGACTCCGAGGACTACTCCGACTTCAAGCCAGCCCTCGCCCGCCACCATTGGTAAAGGTAAAGGCGCTGTGTCCCGAGCCCTCTCTGCCGCCCGCCCTCGTCGTCACCGTCGGCATCGGTGACTGCTAACGGCCAGGGCTCCCTTCATGGGCTGCGCGCCCGGCTCCACCACAGGCTCGAGCAGGAAGCAACTAAATGGAGGCCAGCGTCGCTGACTTCCGGAATCCACCGTCCCGTCTTAGGGGGCTCGCGGTGGCTCATCCGCCAGCGTCACCTCAGAGCACGGCGTTGAAGGGTTCACCCAGTGCATAGCCGCCCGTTTTGGCGCCGCCGCTTCGCCCCGGGGGTGTCGGTGGGCAAGCCCGTTCCCAAACTCTTGTTGGCTGTGTTTCAAGTGTCTGGCTAGCAACCATGTCAAGGCCGACTGCACCTTCCCGGCACGATGCTTCAACTGCCGTTGCGAGGGTCACCGATCCCATGCTTGTCCCATGCCGGGTGCGCCGGGCCGGCAAGCGGCCTGCCCTCCCCTTGGCCGTGGGGGGTCATAGGGTTGCAATGCGGCGCACTGCGCCCACAGCCTGCGGTCCTACACGACGGGTCCGATGACACCCGCTCCGCGCGCTCAGCCTTCACGGGCCATTCTCCGTCCGTGCACGGATCTTGCCGCCATCGCCGCCCCTGGCTGGTCATCATCGCCGCGGCCGCTTTGCTGCACTCCGGCAACGGCTTGCCTTGCAGCGGTTGGGCCCCCGTCCCACGATGCCGCACGGAGCTTGCCGTCATCCCTCGCTCCGCCGAGTTGCAGGCCGCTGAGGACGCCATGCGCTTCGCCCTCATCGTGACGGTGGGGGGACGCGACCTACCGTCTCCACCGCCATGGTCAAGCACTACCTTCTCGAGCAGTTCGAGATTCCGTTTGGGTACGTTGACGTTCGGCGCCATGAGCCAGAGGACTTCGTCGTCCATTTCCGGCAACTGGAGGACAGGGAGAGGGTCCTCGCCGCTCCTTCGTCGGGCTCCATCCTCCCACTGATTTGGCGGCCATGGCATCGCACCGCTTGGGCGAGTGCTGGCTCCTTCAAGTTCCGGGTGCTAGTCGCCTTGCGGCGTGTGCCTCTACATGCCCGCAGTGCCAGTACGGCGCACATCGTTCTTGGGCCTGCCTGTGCGCAGGTTGTCATGGTTCACCCGGAGGACGTCCTGGAGGACGATGATCGTGAATTCTTCATCGTTGCTTGATGCCTACACCCCAGCTTCATCCCCGATGAGCGGATTATCTTTGTCCCGGAGCCGCACGTACACGCCCCCGTTGAGGCCTCCCTGGAGGAGCTTCCGGGCCTGCGTTACCTTGTGCGAATCCGACTAGTCGCCTACCAGGATTGGAGCACGCCCCCCGGTTTGCCTCGTGGGGACGACCTCGGCAACAACAGCGACGGGAGTGGTGCCCCGGGGACGCCAATGGCGATGATGGCTATTGACGGTCCTTAACGTTCAAATTCAACCGTCAACTAACCTTCTAAAGTGACATAAAGCAATTCATCTACCTAGAAGTAGGGTTTTGACTAACGAATTCCACGAGTTTTGGTGAATCAATAGTTTTGCAGGTAAACACTAGAAATGATACACTTTTAAGCTACACTGCAACATAGAATGCAAGATTGGACGCCACGGCGACACAGAAACATTCTAGAAGAAATGAGAAGACATGAGACCGAAGCGGAGGACCAGCGGGAGCTAGCCCAGACCGGCCGGTCTAGGGTGGGCCCCACTCACGGCCCGGTTCGCCCGGTTTACTCCACCGCCTTTGAGGATTGATCTCCACCGTCCGCCAATGTCGGTTTGATCCAAGGGCCCATGTTGATTCGCCTGGGCTATAAAAGGAGAGGCAACCCCCCAAGGAGGGAGGATCCATTCAGAAGAGAAGAGCTTTAGCGAGAAACCCTAATTAGGATCCTCGGAGGTGTCCCTTGAATGGATGACCTCTCGAGTTAGCATTCCAAGAGAGAGCTAGTTCTATACCTCTAGAAGCTAGTTCTTCAGAGATAGAGAGATAGAGTTAAAGAGAGGTTTTGGAGGAGTATCGGCCTGTCGGTGCTACCTCTACGGAATCAACTTCTGATTTCAAGTAAGTAACATTGTTTATCTTGTTTTTACTGGTTTGCGACTCTTTTGAGTACTTTAATCCTTGTAACTCTTGGGATTAGAGTAGTATTCGTAGTATAAGCGTGGTGCTTAGACTTCGTTACTCGTAGATGTACCCTATTGTTCGGATTTGGTGGTAGCTCGCGGAGGTGACTCTATAGCTCCGTTGAATCTTATATATTCCACTATTCCATCGGTAGGCCGAGCAGGAGAATAATTGGTAGTCGGGTTACAGTTTTGTTTGTGCTCCTCTATCCAAATCCCCAGTAAAGCATCCTAATCATAACTTGCTTGAGCCTAAACTAGAGGCCTTAGTTGTCCCCTCTATATCCCTACCTTCTACAGCCTTGTTTGCTACTCAGGCTGTTAAGTGTAGTTTAGAAGACCCTCACACATCTTCCTTTGGGTTCGATATTAAACTAGGTATACTTATCCGGTGAAGTGCTACAACGTATCCGCGCTTGTGGAATTATCCAGTAGGCATTAACAGATACCAACAAGTATTTTTGGCGCCGTTGCCGGGGAAGACGTCGCTGAGATCACTCTGAACTTATCTTAACCTGTATCATAATCTTATCTTTTATTTGTATACTATCACTCTTTATCTTTTCTATCCTTCAATGGATCAACTTAATTCCATGTCTATCTATAAATATAACTTCACAAGCCTACGCTTAGAGCCAGAGCCATCCTCAAAGCCTATCTTAGCCTCTGACTATAAGCTATGCCCGTGTTTAATAGACATGGTTAGAAACCAATCTTTCTCAGGAGAAGATAATGCTAGCCTTTATTCTCACCTCAATGAATTCGAACAAACCTGTGCGTATTTGCGCATTAAGGATATGTCCGATGAGACTATCCGATGGAAGCTTTTTCCTTTCTCTTTGACTGGAGAAGCTAGACATTGGTATGATCTCCACGTTGAGAGTGTTAAAGGTGACTGGAGAGCATTGTGTGCTGAATTCTGCCTCCAATTCTATCCTATCTCTAAGGTAGTAGATCTTCGTTTAGAAGTTCTATCCTTTAGACAAGGGAAGAAGGAGACTCTAACTAAAGCCTAGGAACGCTTTAACTATCTTACTCATTCTGGACCTAGTCTCTCCATACCAGACCCCGTTCTACTTTAATATTTCTATAAGGGTCTGAATAGAAAAACTTCTAAATTCCTCAAGCTTGCTTCTTGAGGATCATTCTTGCATATCACTTCCGATGTTGTAAGAAACGTCCTTACAAAGATCCACAAAAATGAAACACCTTTAAAGAAGCCAGTAGAGGAAGAAGATTTGATAGTTGATCAGGAATCCATACCTACCACATCCCAACCTACAACTATCAACGAGCCTGAACCACAGGAGGAGGAAGAAATTCCACTTCTAGACTTCATGCTCGAGATCAAGGATGATATATTCACTGATTATGGAAACACCTCAAATTACTACACCATTAGGAGACCACAGAAGCCTAAGAAGTCATCACCTAGTGAAGAAATCTTAGATCCTTTTGATGAGGCTTTCCTCAAGCAAAATGCTAAAGAGCTTGTGTCGATTATAAGCAATGATTGGTTGGAAGAATCAGAACTACTATTGGTATAAATTAACTGCACTCTATATTGTAATTATTATCAGATTATCCGCAAGCGCACAGATATAGACTGATCAGCACTTTACCAAGATCAATCTGATTTTAATATCGGACCCAAAGGAACAGTAGTGATTTATGACTAAGTCTATAACTCTTAATCTAAAGGGGTACAAATAATCTAGAAACTATTGAGAATGAGGAAATAGCTAATGACTTCTAGTTTCGACAACCGGTAAGCTTTGTATAATACCGTCTAACTGGGCAAGTAACCCGAATAGGAGAAGAAACAGAGTAATCTCCCGCCAAGCACCTATAAGCCTATCAGTCCTATCAACGGGAAGTGGACTACAAAGGATTCAACGAAGCTATAAAGTCACCTTCACGAGCTACCACTATCCGGCTAATCAGGGGACATCTACAAGCAACCATAGCCCAGACACCACGTCTATGCTACGAATCACTACTTCGACCTAGGAGCTACCCAAATCAAAGTACTCAATATAATATGAGTTGTAAACTTAAGAACGAATAAAAATAAGTTGTTTACTTGAATCAGAATGGCGAATACAAAAGTACCTCAGAACACAGCTCCGGGCGAGGGAGTTGAATCCAGACGAATACAGCTACGAAGAAGCTCCGACAGGCCGGGACTCCTCCGAATCTCTACTCCTCTACTCTATCTCTCTAATCTCTATCTTGATTGCTGTTGGTATTTCTTAGCGAAAGCAGCCAAATCCGCAAGCGCACGGAATTACCGTCGTAGCACTTCACCCGGAAGTATTCAGAGTATCGTATTTCCACGAGGAACGGAGGTATTTCTTCTAACTAGCTCGTCCAAGGACCACACAAGGGTAGAGTTGGAATGGGGTAGTGAGGTTCTTCTACGATTTAGGATCTCTATTCGGAGGTAACCTTGCATACTACACTCTTGCTTCGGGCACCGGATAGCACCTAGTCTGCTAAGTGATGACGGCATATAGCTCTACGCCACACCTGAACGTGGGGGAATAAAAGGATGTTAGGGCTGTCACCACCTAACACCTACCCCTCACCCGTGGAGTGTGAGACAAACGAGGGTAACCTATAACTTAGACACCACATCTACGTTATCGATTACTATTCTAGCGTCGGCCAGGAACATCCGTCTTTATCAGGAGTCCTCTACTAGAACATCCGTTACTAAGGCAAGTAACAGACAACAAACCCGCAAGAATGTAATGCACAAGATAACACGAATAGTGACTCACCACCGTAGTCGAACACGGACCTTATACTCCAAGCAGTACATGGCTGCAGAGGTACACGTCGGGGGGGAGCCGACACGTCCGGCACTCCGCCTCCTCAACCCGGAGAAGCCGGATCCAAGACAAGAGATGGCAGACACGCCTGAACCTCCTCTACTTTCCCTCTCTCACTCCCTACACTACAACTAGCTAGGCTAGCTAGGGCCTAGGCCTAGGGCCTAGGCCCCTATGAAGTGGAGCTCTTGAGTACTCTTGCCCTCTAGGTGGTTGCTTGATGGATTGATGGAATGAGGAGGGGTGAGGCCTCCTCTTTATAGGTGGAGAGGAGGGGGTCCATGCATATTTGCCACCAAACCAACCTTCAAACTGACTGTCCAAGTACAGTGAATCGAGAATCCCGCATGCCACCGCCTTTGGACGCGTCGGTGGGAGGCAACCGACCAAAGCTGGGCCCGTTTGGGCTTGCTGGTGGTGCGCCCGCACCAGGGTGCGGCCGCACCCTGGTTGGCTCCAATCAGGCCCATCTTTGGTGAGCGCGTCAGCCTCGCCGTTAGCTTTTCGAAAAGTCCTGGATCACTGAAAACGGAGTTCGTATGCATCCTGGGCGTCCAAATTACCGAACACTGCTCCTGCAGCCTGGACTGGATTCGAGACTTGTTCGGCCTTTCACTTCTTGGGCTCATGTTTGATATTTGTATCTATGTTTGGGACCCAAGTACTCTGGTGACTGGGCCACTCACTCTTTGAGCCTCTTTATGTATATTTTGTAGCCCTTTAT
The DNA here is from genome assembly GCA_015844335.1 of Chrysopogon serrulatus. Taxonomy (NCBI): domain Eukaryota; kingdom Viridiplantae; phylum Streptophyta; class Magnoliopsida; order Poales; family Poaceae; genus Chrysopogon; species Chrysopogon serrulatus. The sequence goes on from JADLZL010004318.1 coordinate 33,907, forward strand.
GTGTATATTTCTATAGATTTTAGGCATGTCCTCCTGCAAGTGGTAGATCACCAAAACTTGTGGAATTGATAAGTTATAAGCCCTAACTCTAAGTTTGGTGATCATATATGTTTATTTTATGCGTGTGTTGGTGGTTATGTTTATGACTTAAGGATCGCCAACAAAATCCCCACACTTGCCTCTTGCTCGTCCTCGAGCAAGGCTTTTTAAAGGTTGAAGTAAATATGGGCATAAAATCCTAAGATATACAACTTTTATGAAAATTATTCCATCATATTTCTTACATTTGGTGGGATATGTGGCATTAGCTGACATGTTTTCTTGGGTTGTTAAAAGTGGAATGGTTCTCGAAACAAAGTTATCCTCCAAATTTCACATCTTAGCAACTTGGAGTTTTTGAAAGTTTTCAAAGAAAAATCATAGATCACTTTATACTCCTCAAGAGGTACTCTCAAATCACTCAAGTGTGTATGATTCCTTACCAAGGCATAGCAAAGTCTTTGCCTTCTTTTTTTTGTTCTTCCTACCTCTAAGAAGGTTTATGTGGAGCTTTGGGTAGGGATTAACAAGATGGCATACTTGCATTGCATATATTGTAAAGTCAAAATAAGGATCCATTGAGAGAAGTGCCATACTCTTAGATCAAGATGTGCATGTGTGTGGAAGATGATATGTTAAACACTATACTTCTTTTGTAGATATGATCTCTCTACTATTTATTATTTTTGAGACATGGCTATCTTCTTTTTTTTTTGAATACATGAGCCTTCATGTGCTCATCATTTTTTTTATACTTTGGACCTTCATGTGTCCATATTTTTTTTACATTTTTTTCTACATAGCCCATGTCTATTTTACTAAAATATAATTGTAGAGAAAGATCATTACCTATTATAACATGGAGTATTTTCCTAATGAACATGTTTTTGTGTCTACTCTCAGTGTAAGAGTATGCATGTTTTTGCGTACTCCTAATGTAGGAGCAGCACATATATGTGGTGTGTGTGTGATCTTGATCTTGGAAGCATGATAAATCTCTCGCACGGGTCACAAGACTTGACCAAACTCAATGCAATAACAAGCAGCATATGTAGCAGGTTCAAAACTTTGCGGGATGCATGTCATATTTGGCCTTGGTAGGAATTTCTTTACCAAATGAGGAGTATGTGAAACTATGGTTTTGTGATATTTTTTTTAAACAAATTCTCCAAGTACTTTGAGTAGAATTGGTAGGATTTCTAAGTCAGAACCATATCACACCCCTCAACAACTTAGTTAACATGATTGTTCTATCAAAATATTTTCCCACAAGCATAATAACATGTAAATGGAATAATCTTCATGCAACCTTCTATCTCAGAAATATTATGATCATGTCACTTTTTTTGAGAATATAGAAAGAAGGGTTTTTTTTTTTTTTCAAATTGCATGGAGGCATTTGGTTCATTGAGTCTAAGTTTTATGATTAGGATTTATATTTATTTAAACTCAAGATTGGAGAGAGATGAGGGAGATGTTGCACAAACCATCGTTGTAGAGGAGAACTGAAGTAGAGATGGCTTGGCATGAACTAGAAGTTCAACCAGCCTTCTCTTTGAGTTATCTGCCTTATCCTCCTTCATGTCAGGTCGTATGGTGTTGTACAACATGTTGGGGGAGGATCTCGAAAAAATATGTGTGTTAAGCTTGAGAGATCTCCCCCACACTTATTTTTGTACCTATTTTATTTGATAGAGAAAAAAAAACAAAAACAAGAAATGGCTCTACCGGCTTTTAACACTTTGGGAACCTAAGCTTTTGTTATCATAATAAATCTTTATTTTATTATCATATCTATTTTATTTTATTTTATTTTATTATTATAATTATATATATTTTTTCTCATGGCAAAATAAAGTCTGATCACATCCATGCTATAAGAAGAATTTAGAAAAAAACTCAAGTAGCATGGATCAAAAGATTTCACCATAAAATTTTATTTTATTATATTTTTTTTAAGGAACTTTTTTTATTTACTTTTAAAACTTTATTATTCACCAAGACATCAAAATTATTCAAGGCAAGACAAGAGCATGGATGGTGAACTAGGAGAAGCAAAACCTTATACTTTTATTTTGTATACCCATCTTTTTACTCAAACAAGACTAAGGTGAAAGTTTGCAGCTAAATAAATAGCCTTGGTTTATCTCTATAAAAAATTACTTTCATTGTATATGAAAATAACTCAAAGTTCGTTAACCAAGATTCAACACCATGTTAAATTTTGATTAAAGAAGGCTATTTTAACCTAAGCACCATGCTTAATTTAAAAAGCCTATAGATGTATCATGCATGATAGATCCAAACAAGAGCTTTCATCATAAACAAAGCAAGCATGAATTTATATTTTTTTTGAAGATAAATATGGGTAAAAAGAGTGGGTGATTATTACCTTTGCATGCCTGAGCATACTTACCGGCAGCATATATGGATGGAGCTTTGATCTCGCTGCACGGTGGCTTGGTAATGTATGGTCTAACTCAGGTGATCAACAAGGCTTAGGCTACACACACAAATCGTGTGTATAGGACATGGGCCTTGGTGACAAGTAGCAAACGAGAGCATCTATCTCTTTTTTTAATCTCTCTTTTTTTAACAGACACTCCTTTTTTCTTCTTTTTTTTCTTTTTTTTAAACTTCTCCTTTTTTTAATTTTTTTCTTTCTTTAGTTTTAATTTTCTCTTATCTTTCTTTTTTTTCTTCTCTTCTATAGCTTTTCTTTTTCTTTAGCAAGAGTGAGCTAGCACTTATTAATTGAGATGGTCTTTGGTGCGTATGGAGCTTGTAGTGAGAATCTCACCATCCTCCCCCACACTTGGACTTTTGTGAAAAAGTCAAGTGAGCCATGTGTTCTTCCACCAAAGCCGTCAAAGTGTGCACTTGGTGTAGCTTCATGTTCTCCAGCGTTGCATGTACCCTTGTTCTTCTCAATCTTTAATCTGAAATGGTCAGCAACCAAGAATACCCGAAGGTACACGCTATCTTGACAACATATTCTTGCTCTCTTTTTTTGTTATGGATAAGAAAAGTTGTATTTTAATATTTTTAATAGTAATATAATAATTATTTTTTTAATTTTTTATGATAATCCGGGGTAACTCCCCGCAGTGCTTTGTTTATGGTCATAAGCTTGACCGTGGGAACTTCATCTTGCAACTTTCAATGGTGGTATAGTTCCCATCTTCACCACCAAGTGTTTAGCATTATCATTCTAGCTGCAAGGTTAGTACCACAGTGCATGTACAACATTTATAGTGCATATGATAAACGGAGGCATCCATGACTACTCTCTTAAAAAGTTTGAAAACAAGGATCAAGAGGTGGTTTGGATCCTTGTAGAAGCACATGGTACTAAGTGAGATGTCCGTGGCACAAGCGTTTTCATCCTCAAGCGAGAAGTCATGACTATTGCGACAACACTTGGATGGCAAGAGGGACATAGCTTGGGTTCGAGTGAAGGCATTGATGGATGTTCAGTTTCACAAAGATGAAAGAAAAGCTCGGGTGAAACGAACAGGGATATGAATTTCACCTCCTCAAACAAGTCACGGTTGGAATCATGCTCCGCCGTCGAGATTTCTAGGCAAGGTTTAGGAGTGGCGGAAGCAATCTATCCCAACTTCTCACTAAGGCTCCTCAAAACTTGGCATGACTCTTTTCTAGAGGGATCTAGTTTTTATGGTGGGAAAGGGATGTCGGACAAGAATTTTCTTTTATTCCACCATAGTTTTGTGTGCAACCGACCCTCCGATGGTCATGCCAAGGCATAGGACAACTTTTATGTCAAAACCCGAATAAAAGAGTTGAACCAACACAACATCAGGTAAAGACAAGTCTAGGCTGAAGTGTATTAACACTAAAAATCTGGCCCAAGTTACACCTATGGACTCCTTCTCGGCTTGCTCGAAATCAAGGATTGCTCTTGGTAGAGAGACGAAATGAGATATAGGGAAGAATGCAAGACAAAATTCATCTTTAAGTTCATCCCAATCCTCATTCGTACATCCTACGGCAATTGTGTACCATTGCTCCGCCTCCCTTAAAAAGGGAGAATGAAAACAATTTCCACTTTTGAATTTTCCTCAAAATCTCACAAGTAATTGCTTGGGTTTTCATTTTTATCCCCTGAGAAGGGTCATGCCCGAACCATGGCTATTAAGCCAGGGTGGAGTTCATAACTAGATAAGAGTTTTTTTTTGAGAAAATGATGGCCTAGAGAACTCCCCCTTAGAAGAAGGGTTTTGAATATGAGTGGAATTCATGGTAAATGGGATAAGAGAGATAAATTTTTTTATTTTATTTTATAAAAGGAAAAGATAAAAGATGCAGATACGAGGACGAACTAGGTTTGAAGGAAATACAACAACCGTTCCCCGGCAACGGCGCCAGAAATGCTTGTTGGTATTTCTTAGCGAAAGCAGCCAAATCCGCAAGCGCACGGAATTACCGTCGTAGCACTTCACCCGGAAGTATTCAGGGTATCATATTTCCATGAGGAACGGAGGTATTTCTTCTAACTAGCTCAATCAAGGACCACACAAGGGTAGAGTTGGAATGGAGTAGTGAGGTTCTTCTACGATTTAGGATTTCTATTCGGAGGTAACCTTGCATACTACACTCTTGCTTCGGGCACCGGATAGCACCTAGTCTGCTAAGTGATGACGGCATGTAGCTCTACGCCACACCCGAACTTGGGGAAATACAAAGGATGTTAGGGTTGTCACCACCTAACACCTACCCCTCACCCGTGGAGTGTGAGGCAAACGAGGGTAACCTATAACTTAGACACCACGTCTACGTTATCGATTACTATTCTAGCGTCGGCCAGGAACATTCGTCTTTATCAGGAGTCCTCTACTAGAACATCCGTTACTAAGGCAAGTAAAAGAATGTAATGCACAAGATAACACGAATAGAGACTCACCACCGTAGTCAAACATAGACCTTATACTCTAAGCAGTACATGGCCGTAGAGGTACACGTCGGGGGGAGCCGACACGTCCGGCACTCCGCCTCCTCAACCCGGAGAAGCCGGATCCAAGACAAGAGATGGCAGACACGCCTGAACCTCCTCTACTTTCCCTCTCTCACTCCCTACACTACAACTAGCTAGGCTAGCTAGGGCCTAGGCCTAGGGCCTAGGCCCCTATGAAGTGGAGCTCTTGAGCACTCTTGCCCTCTAGGTGGTTGCTTGTTGGATTGATGGAATGAGGGGTGAGGCCTCCTCTTTATAGGTGGAGAGGAGGGGGTTCCATGCATATTTGCCACCAAACCAACCTTCAAACCGACTGTCTAGGTACAGTGAATTAGAATCCCGCATGCCACCGCCTTTGGAACGTCGGTGGGAGGCAACCGACCAAAGCTGGGCCCGTTTGGGCTTGCTGGTGGTGCGCCCGCACCAGGGTGCGGCCACACCCTGGTTGGCTCCAATCAGGCCCATCTTTGGTGAGTCCATCGGCCTCGTCGTTAGCTTTCCAAAAAGTCCTGGATCACTAAAAACGGAGTTCGTATGCATCCTGGGCGTCCAAATTACCGAACACTGCTCCTGCAGCCTGGACTGGATTCGAGACTTATTCGGCCTTTCACTTCTTGGGCTCATATTTGGTATTTGTATCTATGTTTGGGACCCAAGTACTCTGGTGACTGGGCCACTCACTCTTTGAGCCTCTTTATGTATATTTTGTAGCCCTTTATGTGTATATTTCCATAGATTTTAGGCATGTCCTCCTGCAAGTGGTAGATCACCAAAACTTATGGAACTGATAAGTTATAAGCCCTAACTCTAAGTTTGGTGATCATATATGTTTATTTTATGCGCGTGTCGGTGGTTATATTTATGACTTAAGGATCGCCAACAATTGCTAGCCTAGATCTAGTGGATATCTATCTAATGCTCTGGCTCTTCAGCTCTTGATCTGGCCTCCTCTTAGGGCGGTCTGGCCCTTTATTTATAGCCCGGTGAAATGAATGCGCGCCGTTGGATCAAACCGACTTAACAAGGGGCTGAGATGACTCCTTGGAGGTGGTGGAGGAAGCTTCTAGAAGGGGGAGGAAACCCTAGCCACAGGGGGCCGCCCGGCGCGGTGGTGGGGCTGCCCGACCCCACCAGGGCTCCTCTGCTGGTCTCGCTGCTTCGAGAGTCTTCCAGATCCTTCCCTTATCCTGTTGGCGATATTTTCCATCGTGATCAAGTTTTGTGATAATTACGCATTTTAATCTCTCTTTTAAGCTTTTTTGGATAATTCTCTGAAAAATATACAATTCACCAAAACTCATGGAAATAATTAGTAATAACCCTATTCTAATAGATATTCATATATGACATAGGGATATTTGCTAATAAAAATTATACATTAATAGGTGTCAACAACTACCATACCTTGCTAAATCCACAAGGGTTCTTTTAAAGCATTAAATAATCCTGTTGTGGAAGTTAACATCATGTCTGCAACATACGCTCAAGATCTTTTAAAGGACATGCCCTAACCCCAACAACAAAGTTTTTGAAAAATCCTTTAGGCCATGTTCTCCTAAGTTTGGGAATCCTCTATGTCTTACCTATTCATGTCAAAGGGATAAGAGTTCATTTGAGCTTCTATATCTTTGATGTCATAGAGTTCGATGTATTGATTGGACAGCCTATAGAGAGACTTTTGCAAGAAGGACAAAAAGGGAATCTAAATATTAGCCTCGGAAGAACTTTAATTTGCCCATATCCATAACTCGTGCTCTCAATAATGAGACTGAGTCACTTTCTGAGCTTGATCCTATGGAAGAAGTCTTAGAGACAACCTTTGAATCTTCTTTCGAGCCAGATTTCAGAGATGATTCTAAACCACTAGATGAGGAAGGAGATAGTACGCTAGAACCCAACCCTCTAGATGAGTCTGAGGAACCACCCAAGCCTTCCATAGAACTCAAACCCCTGCCTTCTGGTCTTAAATATGCTTTTCTAAACAATGATCGAGAATTCCCTATGATAATAAGTGATAAACTCTCCGAGGAGGAAACCTTTCGATTGATTACGGTCTTATAAAAGCATAGATCTGCTTTTGGTTATTCACTCCAAGATCTCAAAGGAATCAGTCCTATTCTTTGCACCCATCGTATTCCTACAGACTCTGAGATAACACCTTCTAGAGAACCACAATGTAGATTAAATAATGCGATGAGAGAGGTTGTTAAAAAAGAGGTTTTAAAACTGTTACATGCTGGGACCATATACCCTGTGCCATACAGTGAGTGGGTAAGCCCTGTGCAAGTTGTGCCTAAAAAGGGAGGCATGACAGTTGTTTGAAATGATAAGAATAAATTAATCCCACAAAGAACCGTCACTGGATGGCGGATGTGTATTGATTACCGAAAGCTTAACAAGGCAACAAAGAAAGATCATTTTCTACTTCCCTTCATTGATGAGATGTTGAAGAGGTTGGCAAATCATTCTTTCTTCTGTTTTCTTGATGGGTATTCGGGATATCATCAAATACCGATCCATCCAGATGATCAAAGCAAAACCACATTTACATATCCATACGGAACTTATGCCTACCATAGAATGTTTTTTGGACTATGTAATGCTCCAGCTTCATTTTAAAGATGCATGATGTCTATATTTTCTGATATGATTGAAGTGATAATGGAAGTTTTCATGGATGACTTTTCTGTATATGGAAAACTTTTGATAAATGTCTTGAAAACTTAGATAAGGTTTTGCAAAGATGTGAAGAAAAGCACTTAGTCCTTAATTGGAAAAAATATCATTTCATGGTTAGAGAAGAAATAGTGCTTGGACATTTAATGTTCGAAAGAGGGATAGAGGTAAACAGAGCTAAAATTGAAGTGATTGAACAACTACCTCCTCCCATTAATATTAAAGGAATTCGAAACTTCTTAGGCCATGCAGGTTTTTATCGACGGTTTATACTTAATTTTTTCATACATTGCTAGACCTCTAACAAACCTGCTAGCTAAGGACGCTCCCTTTAAATTTGATGACGCATGTTTAAAAGCTTTTAAAACTCTTAAGAAAGCGCTCATCTCTGCACCAATCATCCAACCCCCTGATTGGTCGCTGCCTTTTGAATTGATGTGTGATGCAAGTAAGTATGCTGTGAGGGCAGTTTTGGGACAAACTAAAGACAAGAAGCATCACACAATTGCATATGCTACCAAAACTTTGACAGGACCTCAACTTAATTATGCGACTGCTGAAAAAGAGCATATGCAGAAACTTTGACAAAGTGGATTTTTTTGGCCAACCATGTACGAAGATACTAGAAACTTCATCCAAAGATGTAGAGCATGTCAGAGGCATGGCAATATCAACTCGAGAGATGCCATGCCACTCACCAATAATCTTCAGATTGAGCTCTTTGATGTCTGAGAAATTGACTACATGGGACCGTTTCTAAAATCAGGCAACTATGAGTACATTCTAGTGGCAGTTGACTATATCTCAAAATGGGTAGAAACCATGCCATGCAAAGCTACAAATTCTAAGAACTCCAAGAAGATGTTTCATGAGACAATATCTCCAAGATTCGGTGTTCCAAGGATGGTGATCAGTGATGGAGGAACTCACTTCATTAACAAGGACTTTCGCAAGTACTTGATGAAGCAAGGAATCCAACATTATGTAGCTACTCCTTACCATCCTCAAACAAGTGGCTAGGCGGAGACTTCTAATAAGCAAATCAAGAACATTCTATAAAAGACAGTCAATGAGATGGAAACTATTTGGAAGGAAAAGCTACCCGATGCATTGTGGGCATACCGAACAACATATAAGACACCTCTTGGTATGTCACCTTATCAGCTTGTCTACGGCAAGACCTGTCACTTACCAGTAGAGGTTGAGTCCAAAGCTCATTGGGCAATTAAGAGATGGAACATGGATTTAAGAGCTGCCGGGATAAAAAGAAAGATGCAGCTCTCAGAATTAGATGAATGGCGAGAAAAGGCATATCATAATTCAAAGATCTATAAAGAGAGGACCAAAAGGTGGCATGATAAGCGAATCAAGAAGAAGAGCTTTAGGCCCGGAGATAAAGTACTACTATTTAACTCTAGGGTAAGATTATTCGAGCATGGTAAACTACGAAGCAAGTGGGAAGGGCCATTCACGGTGGTAAATGCATCATCACATGGAGCAGTGACACTTCAAAACAACGAAGGTACATTATTCAAGGTAAATGGCCAACGCCTTAAGATTTTTCTAGTACCTTCTAGACCACCCGAGGAATTAGATGAAATTTATTTTCTGGCTTTTCTCTAATTTATCAAAATATAAAACTCCGTCGTGAATTGGGCCGCGACAGGAGAAAAATTGAAGAGATAACGGACCAAGATTGCACCCCGCGGAAGGGCACCGGAAACTAGGCCAGGGTGGGACCGGCCGGTCCCCCCCTGACCGGACGGTCTGGCCCGCCCGCCTCGCGGTCCGCCATCTCTCGGTGCGAAGCTTGTTCCGTTAGGGTTTCAGATATTCCACTTTGATCTGAATCCGCCGCCTGTTTATGGTAGATGCTCGGGATAGATTAGGATGGAATGCCCCCTACCTCAAGTCACTAGGACTATATAAACACCCCCTGGGGTCATTCTCCTCTCATCCCAAGAGCTCTCCTCTCTCAATCTATAGCAAGGAAGCTCTCCATCTCTCCACCTCCCACCAAATGGTAAGCCCAAACCATCCCTACACGATCAAAGAGCCGAAGGTAGTCCTCCCACTGACGGTCATCCCGCCAAAGCAGCTGGCGGTGGTGCCCCCGAAGGCGATCGTCCCGGTGCCATCAAAGGAGGTCATCTGAGCTCGACCTCAAGGAGCTCCAATGGTGGAGGCCTTCTACGTTCAGGCCATCAGGAGGCCTACCTAGCACCACCAGCTCATCAACCGCTTCTGGGAGATAAGCCACGACCGCCAGGTCAACCTAGCATTGCTCTCCCCCAAGGCACTAAGTTACTACCCTCCTAGAGAGGGGGAGAGGCTGCTAGGGGTCACCACCAAATTCAGGATGGTGACCGGTGCAAAGTACACCACCGAGATGGAGTGAGTGATTCTGGATGGTGTGCGGGTGGACCCTAGCAATGTGAAGTTTAATCCACCACCAAGAGCCAATCCGGAGCCCCCAAAGAAGAAGGCGAGGACTGCACCAACCCCAAGACAACCTCGCCTGTCCTTGGCCACCTTAGAAACAAGAATAGATCTTCAGGCCTAAGCCCTGTCTGATGCACTAAAGGTCATAGGGACCACCGTGCAACGAGTAGGGAATCTAGAGGTCAGCCAAGAGCGGCTGCATAGTAAGAACAAAGCGCTCAAGGCTAGGGTCAAGGAGTTAGAGAAAAAGGATTAGAGATCGAGATGGATAGGCACACGTGTAATAAGTTTTAGTTAGTTTGCTAGTTAGTTAGATTGGTTAAAATTAGTTTACTTAGTGTTGGTATTTCCAACGTTATTACTAGTTAACGAGATTAGAGACACATGGTATTGAATTAACTTGTCATTAGCAACTAGCCACTTATTCATCACTAGCATTCCGAAGCATGAATTAAGTTGTCATCCCTAATTATAATGCTAAGGAATAAATATAAATTTATATGTATATATTATTTAATATGACTAGGCAGAAATAGTAATATAAACTAAAATCGGTTCTGCAAGCGGACAGATAATTATACCATTGTAGCATTTTACCTAGGGAGTTCTACCAGGTTGTCAATTTATATTTATACCACTAGAAAAGCTTGGAATAAACTCTAATCTATTATATTGATAATGAATTATATACAATAGATAAGTGATAATACCAATGTCATCTACTCTACTCATAACAGGAAGAGGTCACAAGATAAATATAGATAAATACGGGTGATAAGCATAATCAAGCATCATAATTATATTGATAAACATCAGAGTACTTCCTGGTCATAATCATTGTTAGCCAATGGATAAATTAAAGAGGTAACTGTCTAAGGTAATTCTATAACTACATCAATGAATAACTCTAATTGGTATAATTATACCTAGTAATCATTGTTAAGTTAATCCCACATCATGATCACATGTAAAAGGGCATCATCTAGGAAGGATGTGAATCAGAGTCATCATCCAACATCGTGACCATGCCCTGCTGTCCTACATACGGGGGTGGACTACATAGAAACCAACATAGCTGTCACCTACGCGGACTACCACATGTCCCGGCACATCAGGGTGCACTCACAGATAAATAAGACATCTAGACACCATGTCTATATATTGTTCATCATCCACCCATTGTACATTTGGATAAACGCTATATGAGCAATCACATGGATTCAGTAAGATCAGACTAACTATACTAGACATATAATCAAAGTAGACAATAATTATTACAATTAAGAATACATGAACTATTAAGAATAATGTCTCCCTAATCAGAATAAAGAATACAATAAGAAAGAAAGAACTAGAACTATACCGAACTCCTGCGCTCCAGACAGACACCGGGGGCTCCAGATCCCGATGAAGAACTAGATCTCCTCTACTTCTAATCTAACTAACTAGAACTATGAACTAGAAGACTCTTGATAAACTAGAAGGCTTCTTGATGCTTGATGGCTTGAGGCCTTGATGAATAATGATTGTCTCCTCCAGGGGGATCTGCCCCTTTATTTATAGCCTGGTGGGGTGAACGTGCGCCGCAGGATCAAACCGACTTAACCAAGGGCCAGGATGACTCATCATAGGCGGTGGAAGAAGATTCCAGAAGGCGGCGTCCAACCCTAACCCTAGGGGGCCGCCCGACATGGCAGTGGGGCCGCCCGGCCCCACATGTGGGCCCTCGGGGTCCCGTTGCTTCGGGTGTCTTCTAGATGCTTCCTGAGCCCAATGACGGTGTTTTGCCTTCGCGGTTACGCTTCGTGATAATTATGCACTCTAATTCTTCTTTTATGCTTTTCTCGAATAATCCCTGAAAATACTGAATATACAAAACTCGTGGAAATTGTCAGTTAAAACCCTAAACTATTGTGTATTCATATATCCTTTCATGTCTAAAGTTCTAATAAAAGTTGACGTTGTCCACCGTCAATAAATCCCCCAAGCTTACCTTTTGCCAGTTCCTTGGCAAACAAACTAAGCCTAATTTCTATTATATTCGGATCAGGAGTTGCTACAATGTTGTCATACTCTTCAGGTACACATGCTTCCAAACAAAGATTTTTCTCCGGATTAAACAGTGTATGTTCTAACCTTCAGACTTACCCATTTTACCATTAACTATAGGGCTTTACAGCTCTTGCATGAGTCTTGAGTAATCAGAAGACAGAACAATCAAGTTAAGTAATATGTCTTAAATTCTTCACAGTGCCAATATTTTAGAGTTTTTCATAAGCTTTCATAATAAAACTCAGAGCTTAATTGTATGACACCCTCAAGTCCCTCAGTGTATGTGGTATTTATGGTTCTTTCTTAAGGCATTAATGATGTTATGCCTCCTACAGCTAAGGGTATATATAGTAGAGCTTATAGGAGCGGCAATAACAAGGGTAGGCATACTTGCAATGCATAAATTATAAAGTCAACTAATGGATCCACAGAGAATCGAGGCATACAATCAAACCAAGATGTGCATGTGTATGGAATATGGTGGATAGGTGTATATATGGTATTTGTGGCTAATTCTAATTCTACTTTTACTCTTGAAAATAACTCTCTTAAAACTTTTCTCAGGAAAAACATGGGCTATATTTTTTATTCAGGGAGGTGGGCATCTAGTACCCATTGTCTTAATTGCTGTGACATTTGTCCATCTTTTACTCCCTTCTCTCTTTCTCTTTCTTTTTTTAGACTTTTGCATAACCACATGCATCCCTTGAATACAATAACCAATAGAGAGATACAGTGGGGACTTAGAGCATTTATAACAGGGGTTATCCTATGGGGTATATATGTATATTTTTTGGTGTTTACTCCTAGTGTAGGAGAAAAACATTTTTGTGATGAACATGGATGGAAAATATGTGAATGATCACGATTACCCCCAGGGTAGGAACAATACATATCTTGGTTTTAAAAGCATGACAAGACTCTTCTAAGGCATACAACACATGTTGACTGAACTCAATACAACGCAAGCAGTTTTAATGTGAAAAGGTTTCCTATCTCTAAAGATATTATTTCTGGCTTTGGTAGGAATTCATACTTTGTCATACAAGAGCTCATCATATAGATTTTAAATTTTTAAAATAAACCTCTAGAACTTAGTAGTGCTAGGAATAAGATAAATAGTGGCTCAGCCTTTATGAATCATATCGATCAACTACCTAGACTCAGCGCAAGCTTATGCCTCCATAATTCAGGTTCAGAGTAAATTCTTCAATTAAAACAACAATATTTAAATCTCAGGAAGATTTAAGTTTGGCAACTAAGTTCTTGACAAGAATGACAACAGTGCAACTATTCATTATCTCTAAAACAAATTTTAATGTTCATCAAGTTTTTTAAATTAGCTCTAACCTGGACTGTCTTTAAATATACTCTTATATATATAACTAAATATTTATTTGGTTTAAATAATTATACATCTTTTTATCGTTTTGAATTAATGAACTAACAAAAGACTCTATGACTTTGTGGACCTTCATGTGTCCACGTATTTTTGGTATTTTATGACTATATAAAGCAAACTTAATAATCGCCTAGGCGTAGTCACCTAATAACTAGGGGATGCTCCTCCCCCAAGCTAGATGTTTATAATACTTGGTGTAGGTGTCCTTGAGTGAGCTAGCCAGCAGCCGGGCCCGGTGGTTGCCACCGATAAGATTCTCTCCTTGTCATGATGTTGTTCCTGCATAAATACACTCCACAAAAAAAGGGAAACCAAAAACTCGAGGCTCGAATTTAATAACGGGTTAGAGATCAGCCAAAGAGTCATTGATTATCTTTATGAGTAAATTTTTTTTACGTTGCCGATTTAAGCAGGATTTTATGTTTTCTCTCTTTTTGAATTTTTCTGTAATGCAGGAAATAAATACGAATGCTTATTATTTTTTTTTTTTATAATTATTTATTTTATTATTATTATTATTATTATTATTATTATTATTATATATATATATTTTTATGCCACCACAGAAAATATTCCTACGGGAGTTACCATAAGTTTATTCACATGGGGCTTATGTATTTGTGATGCAATAGATAATGCAGTAAATGTTTTTGATATTTTTATATTTAATGTGCAATACATAAATGTGCTACTAAATATGTATATTAAAGTAAACTTACTAGTGAACTTAAATGATAACTACCATTCTAACCTCATGGCTAGGGTACGGAATTTAAAGTCTACCGACAGGACTTAGATAAAGGAGAATACTTACTTAGTGGGTTCATCATCTGAGGTTATCTCAGTCAATTTCCCATCTCTCGGTGATGTAAAAGGTGCTTCTTCTTTCTTCTCTGATCTCATTTCTGTCTCTTGTGCTTCTCTCTTTTCTTGCAGTTCTTCAGCTTTGTTTTCCTGTCCCACTTTTCTAGTTGTGCTAGGATCTCTTCTTTTTCTGCCTTGGTGATCTGGTCCATCCTTTCAGGTTCTGTTTTTCGTGGTGCTTGTATGTTCTCTTCTTGCTCCTTGTAGCAGTCTTCATACTTTACAATGTTGCCAGAAAATTCTTTCCATCCACAGTGAGGCCGGATAGCCTGACGGTGGCCTTGGCGTCTTCTCCTATCGCGTTGCTTTCTGATCTGCTCCTGGTTAACAAGTGTTCTAAATTGACAGCATTCCTTTCTAGTGGGCAAGTTAAAGTGGATCTGCCTCGGACTGATGTAGATGATAGCGTTGGCTGTGTAAAAAAATGGTCTTCCCAGAAGGATCGGGGATTCATCGTCTTCCTGTATATCAAGAACTAGAAAATCTGCAGGTATATATTGCTCTTGAATTCTTACCATGACATCTTTGACCATACCTTTAGGGAATCTTAGTGATTGGTCCGCCATCTGCAACTGAATATATATTGGGTACAAAGGTGAATTATTAAATAGATCATCATATACCTGTTTTGATATTACGTTGCAGCCTGATCCGGTGTCATAGATGGTGTTAGCAAAAGTGGTGTCTTTGATTGTGCATTCAATGATTGGTATACCTGGATCATCTCTCTTTATTGGAAATAGTTTGGGTAGCATATGATCATTTTCTGTATTAAGAGCAGTAATTAGTTTAGCAGTTTCTTCAAGTGCATGCTTGATCTCCCTCCATCTTCTATTGTTTCTATTGTTTCTCTTCTTCGGCACTGATTTTTGTAGTTGCACTTCTTGTTGATGAAATTGCTTCGGGGCTGCAGGCGCTTTCAGGATGTGGTTCTTGAACGTGAATCTTTCTTTCTTGTCCTTGATGGATAGGACGACCTTGGCATGTTCCGCAAAGATGATAGCTTTCGTTGTGCACAAGAATGGTCTGCCCAAAATTATGGGTGCCTTCTCATCCACTCCTGTCTCTATGACCATGAAATCAACTGGGACATATGATTGTCCCACTCTGATAATGACTTCTTCTAGTACTCCCTCAGGATAGCAAATAGACTGATCTGCAAGCTGCAAACGCATATTTGTATACAACAAGGGATCACTTAATATGTTCTCATAGATTACCTTGGGCATAATATTGATACTAGCGCCGAAATCACAGATAGCCTCTAGAAAGTTGTGACATCCTATAGAGATAGGAATAACAGGCCTTCCAGGGTCTCCCATCTTCTCAGGTAGAGAGTGGTCAATCCACTGTACATCTACGGGTTCAATATGATACTGGGTTGCATTGTGAATATCAACAAGGTTCGCAGTTTCTAAATCTTCTGGTTGGCCTAGAATCTTACCCTTCTCAAATGGAGGAACAACAGTAGCTAACTGAGCTAATTATGATTCTAATATTTTATTAAGCTATGCTGATTCTTTATAGTAGAAGCAAAGGTGTCCATTCTAGTATTAATATTTTCTAATGCTTTATCATTTGTGGCTATATTTCTAGACATTTAATCTAACAATTTAGATTGACCAGCAACTAAATCTCTTAAAGGTGGTAGATTGTAATTATTAAAATTATTATTACCTTGGTTGTTACTTTGGTAATTACCTTGTCGAGGTTGTTGATTCCATTCTTGATTTTGCTGAGGACGATAGTAGGTGTTGTTGTTGATGAAGTTCACATCCTCTTGCAGTGTAGGGCAGTTGATAGCCGAATGCCTATAGTCTCCACATTCTTCACATGTCATATGGGAATCATTAATATGTATGACTTTCTTCTTTTCTATATCGAGCTTCATCATGATGAGGTCTAGCTTAGCAGTGAACCATGTCAGTTTCCTTGAGATGATGGATCCCTCCTTCTTTCTTGTGGGGTTGAGTAAGTTCTTCATTACAGCTTGAATTTGAGGCCATCTTCTCAACCAGTGCTTTAGCATCTGAGAGCTTAAGTGATAGAAAAGCTCCTCCAGCTGCAGCATCAATAGACTCACGGGTGCTAGAGACAAGCCTGTGATAAAAAGTTTGCATTAATAGCCACTCCTCTATTCCATGATGAGGACAGTCTTCTATATAGTTTTAGAATCTTTCCCATGCTTCAGTCGTCATGTTGCTGTTGAAAACTTGCAATTTTCCCATGCAGAGCGTTCGTCTTGCCTGTAGGAAAGAATTCTATCAGAAAAGCAGTTGAGCACAGGTCCCATGTAGTGTTCTTATCTTTGTTGATGTAGAACTATTGCTTAGCTTTCCCCAACAATGAGAACAGAAAAAGACGGAGTAAAATAGCATCTCTTGGTACTCCTCTGATCATGAAGGTGCTATAGATTTCTAGAAAGTGTTGTAAGTGTGCACTTACATCTTCATGAGCTTTTCTACAGAATTGGCTGGCTTGAACCATGGTGATGAGAGCAGGCTTGAGCTTGAATCCATTCTCCTCAGTGTTGACTGCTGGTCCAGTCCGGATGTTTGCTGTTGTTGGGGCAAAAAACTCACGCAGTGTCTTTTCAGCCATGTCTTCAAACATAGGAGCTAGGTTTTCTCTTAATTGCTCTTCTGTTTATTTTTCTACTTGTTCTTCAATTTCTTCTTCTATTTCTTCTTCCAGTGTTGGAGCTGGCTCCTCCGAAGAGCTAGCTTGAGCAGCGATGGGTGTTCTTGATGGTGACTCAAATTTGTCCCTTGCTTCTACAAACTTCTTCTTTCTAAGGAGTTTCTCTGGATCATCAGTGAAGTTCTTTGGAAGAGAAAATCCATTCATTCATCACCCTGCATAAGATAAGCAAATGATAAAAAAAATAAGGGTGTACCTGTTTGAGTTAGAGATTGATTGGTAATATGACCTTATCCATTTTGCATATATGTTATCAATATTTCCTAAGTTTATTGTGCCTTCCCCGGCAACGGCGCTAAAAATGCTTGTTGGTATTTCTAACGTCATTACTAGTTAACGAGATTAGAGACATATGGTATTGAATTAACTTGTCATTAGCAACTAGCCACTTATTCATCACTAGCATTCCGAAGCATGAATTAAGTTGTCATCTCTAATTATAATGCTAAGGAATAAATATAAATTTATATGTATATATTATTCAATATGACTAGGCAGAAATATTAATATAAACTAAAATTGGTTCTCGCAAGCGGACATATAATTATACCATTGTAGCATTTTACCTAGGGAGTTCTACCAGGTTGTCGATTTATATTTATACCAATGGAAAAGCTTAGAATAAACTCTAATCTATTATATTAATAATGAATTATATACAATGAATAAGTGATAATACCAATGTCATCTACTCTACTCATAAAGGCAGAGGTCACAAGATAAATATAGATAAATATAGGTGATAAGTATAATCAAGCATCATAATTATATTGATAAACATCGAGTACTTCCTAGTCATAATCATAGTCAGCCAATGGATAAATTAAGGAGGTAACTGTCTAAGGTAATTCTATAACTACATCAATGAATAACTCTAATTAGTGTAATTATACCTAGTAATCATTGTTAAGTTAATCTTACATCATGATCACATGTAAAGGGGCATCATCTAGAAAGGATATGAATTAGAGTCATCATCCAACTTCACGACCGTGCCCTGCTGTCCTACATACGGGGGGTGGACTACAGAGAAACTAACGTAGCTGTCACCTACGCGGACTACCACACGTCCCGACACATCAGGATGCACTCGCAGACAAACAAGACATCTAGACACCTTGTCTACATATTGTTCATCATCTACCCATTATACATTTGGATAAACGCTATACAAGCAATCACATGGATTCAGTAAGATCAGACTAACTATATTAGACATATAATCAAAGTAGACAATGATTATTGTAATTAAGAATACATGAACTATTAAGAATAATGTCTCCCTAATCAGAATAAAGAATACAATAAGAAAGAAAGAACTAGAACTATACCAAACTCCTGCGCTCCAGACAGACACCGGGGGCTCTAGATCCAATGAAGAACTAGATCTTCTCTACTTCTAATCTTACTAACTAGAACTATGAACTAGAAGACTCTCGATGAACTAGAAGGCTTCTTGATGCTTGATGGCTTGAGGCCTTGATGAATAATGATTATCTCCTCCAGGGGGTCTGCTCCTTTATTTATAGCCTGGTGGGGTGAACGTGTGCCGCAGGATCAAACCGACTTAACCAAGGGCTAGGATGACTTATCATAGGCGGTGGAAGAAGACTCCAGGAGACGGTGGCCAACCCTAACCCTAGGGGGCCGCCCGGCGTGGCAGTGGGGCTGGCCTGCCCCACATGTGGGCCCTCGGGGTCCCATTGCTTCGGGTGTCTTCTAGATGCTTCCTGTGCCCAATGATAGTGTTTTACCTTCACGGTTACGCTTCATGATAATTATGCACTCTAATCTTTATTTTATGCTTTTCTAGAATAATCCCTAGAAAATACTGAATATACAAAACTCATGAAAATTATCAGTTAAAACCCTAGACTAGTGTGTATTCATATATCCTTTCATGTCTAAAGTTCTAATAAAAGTTGACGTTATCCACCGTCAACACTTAGTTAATCCGATTCATTGATTGTGTAATAAATGTGCCTCATGATAATAAAGAAATTGAATCTTTAGAGTCATCATCTCTATTTGGATATATGTTTGTTTTTGTCTCCACCTTGTTGTGCATAAAAAAAAAAAAGAAACAAAGACAACCCATAGGAACTTGGAAGGAAAACCAAATACGAGGACAACAGAATCGCACGCACTCTAAAACACTCTCATTTATTACCACTGAGCTTAATTGAATATCTTTTAATGAAACATGATTGCACCTCAAGGATGAGTAGCTTAGTCATGACTTAAGGCAAGATTCACATAATTCATTTCCTGTAACACTTGCTGTTGTTGGAAACTCTTTATAGGGACCCCATGCCTTTTAAGTTGTTGACAAGTATGAGATAGTAGAACATGAGAACCAGAATTTCTATGCCTAGTTATTGGAGCATTTATTTAAAAACATAAAAATAATAGCTATGCTACTCCTCTGTGGTCTTTAAACACCTATAGAGCCATACATGATCATAAACTTTCTACATAAGTTACTTATCTTGCACTGAGCTCTGTCAGCTTTTGAGACCCGTGTTGTAGAGATTTATCATGCTCTCAAGATCAAGATCCACTTACACTCCATATATGTAGTATCCCTACATTGGGGGTAGGCGCAACCTTTTCCATCTACATAGAAAATGTGCTGCTCTTACACCGAGGGTACGCACCTAAAAATACTTTTGGTAGGATCTCGTCCACCTATGCTCTAACATCATTAGAAATCTCTGTCTTGCAAGAAGTTTTCGTGCAGGATGACATGGGCTATGAAAAAGAAAAAGAGGGTTTAAAAAGAAAAGGGTCCAATTGTTAAAAAGAACAAAAGGCGCTTAGATGCCTAGCTCCCTAGAAAAAGAAAGAAAAGAAAAATTTATGATAGCCCATTGTCTCTAAGCACTTAAATTCAAGCAAGAGAGATATATCCTTCAAAGTATAAGCATAGTAGAATCAGGATAGCCACCATATATTCCACACACATGCACATCTTGATCTAGGAGTATGACACCTCTCTCCTTGGGACTCTTACGCTGGCTCAGTGACATGTAAGGTAAGTATACTATTCCTTGCCAAACCTTCAAACTCCATGTCAGCCTATTAGAGGTAGGTTGCAAGGAAAGGCATTCACTCATTCATGCCTAAGTGAGATCCACAAATACTACATATAATGAGTGACTTGAGAGTACCACATTGAGGAGCAGGTAAGCTATATTTTTATTTCAAAAATCTTGCAAAAATCTCCAATGGACTCGGCAGTGAGATAAGGGTATTCTGTTTAACTGTTCTACTTTTTAACTCCCCAAAGTTGCATGGTAGACACTTTGAATCTCACAGTGCAGGAATGACCAGGAATGAGCTTATGTTGATATCTTCATCTGGAGTTATACCTAGAGTTATCCAACCTTTTCTCTAGGACGAGTAAAAGCCTAAGTGTGGGGGTGTTGTTGATGGTCCTTAACGTTCAAATTCAACCATCAACTAACCTTCTAAAGTGACATAAAAGCAATTGATCTACCTAGAAGTAGGGCTTTGACTAACGAATGCCATGAGTTTTGGTGAATCAATGGTTTTGCAGGTAAACACTGGAAATGACACACTTTTAAGCTACACTGCAACATAGAATGCAAGATTGGACGCCACGGTGACACTGGAACATTCTAGAAGAAACAAGAAGACACGAGACCGAAGCGGAGGACCAGCGGGAGCCAGGCCAGACCGGCCGGTCTGGGGTGGGCCCCACTCGTGGCCCGGTCCGCCCGGTTTACTCCACCGCCTTTAAGGATTGATCTCCACCGTTCGCCAATGTCGGTTTGATCCAAGGGCCCACGTTGATTCGCCGGGGCTATAAAAGGAGAGGCAATCCCCCAGGGAGGGAGGATCCATTCAGAAGAGAAGAGCTTTAGTGAGAAACCCTAATTAGGATCCACGGAGGTGTTCCTTGAATGGATGACCTCTCGAGTTAGCATTCTAAGAGAGAGCTAGTTCTATACCTCTAGAAGCTAGTTCTTCAGAGATAGAGAGATAGAGTTAAAGAGAGAGTTTTGGAGGAGTATCGGCCTATCGGTGCTACCTCTATGGCTTGTATCTGAGATTACTTCGGAATCGACTTCTGAGTTCAAGTAAGTAACATTGTTTATCTTGTTTTACTGGTTTGCGACTCTTTTGAGTACTTTAATCCTTGTAGCTCTTGGATTAGAGTAGTATTCGTAGTGTAAGCGTGGTGCTTAGACTTTGTTACTCGTAGATGTACCCTATCATCCGGATTTGGTGGTAGCTCATGGAGGTGACTCCATAGCTCCGTTGAATCTTATATATTCCACTATCCCGTCGGTAGGCCGAGCAGGAGAATAATTGGTAGTCGGGTTACAGTTTTGCCTGTGCTCCTCTATCCAATTCCCCAGTAAAGCATCCTAATCATAACTTGCTTAAGTCTGAACTAGAGGCCTTAGTTGTCCCCTCTATATCCCTACCTTCTACAGCCTTGTTTGCTACTCAGGCGGTTAAGTGTAGTTTAGAAGACCCTCACACATCTTCCTTTGGGTTCGATATTAAAACTGGGTATACTTATCCGGTGAAGTGCTACAACGTATCCGTGCGCTTGCGAAATTATTCAGTAGGCATTAATAGATACCAACAATGGCGATGATGATGGCGGTGGCGGGCCTTCCGAGGACATCAACAACAAAGGCTACAGTGGTCGGGATGACGACGATGACGACGACTCTAGGGACAGCAACTACAATCGCTATCACCCAGGCCTTGACCACCGTGCTGACCTCCGGCCGCCGGTGGCTCCTCACGTCACGGTGGCCGGTGTTGGTGGTGCTGGCTGGCTTCCGGAGTCGCTGCAGGTGGGGGCCATGGCCTGCCCACTCACGGGTCCGCTTGTGGCCCCCTGGTTGTGGGGTCCATGAGGGTGCCTTTCGCTGGGTCCGTCGCGGTCACGGACGCCGCGCGTGCCGGTTTCCCTCTGCTCCCTAGTACAGGTGACCTGGGGAGCATGAAAAGGTTGCCAAGGTCAGCTCTGTCCTGCCATCGGTTCAGGCCAATCGTTTCGTGAACGACACTGGTGAAGATACGAATCCCATGTCCCTTGAGCATGCCATCCCCCTGTCCTGCCGCCTATCAGGGAGCGGCCTGCCTGCTCTGACGTCTCCCTGGCCCGCGCGCCGGAGGAAGGGGCGTGGGTGGTTCCCCTGGCTTCCTGAGGAAGTTTCTGCACGACGACGTCGCTCTACTGGGCGGTGCAGGAACGCTTTGCCGCTCTCTCGCCGAGTGTGACGGGCCAAATTTCCTACTACTCCCGTCCCAGCCCGCCATGCATGTGGTCCAGTCGCCATCTTTTGACATGGGGCTCTTGAGCTTTGGTCTCTACCAGCCCACTCCAGCTTACGGCCCGGGTATCTCCCTGGTACCCACTGCGGCATCTCCTGTGGTCGGGCCTGCTTCCGCCTCGCCGTCCCGCGTGGCGGGCCGTGGCCTATCTCTGGAGGCGCAACCTTTCTTCCCTTGTCGCTCTCCCCGGCCCGTGTCCTCACTTGTTCAGTCTCCAGGTGGCACGATGCTCAACTCGTCATCGTCATTGTTGGTAGAAATTAACTGCATTCCATTAAATAAGATTTAAGTAGGATTATCCGCAAGCGCACAGATATCATACCGACATCACATTTTACCCGGAGGTTTTAAATATCGTATCCACAGGGAACAGTTGTGATGATGACAAAGTCTATAGACTTAACCCAACAATTAGAATAGATAATATCAAGAAAGAGGAAATAGCTATTGACATCTAGTTCCAACTACCGGTAAACTTGTATAATACCGTTCTAACTGGGCAAGTAACCTGAATAAGAGCATAAATCAGAGTTCTCTTCTACCAAGAACCTTTGAGCCTATCGATCCTAGCAACGGGAAGTGGACTACAGAGGATTCAACAAAGGAAGGGCGTGCTATGTTCTCAAACTTCCCTAGTATGTCCACTATGAATAAATATAATGCTAACCTTAGCAATGATTACTAGGTGTATTGCACTAACCATAATATACATTGACATATAGCTAGGAATAACCTAGAAATATCTCTTGATGTTCTACTAGCAACCCTAATGATATAGCTAGGAGTCTCTATCTGTTTATGCTGATGATTATATACTTATCTTATCATTTATCTTGTGACTTACCCCTGCATTGAGTAGCTAGGACATGGTTATGCCTATCCATTACAACCTAGGTTATCACGTTACCTTTACACGAGAGCCATGTAGACCTTCATTTGGGAAAATATAAATGACAACCCGTAGTACTCCGGGTAAAATGCTACAATGGTATTTGATCTGTGCGCTTGCGGATACTATTTCTATATTCTAAATGGTGGCATGATTTAATACGACACCCCTTGGTGTTATTTGGGGATGACAACTTGGCATTCTAGTGGCGGTACCTTTGCACAAGCATTTTTTTGGCGCCGTTATTAGAGATAACATTAAGAGGTGTCAACAGCGTCCTTCTTCCTTGCGTCGCACGCGTTGGTCACTGGTGAGGTCGCGTTGTCGGAGTGTCTGCCCATGCCTTAACAGTGGACGGAGAGGCTGAACAGTTGATTAGAGCGTTTGGATTATTATCCCGGAGTTAATGACGATGTACGGTTCGGGAATGGGTCATGATGGACGGGCCGTCCGGACTGTCAACCGGGAGGGTGATTAGACGTCGAGCCACGCCCTGCCTCTGACTAACAGTTCGGTCAAGGAGCCGGACCACACCCTGCTGGCCAATAGTGCCGCTGGCATCCATTTCCATGCCCTGCACTGCCGCACAGTGCGGTCAAGATGCCCTTTCCTATGCCCTGCGCGGGGCGCAGACGGGGAGGGTACGGTTTGACTGGTCGCGTTGCAATGAGGTCGTGGCCCAAGCGTGGAGCGCAAGCCTCGGGCGGCTTCTCCGTGAAGCCGCAAATGGGGGGTCATGCGAGCCACGGCCTCCTGGGCCACGACCCCGGGAGCCTTTCAGCCTCGCGGGGGTCGCACTGTAACATCCTGGGTTTTACTAAACACCAAAAATCTGAACTTTTTAAAATTTTTCTTGCAACATGTGAATCATGTAGTCATCAGGGCAAACAATAGGAGTATTTGCTAGTAAAACGTCGCATACAAGTTGTTTGGTTGTAGGGTTTTGCCATCATGCTCGAGTTGTTTCAAGTTCCGTGTTTGATTTGGTGTTGGAGTGCACAAGTCCGTAGCAAACCCCATCATGATTTAATCCTAGATTCCAATATACAGGAAGTGACCTAGACCCACGGCATGGACTATCTTTGACCACCCTATGATATACATACCATAACGATGTACCTAATCTTGGATTAGAGGGCTATAAGCTAATGACCCAACAAAATGGAAAAGGAAAAGACCTTCTCCCTTCTACCAAACTAGCCCAAGCCCAAACCCCTCCTTTCCCTTCCCTCCTAGCCGCATGGGCCGAGCCCAGCATCCCAAACCGGCTCCCCCTTTCTTCCACTAAAACCCACGCAGGCCCCTCTTTTCCCTTCACCCACCGAAGCCCACCAGTAGAGCAGCAGCTCCGGCCCGCTACCTCCTCCCCCTCCTGGCTCGCACAGGCCCACGGCCCACGAAGGCCCACGCGCGTCCCTGCCCTGAGAAACCCTAGGGGAGACGCCCACAGGAGCACCGGCCGCCCGCCCACCGCGCCGCCGCTGTGCGCCCGCGCCCAAGCCCCTCGGCGTCCGTGCGCGAAGCCCTCCACGCGTCCATCGGCAAGGAAGCCAAGGATCCTCGCCGTCCAAGCCACCGCGGAACCCTAGCTCGCGGCGCCTATAAAGCGAGCCACCGCTCCATCCTCCTCTTCCTCTTCCTTCGGCCGCCGCGCCGCGCCCCTCGCGCCCGCGCGGCGGCGACGTCGACGCCACCGCCGCTCGCCGGGCCGTTGCCCTCACCGGCGCAGCTGCGCCGCGCCACCACCGAGCCAGCGGCGCGCTTCTGCTCTTCTTCCTCGCCCGGCCCACGCCCGTCGAGCTGCGCGCGCCGCCCGTCGAGCCCGCGCCGAGCCGCTGCGCCCGCGCCCGTAACCTCGGCTCGCCCGCGAGCACGCGCGCCCGTCGTCTGCGCTGCTGCCACGCGGCGCCCCTGCAGACTCCACCACGGACTGCTCTCGCCGGCGACTACCGTCGCGGCGTCAAGCAAGAACGCCGCCACCACCACGAACACGGCAACCCGACGCCCGCCGCCGCGCCCGACCTTGCCACGGCTGCTCTCCGCCACGTCGGCGCGCGCCACTGCGGCAGCTGCGCCTCGACTTCACCACAGACAGGACACCAGCGCCGCGACGCGCGTTCACCACCGCCCGCGGCGGCGAACGCCCGTCGTGCCTCCGCGTCGGCCCGCCGCGCCGGCGTCCTCGCCGTGGCCGGCCGCCCTCGACACCCAGTGCACCACACGGGCGCCTCGCCGCGCGTCGTGCGGCCGCGACTACGACCACGCCGAGCCCCTGCCTCGCCTCCCACCGTGATGTCGTTGCTCGTCTCGCCGTCACGCCACCACGGAACGCCACGGCGCAGGCCGACACCGCCCTGCGAGGAACACCATTGCCGGACTCCTTCTTTGCCCCGCCCATCGATCCTGCTGCACCACTCACCCAAGTGACGGAGCACCCCGCCGGTGAGCCACGGCACCAACGGCCCTATCTTGCCCCGCCTTGTCGTGGCCTATGACTCAAACCGGCCTTCGTGCCGCGTTCCATGCCTTGCGGGGAGTTTGCCGAAGCCTCCACAGCCTCCGAGCCACCTGCCGCTACATCCTGGCCTGCAACGGCATGCTCGGGCCAGCCACAGCCAGCCACGGCCACGAGCAGCCAGCCGCGGTCAGCCACAGCCGGCTGCAGCCAGCCAGAGTCGGCCAGGAGTGGCTGCAGCAAGCCATGGCTGGCCAGGACCAAGCCCGGTTGGCCACGACCCTCCTCCAACCTCCGGCGATACTCCGCGAAGCCCCTGCCAGCCTTGCCCCTCTCCATCGACAAGGTCGAACCTTGAAACCCCGCCGACGCCGTCCTCGACGTCAGCAACACCTTCGCTTTTACTCTTTCACCAATGTCGCATTATATCTATATATCTGCCTATCTATGCCTATGCCGTGCCTTCGCGCCGGTCTATATCACTCGCGCTAGGGATATGTGCCACTCTGAGTACGTTATCTTGTGTTGTCGGTTCATGGTCGTGTTGATAGGGGGTGTGTGTGTGTCTGTGAACTGTGCCTTCGAGCCAGTCGGGGAATTGTACCTCGCTTGGACGTTTCGATCGTGGGTTTGTCCCGCCGTGATCGTGATGCCGAGCGTAACTCATTCTCTCGCTCTCTCGTGTTTTAGTTGACCCTCTAGTACTACGATCGTCAACTCCTAAGTTCGACCCTAGGACTCAGTCATCAGGGGCTTGTCACGATATGGATATTACCCGTACACAGTGAGCCCCATGATGACCTAGTCTGGTGGGAGCCAACTTAGAAGATGACCCTCGTGGGACGACGGATGCCGACTAGTTAGGGTGTAGCTTGTGGCCGCGAGTTGTCTCGCCATGGCCATCGGCGCTACCTCCTTTTCCTTTCTTTCCTTTGCTTCTTCCTATCTAGCTCTAAAGACGCTTGTGCCACTTAGACCATAGTGATCCCCTTGGGGTTCACGCGGTGACAATCGCACCGCTAGGAGCCCAAGGGATCACATTGTGCCGTTTTAGTCGCACGGAGGTCGTGGTGCCCTACGAGATAGTGTGGATCGGGGAACCATATGAGACTCGTATCTCTTCTCGTCCAACCTCCGTCCACTCCATGACGAGTAGGTTGGAAAAGAGTGGAACCCCTTCTATCGTCTTTCGTCTTTCATAGATCCTCGCCATTCCAAGTAAAGGCGTGGACCGAGTCCCTTGCCCCCGGCTCCTTCGGTCGGTGACCTTTGCCATGTCATGTGGATCGAAGTCTTTGTGGGACCAAGAATCTCCTTTTTTTCTCGCTTACTCGTACTTATTGGTAATCGTTTACTATTTCTTGATTCCATTCCTTCGATTCCCCGCCGACTACCATGGCGAGTGGATCAAAGGAAGGTGAATCCCGCCTCTCCCTTCTTTTTTTGGTTCTTTTGTACTTAAGCCCCTAGTATGCTTGTATCCCTAGAGACCAAAGCATTCCTTAGGTTCTCGCGGTGACAACCGCATCGCTAAGACCCTAGGGAATGTCTTAAGTGCATTTAGTGCACCTTGGTCGAGGTACCCTACTAGCGGGTTAGGCACTCGTTTCCCATTGTGCGTCACTCTCTTTTGATGCCTCGTCTCTCGCCATGGCGTGGGCATTGGAAGGAGTGGATCACTGCCCCCTTTCTTTTCTCTGCATCCCTTCCTCCCCGTTAGCCGCTCTGTTCGATCCCGTCCTTAACCATGACGATCGGATCAAAGACCGGGCTGACACTTTTAGTTAGCGAAGCCATGATCTATGTCCTGTTCTCGGACCCATGCGAGTCGACCCGATCAACCGTTGGAAAACCATCCCCGTCGAGGATGTGACCGAGACCGTGACATGGATGTGCCTAGCTAACTCTCTTTGTCTCTTCCCCTGTTTTGCTACTCGCTTCTCGGCTCTCGACGTTGTTGTATCGTGCGGATCGAGAGGACCTGTAGCCGCTCCTCCGTTGTTCGTGTACTAATCTCTTTTGCTACCGTCGGCTACCATGACGGGTAAGCTAAAGAGCCTTAGAACCAAGTCACAATTCCTCTATTTCATGTTAATCGTTCTTTCTCGAATCTTATGTAGTAGTTGTGACTTGTGGGTTAAAGGCCGTAAGGGCCAAACCCTGCTGTTCCTATTTCCCTTTTCTCTCCTGCTTGTGATCCTCCGGTCCCCGCCAAATTCTATGGCATCCGGATCAGAAGGTCGCAACCGTGGTGTTTGGTTAAGTTAAGTTAGGATCAAGGCCCCTTCTTTTGAAGCCGTATAGGTCGACACGATCGACCCAGGAAGTACCGGCTATACCATGGTCGTGATCTGGGCTTGTGCTTAGCAGACAACCACTTCTATTTATTGAGCCCGAGGATCGGATACTCTTCACGAGGGCTAAGTCTTTCAGTGTTTATTTGGAGTTATCTAGTTCCTTTTGTATCTTATCGCCTTTTGGGGAGTATTGGATTTTTGGTTAAGGATTGATTGCTCCTTGCCTTGTTTGTCGCTTTACCGAGGTAGTTGCATCACGGTGATGATGGGTAGACCGGAGATCCGCTGGAGGAAGATGACAAGAAGGACAACCAGATGCAGATGACTATGGATTGCTATAAACAGGTGCCACGTCCCACCCAACCTCGTAGAATCCTATTAGACATGAATATATAGCTGCTAGTGCTTTACTTTATGCAAATGAACTGTGATAGGATGCATGGTAGATTGCTTGATAAGCCATTACCTTGACGCAACCTTTCTCCCCGCACACCCATTTGCTAGGATAAACGCCGCCTACCTCATGATACTTGCTACACACTTACACTTTACTCATACATGCTTGTGTGTGGCTAAGGCACGTGGTGCCGTGAACTGGATAACTGGGGATAACGTGGGAGAGATCTTGGCGTGTGTCTTGTGTGTGTGGTGAGGGTTGTGTCGACTGGGCAGGATCTACGACGAGTCAGGGGACAAGTCTTGCCGATGGAGTGTGATCTGGGCACTCCCTATGTGAGAGAGTACCTGTGGCGGGTACATGTGATGTGAGTAGATTCCGGGGAGGAGTGCCTTTGTGGGACGAATCCTCGGAATGGAGGTGCCGTCGAGGCACAGGGCGTCGAGCCCCCTTGTGAAGATATCCTGTCCAGTCCCTCTAAGGACTGATTGGGCGAGTATGCGGCTCATGGGACTCTTTCGTGCACACCACTCGTCTCTCGAATGGGCGGGGTCCGACATGACGACTAGCCGGCCCTCTGCTTTGCTACTACTAGGTTGATAGGTGATAGTGTAGGGAGGTACGGGTGCCGAGACCCACACCCTCCTGAGACAGCGTGGTATCCACTGGGATCCGGTACCACGTCTCACAGTCTCAGCGTGCCGGTGGATCTCCGGGGTGCCCCAGAGCTGAGTGGTAGAGTGGCATCGGGCCAGTTAGGCGGCAGCTTGGTATCAGCCTAGACGAGGCATCGTCGATGATGGTGATCTTGTGGTTCCAGGTGTACAAGCTCTGCAGAGTTACTAAATCTATACGTATAGCCGTGTCCCCGGTACGGACATTCCCTACGAGTACCCCTCATTCGTTATAGTGAGTGGAGTCCTTTTCTCTTCTCTCCCCTGGGTGTTGTTGGATTCCGGCTTAGGCCGTTGAGGCAAGGAGGAGCGGGAGTCTTCCTTGCCGACTAGAGAGTGAGAGTGTGGTGAGATGTGTGGATGTGGATGTGGATATGGATGGGATGGATGGATGTATGGATGAGATGGGTTAAAACTTGATGAACTATATTATATTTATGTTATGAATTTGCATAGGAAAACTACAGCCAAATATAGGCATTTTCCTCTACCCTTGTATTCCACTTACCACATAGCAAAGCAAAGCATAGGGTGGGAGCTAGTGGCCAGTACAAATCGTACTGATAGAGTTGAGCAGGTTTGGTACCCGAGGAGGACTACGACGATAATGGAGCTGGAAGAATTAGCTGGTCTCGTTCCTACACTCAAGTTTGGTTAAGGAGATCAAGTCTACGCCCGCTGATACTCTACCCCGACTCTGATGAATGTTTGTGAAGGAGGAGCCTTCACCCGCTGTGGCGCTACGTCTACTCTGATGTTGACCTGTGTGTGTATATCGCTAGGATACTTTGTACTTAGGTATACCTCCAAGTGTTGTAAAACCTTATAACTTGTACCTTTTTGCGATGTATGAACTGTGGTATTAACTGTAAATGATGTACTCTGTGGATTTCTCTTCGAGGAAATCGCGGGTCGTTTCACGCACGAGGCGTGCGCCCTGGGGGTCTAGCCCCCGCGCGTGGCGCAGTGCATCCACGGGCTTCCGCCGCAGCCTCCTAGTGGGTCATTGGAGCGTCGGCCCATCTAGTCTAGCTTTCGTAGGCCGGTCGCAGGCCGTTAATGACTTGCCTGATCTTGTTTAGCCGGGGGCCCAACAGGCCAATTGTTTTGGCCCCCGACAAAGGGTTTATCCCGAATCATATTAATTAAACATGGGCGCAGCTCATAGCCAGGTGTTATGATAGGTTCTATAGATTTTGGTGGTCCAAAGCTTTTGCGCATGCCATAAAGACAGATAGGAATGGAATTGAAAGCATCCATAAGGATGAACACAAAAATAATGAAGAGAATGGGATAAAATAGGAAAAGATAAAAGTATAATACAAGATTAAGCTAAACTAAGTTAAAATCAGCGAACCGTTCCCCAGCAACGGCGCCAAAGATGCTTGTTGGTAGAAAGTAACTGCACTCCATTAAATAAGATTTAAGTAGGATTATCCGCAAGTGCACAGATATCATACCGACGTCACATTTTACCCGGAGGTTTTAAATATCGTATCCACAGAGAACAGTTGTGATGATGATAAAGTCTATAGCCTTAACCCAACAATTAGGATAGATAATATCAAGAAAGAGAAAATAGCTATTGACATCTAGTTCCAACTACCGGTAAACTTGTATAATACCGTTCTAACGGGTGTTGGTATAAATTAACTGCACTCTATTAAATAAGTTTTAAGTAGGATTATCCGCAAGCGCACAGATATCATACCAGTGTCACATTTTACCCGGAGGTTTTAAATATCGTATCCACAGGGAACAGTTGTGATGATGACAAAGTACATAGACTTAACCCTACAATTAGGCTAGATAATATCAAGAAAGAGAAAATAGTTATTGCACTCTAGTTCTGACAACCGGTAAGCCTTGTATAATACAGTCTAACTGGGCAAGTCACTCGAATATGAGAAGAAACAGAGTAATCTCCTACCAAGCACCTATCAGCCTATCTGTCCTATCAACGGGACGTGGACTACAGAGGAACCAACGCAGCTGTCACCTACGCGGACTACCACTATCCAGCTAATCAGGGGACATCCACAAGTAAACTTAGCCTAGGCACCACGCCTACACTACGAAATACTACTTCAACCAAGTAATGATCAAGATCAAAGCACTCAATATGAGATGTGAATTTAAAAACGAATAAAAATAAGTTGCTTACCTGAATCGGAATGACGAATACAAAAGTACCTCAGAACGCAGCTCCGGGCGAGGGAACTGAATCCAGACGAATACAGCCACGAAGAAGCACCGACAGGCCGGAACTCCTCCAGAATCTCTACTTCTCTACTCAATCGCTCTAATCTCTAAACAAGACTAGATCTAGATGAACTAGTCTCTCCTAATTTCTACATCTAGATGAACTAGATCTAGATGAACTAGAAGGACCCTAACCCTAATTCATGTGGAGAATATGAAGCACCGGGGTGTAGAATGCCTTCAGGGAGGGGGTCTGCCCCTTTATTTATAGCCCGGTGGGATGAACGTGCGCCGCAGGATCAAACCGACTTAACCAAGGGCCGAGATGCATCAGGAGAGGTGGTTGAGGAAGCTTCCAGAAGGGGGGCCCGGGAACCCAAGATGGGGCGGCCGGCCATGCCATGGTGGGGCTGGTCGGCCCCACCTGGCGCGCCTCCTCGCCCCGATTTGCTTCGGGTGTCTTCTAGATCCTTCCCACGTCCCAATGTTGATCTTTCCATGGCGGATAAGTTTCATGATTAATATGCACTTTAATCCCTCTTTTCAACTTTTTCTCGGAATAATCCCCGGAAAATATAGAATATGTAAAACTCATAGAAATTGTCAGTTAAAACCCTAGACTAATGTGTATTCATGTATCCTTTCATGTCTAATGTTCTAATAAATATTGACGTTATCCACCGTCAACAACTCCCCCAAGCATACCTTTTTGCCAGTCCCCTGGCAAATAATCTAGGTCTAATTACTAATAAACTTAGATCGGGAGTTTCTTGCTATGTTTTTATTTCTTTTAAGCACACTCGCTTTTAAACATAAATTTTCCTTCGGTTAAGACAAAACTGCTCTAACTTTCAAACTTACCTATTTTACCTTTAACCATGGAGCTTTACAGACTTTTGCATAAGTCTTGAGCAATCGAAAGACAGAACAATCAAGTCAAGCACTATGTCTCAAATTCTTCACAGTACCAATATTCTAGAGTTTTGTAAGTTTTCGAAATAAAACTCAGAGCATAATTGTATGATACCCTCAAATCTCTTATTATATATGATATTTATGGATCTCACTGAGGCATTAATAATGTTATGCCTTCCTACAACTAAGGATTTATAGTGGAGCTTATAGGAGTGGCAATAACAAGGATGAGCATACTTGCAATTCATATGTTGTAAAGTCAAACAATGGATCCACAGAGAATCGAGGCATACAATCAAATCAAGATGTACATGTGTATGGAATATGGTGGATAGGTGTATATATGGTATTTAGTGGCTAATCCTAATTCTACTTTTGCTCTTTGAAGATAACTCCCTCCTTAGAACTTTTCGTGGGAAAACATGGGCTATCTTTATTCTCTCTTTCTTTCTCTTCTTTTTTTCTTTTTCTTTTCTTTTCTTTTTTTAATCTGGGAGGCGGACATCTATGTACCCATTATTTTAATTATTGGATACTTGTCCATCTTTTACTCCCCTTTTTCTTCTACTCTTTTTTTACTTTTGTATAGCCACATGCATCCTTTGAATATAAATAACTGGAGAAATAATGATAATAACTTAGAGCAATTAAATGGGGGCTGTCCTACAGGGTATATTTTTGGGTGTTTACTCCTAGTGTAGGAGAAAAACATTTTTAAGGTGGATCTAGATGAAAGTGAGAATGACCGCGCTTACATTCCAGAGTAGGAGTAATGCATATGTGGGTGGAGTGCGTAAGTGATCTTGATTTTAAAAGCATGACAAGGCTCTCATAAGGTATACAACAAAGATTGACTAAACTCAATGTAAAGCAAGCAGCATGAATGCGCAAAGGTTTTCCTAACTCTAAATGTATTATATGGCTTTGGTAGGAATTAAAACTTTATCATACAAGAGCTCATCATTAAGATTTTAGGTTTTCAAAATAAATCTCCAGAACTTAGTAATGCTAGGAATAAGATAAATAGCAGCTTAGACCTTCATGTATCATATCAATCAATTACCTAGACTTAGGTCAAACATATGCCTCCACAAGTTTTAGGTTCAGAGTAAATTCTTATATCAAAGTAGTTATGTCCAAAACTCGGGAGAATTCATGGTTGAAAACTAGGCACTTTAAAGGAATTACTGTAGAGCAACTATTCATCATCTCCAAGACAAAATTTTAATGTTCTCTAGTTTTTATTTAACTCTTACTAACTAGACACACTCTATGATCACACCTTAATACATAGATAAGTATTTTATTTTTGATTTTAATTTATTATTCATCTTTTTATTGGACTTACAAGACTCTAAAGACATGGACCTTCATGTGCCCATATATTTTTGGTATTTTATGACTATATAAAATAGACTCGATAATCGCCTAGGTATAGTTACGATAACTAGAGGATGCTCCTCCCCCAAGCTAGATGTTTGCAATACTTGGTGTTGATGATCTTTAGAGTGAGCTAAACCCAGCCAGTCCAGTGGGTGCCAGCGATAGACTCTCTCTTTGTCATAATGTTGTTCCCTGTATAGTTATACTCCAACAAGAAAACCAAAACTCGAGGCTCGAATTTAATAAGAGGTTAGCGATCAGCCAATAAATAATTGATTATTCTTATGAGTTGATTTTAAATTGACAAGTTTTAGCAGGATTCTCTTTTTTAGGATTTTTTAGTTTAATTTATGTTGAAATTAAATATATGTGTATTATATAGTTGTATTTTTATGCCACCACAGAGAATATTTATTCTTATGGGCTTTAGGATTTTTATATTGCAAAAAAATTAAATACAGAAGCTATTATTATTATTTTTTTCTTTATGCCACCGCAGTAAATATTTCTACAGGGTTACCACAAGTTTATTCACGTGGGACTTTTAATATTTTATGATGCAGTAAATAAAGCAATAAAGATTTTTATTTTATTTTATTTTCTTTTTAATATTTATGAAGATGAATATGTTAAGGTATTAATGTAGATAGGAATACTAATTAATTAGATAACTACCATATTACCTTATGGCAAGGGTACGAAATTTAAAGTTTACCGATAGGTCTTCTTCTTCCACTCTTGTGTATCTCTCCATCTTGAGAGATGGAGGTCATGATAGTTGCATACCTCTAGTGATGATGATGTCGCTTTTGATCTTTGGTTTGGCCCATAGGTTAAAGTAGAGCTTTAATAGTAGCTAGCAGCATCTTGCTCAGTGTGCATGTTCACAGAACTTTTACTTGTAGAATTAATAAACTTTGCTCGATGTGTTGTTCTGTTTGTAAAACCAAGACAGAGATCAAGTGCATGGGCTCTGCTGGTGGAGAAACACCAACAGAACCAAATTTATTTCTTTATTTATTATTTCTCCATCCTTAGGCACATTGAACAAGATAAAATTGGTGTTATATAATTTGTTTATTTATGATATGAGTGGTAAGATCAAAAGATTAAGCATTGAATGTTGCATTTAAGTTCACATGGCAGAAAAGAATGAAAATGCTTAACCAATAGAAGGATTGTCTATCTCTACATAAATTTTCATATAAGTATGACTATCATCTTTCCAAGATCGAATATAATGTTTTATCTTGTTTGGTTAAGACTGAGATTAAGATAACGGTGCCATGAACAATTTTAAAGAATAAAGCATGTTGAGTTAATTTGGTTAATCGATTTTAGTTGTAACTCTAACATGTTTGTGTCTGCATTTATGTGTGCACCAAGATCAAGAGGAGAGTAGTGACCACTTACCTTAAGATATTACCTTTATTATTAGAGCGTGACGGCACTAAGTGATGAAGGATAAATAACTGGTGGTCCTTTCTCTTTTATCTTGAGTTGTTCATGGACATCTTGTCTCCTCTGTTGCACTTATTCTTTTGCCATCTTTTGCTTCTTTAATCTTTTGACTCTTTTCACTCCAGTCATTATTATGCCTGCAATAAATTAGTGGACAACACATACCCAAAGGAGTATATAAATTTTGAACACAGGTTGCTTGTCCAGTATTTTATTTTATTCTGTCTATGCTAATAAAAAGTTAGTATTGAATTTTTTAGCATAGATCATATTTTATACAGGCATGGCTTAAGGCAAAGTAACTTCATTAGTGAATGAACCATTAATACTCATAATTCCTCCATCCATGATGAATGAGTTGTGTCTTCTTCTACAAAGTTATTGTCACACCCCAAAATTTTCAATTTTGGGTTGTGCTTAGAAAGCACTAAATAAAAGGAATGTTTTTAATATTGGATAATTTTTTTTCAATATTAGTTTAAGGTTTCATATGGTTCTCAAAATAAAATAGTGATTTCAAATCTTTTTAGAATTAATTTGAGGAGCTTTCTTTTTCGATGTGGTGCTTGATTGTTAGTTGACCTTGATACTATGAATGACTTTTATAAAAATTCTAAACTAAATTTAAATGAGTTTTAATCGGATTTGGAAAAATGAGTTTTAAAAAAAATAAAAAAATAAATTCTTTCTCTCGTCAGCTTGGCCTGCTGGCCGTTCTTGCCGTGCGGGCATCGATCCCTCCCTCCCTTCCATGGGCATAGAGGCCCAATTGGCCATCTTGAATCCGATCCTATGAAGGGCAAGCCATCAGCTTTTATATATGATGCATGTCTGCGTGCCATTGGTTTTGCCCTAGTTGGCTAGTTGCGCCGCCGCCGCTGCCAACGTTTGGTCCCATGTCGCAACCGATGTTATCTGCCGATCATCATCGTCCAACTGCTGCTTCACATCTACTGCTCCATCATGATCGATCTGGCAATGTCCTCATTGCCGTTGTAGCGCCATAGGTATGGATGCAATCCTGTGTGCATGCTTATTGTCTCTCGTCCAATATTGACCACTTTGCCAAGACACTGCTCCCTCGGCTAGCTTCCAAGGTCCTAGCTATGTGTGCACTGATGCATCAGCCGATCCCAATTTCATAAGGCCAATCCTCTCTAATGGATGCAGGGACAATCAAACCACGACGAGACAATTTGCAGCTGATGCACGTTCAGCACTTTTGATGCTGAAGCTGAGCAAGCGGTCATCCCTAGCACCTGTCCTTCACCAGCAGCAGGAAAAGATTTCGTTTTCCCTCTCTATGATACCAAAAGCAAACGTCATGCATGCCTGGTGAATGGTGATTAGTTAAGGTCAGCTGCGTCTCCTGTCCATTGTTTATTGATCAAAATTTTGACGCCATGTACATGTCCATCCTAAATAATTAGTTCAATAATCCATCCTTGTTTTCTATCTATTCATAAATTCCAGATCTCGTGCATGTAAAACTGTGCTCTTCTGAAATTATATAGACAGTTCATGACACATAACTGTCGACTCTCTCAGTTAGTATCGCTGTGCCCTATATAGTAGCGTTAACGTTATTCATGTTGAATATTTCTGACTTTATGAATAAATATTAATTTGATTAATGCTCTATACGATCGGGTTCCTGATTAAAAGCAATTTATAGGGTTAACTTCAGCCTTTTATAAATTTAATGTTAATTTGAGTAATGATAACATGAATGCTTTATAGTTTATAAATTGAATAGTTAAATATGAGTTAGATAATGATTCGCGTAGTTATTCTGAGATGCACTCTTCTTTTGTAAAGTTAAAGTTTAATTTGATTTAATAATACGTGCATGTTTAAAAATAAGATATGGCTAGCTTAAGTCGGTCTTTAAAACAAATGATGATTTTCTATAATCTGAATTAATAATTTTTATGTGGTTTTGCTCAATTAAAAATAATCAAGCACATAGGTTTTTCTTTCTTTAAAATATAAAATTCTCGGTAGTCGTATATTCTTACTCCTTTGTCGGTGTTTCTTGTGATCTTGTGACTTTAGCACCTAGCTTTCTTCTAATGCGTTATTTAGTCTTGTTTGGTGTATCGCTCTTAGTTGTCTTTATTTGTTTGCTTGCATTTGTATTGGCATGCTTGGTTGCCACGATCTACGATTAGAAGCTATCTCGTAAGCGGTTGAGATTGGAAGATCGAGAAGATAAAGGCTAAAGACGCGTCTTGAGTGGAAAGCAAGTGTATAAGGCAAGTATAGCTTGGGACCTCCTTGATTACCTATTACAATATCCACCATATATCATATGCATATGTCTTTGATACCTAATAAGGATGACTTAGTGTTGATTACTATTTACCTTAATGACCTTGGGATATGTGCATATGGGAAGTACTTGCTAGTCTTTGGATACATATAACCATGATCTTGTAACATGAATAATAGAATATGCAACAACATTAAAAGATGATTTCATTATGTTTATAGAGATCTAGAGCTTGGTAATTTGTTGCTCTAGTTTCTCTCCGTAAGGACTTATACGTATGTGATCACCGGGATTGACAGTACAGCTATAAGGGCTATATGGCTCTGGCTTTAGCTCAGTATGAGGATCTTTTCTAAGTTGTTAGTGGTTACCAAAAGGCGCAAGAGGGGCTACGCTTTGTATGAACTCGGCCTATCAAGAGGGTGCAATCGGTTGTAAGTCGCCTCTTGGAGGGAGTACATGCATTCTGATTGGGAATCCTTAGCGGCCCCTAACTTGTTAGACGAACCTTTGAAAGGCTTCATAGTGAACCCCTGCCGGCCTTCCTTGGTAGTGGGCCAAGAGGTTGGCCGCCTCGGGCGAAAAGGGTAAATCACGACTCACGGTGAAAGTGTACACCTCTGCGCAGAGTTTAATAAAGCGGTATACCGGCCGTGCCCACGGACACGGGCGGCCTTGGGGATTCTTACGGAATAGCTAATCACCGATGCATGATGTTTAATTATGTTGTCTAATCATGTTGTTATATATTATTCTTTATTCTTGTTTACATTGATCATGTGGTTATGGGGAAATGCTACTACCTTGTTGCTAATAATGCTATAAATGTTAATCCTTTAAAAGCTAAATGCAGTAAACCAGTGTCAGCCTTTTGAGCCTCATGAACCCCATGTTATATTTGCTGAGTACGACATGTACTTACGGCTTGCCTTTACTTTTTATTACTTTGGAAAATCCCGGATGGGTACCAGATGGTGGAGCTAGTCTATTTTGTGAGAAGTGCTAGGTGTATGTACCCCCAGTCAACCGTCCCTGTGAAGATGGAGTCTAAAGAGAAGATTAGCTACCGTTCCGCGTTACTCTGATGTAAGTGTTAAATATAAATAAGTTTCCGCTATATAACACTGTTTGTGATACTCTCTACTTCTGTTTCTATATGTGTGGACTTCCCGGGCACACATATGGTAAGCCTAGTTTTATTTATTAAAACTGGGTGTTACAGTTATTGAAATTCATGACGTACCCTACTTCATCTTTGATTTGAATTTATCTCATGACTTACCCAAGTTAAATTGAAAGTTTTTCTGCGGGGGTTAGTCTACAAAATATCCAATTTCTACTACAACAATTTCTAGTTCAATAACCAAGCTAAACTCCATGTCTAATTTTGGTTAAGGAAGGTTATTTAACCTAATCACCACGCTTAATTTAAAAGGTCTATGAAAGTACCCATGGAGTACTTTCAAACCAAAACTTACTATAGCAGATAAAGGTAACATGAAAGCATTTATAGAGATTTTATTAAGATAAAGATAAAAGAGTATGATTATTATGCAACATTTTTAGCATGAATTATAAAGGTAGAGACAACAATTATTAGCAACATAATTTAA
The DNA here is from genome assembly GCA_015844335.1 of Chrysopogon serrulatus. Taxonomy (NCBI): domain Eukaryota; kingdom Viridiplantae; phylum Streptophyta; class Magnoliopsida; order Poales; family Poaceae; genus Chrysopogon; species Chrysopogon serrulatus. Next base: position 72,934 of record JADLZL010004318.1, read on the forward strand.
GATTCTTTAAGTAAGCCCATTCCTCCAAGCTTAAATTTTGCAAAGTAAATGTAAGCTTGAGTGGATGTAATTCAAAGTTGTATGATGGTTGTTTTGACATATCTGGTGCTGCCATTAATCATTTATTTTAAACCTAGAATGGTTATTGACAAAAATACGCAAGGGAATATTTTGATAATTATAACTCTATGCTCAATTCACAAGGGTATTACAGCAAAAGGTGCAAACTGATGTTATTTTTAAGAGTGGTTATTTTGGGACACAAAGTTATTCTTAGAAAACCTTCTAATTATTGTACGTTGAGTTCGTGTGGCGGTTTTCTCTAGAACACTAGCCTTTGTGCTCCTATATCAAGATTACAACGAGATCTATAATATTTATGATAAACATATGCATCTACAACCACCCTTTTAATGATTTTATGAACAGGTTTAAAGAGGGGGTGAAGATCTCGTGTGTGATAATATTAGAGAGACCAAAAGACACAGAAGATTTCTCATATGACCATGGATTCGTTGAAGTGTTTATGAGATAATTCCCATACTCATCGATGTGATTTTCCTTTTCAAACTCCAAGGGTGTTTCTTCATGGATGTCTATAGGCAACAAGTTTGCCTCTATTATTTCATGCTTATGATATTTATTAGATGTTTTATTTTCTAGAATTTTCCATGAATTGATGTCCCTAAAGTTGGTCTCTAAAGCTTTCTCTAAACTTGGGTGAGTTCTGTTTATTAAAGAAATTGATTTAAGTTCACCATTTGAATTTGAACCAAGTTTAGATGCTAGTGCTAAAGCTTTGTCCTCTTCCATCCATTCTTTTACAATAGCATATGTATTTCTAGTATGTTCTACGTAGTCCTGCCATTGTCGTTGCTCTTCTTGGATATTCCTATAATCTTTATGACTCTTATTCTTGGAATGTCTTGATGGATTTCTAGGGTTATTATGAAGTTTAATAGAAAGAGCATAAAAAGATTCATCAGGGTCAAGAATGGGTTTAGAGATGGGTTCAGAGACATTTATTGTGGGCATAGAAGGGGAGAAGATAGAATTTACTCCTAAGTGGCTTGGCTCTCCTTCTATGACATTATTCGACATGCCATCCTTGAACTCTCCCCAGTGCCTTTTATAAAGGAAAGGAAGTTGACGACATTTTTTCCCAAGACACTCTTCTGAGAAGATCTGACGTGTATTGATTTAGAGCATCTTAGCTAATTGGGAGTCTAAATCATCAAAATAGAATTTCAAAGGTTTAGGATCGATAGCTAAATCTTAGAAATGAAATGATTGTGTTTTAGCTACCAAGACTTCCGTGTACAGTTCGGGTGATAAGTTATTCCGAATCATATTAATTAGACATGGGCACAGCTCATAGCCAGGTTTTATGATAGGTTCTATAGATTTTGGTGGCCCAAAGCTTTTTTGCGCATGCCATAAAGACAGATAGGAATAGAATTAAAAGCATCCATAAGGATGAATACAAAAATAATAAAGAGAATGGGATAAAATAAGAAAAGATAAAAGTATAATACAAGATTAAGCTAGACTAAGTCAAAATCAGCAAACCGTTTCCAAGAACAACGGCGCCAAAAATGCTTAGGTATAAATTAACTGCACTCCATTTTAAATAAGTTTTAAGTAGGATTATCCAAGCGCACAAATATCATACCAGTGTCACATTTTACCCGGAGGTTTTAAATATCGTATCAACAGGGAACAGTTGTGATGATGACAAAGTACATAGACTTAACCCTACAATTAGGCTAGATAGTATCAAGAAAGAGGAAATAGCTATTGCACTCTAGTTCTGACAACCGGTAAGCTTTGTATAATACCGTCTAACTGGGCAAATCACTTGAATAGGAGAAGAAACAGAGTAATCTCCTACCAAGCACCTATCAGCCTATCTGTCCTATCAACGGGACGTGGACTACAGAGGAACCAACGCAGCTGTCACCTACGCGAACTACCACTATCCGACTAATCGGGGGACATCCACAAGTAAACCTAGCCTAGGCACCACGCCTACACTATGAAATACTACTTCAACCAAGTAATGACCAAGATCAAAGTACTCAATATGAGATATGAACTTAAGAACGAATAAAAACAAGTTGCTTACTTGAATCAGAATGGCGAATACAAAAGTACCTCAGAACGCAGCTCCGGACGAGGGAACTGAATCCAGACGAATACAGCCACGAAGAAGCACTGATAGGTCGGAACTCCTCCAGAATCTCTACTCCTCTACTCAATCTCTCTAATCTCTAAACAAGACCAGATCTAGAAGAACTAGTCTCTTCTAATTGCTACATCGAGATGAACTAGAACCAGAACTAGATCAACTAGAGAGACTCTAACCCTAATTTATGTAGAGAATATGAAGCATCGGGGTGTAGAATGCCTCTAGGAGGGGCCTTAGGGCGTCATTATATAGGCCGAGGTGGAGTAGGGGGCAAGGAACCACCACGTCATCGATCCGTGTCTTCATGTTATGTGCACTGTCGGATCAAACCGACCTTAGATCGATGTAGAGATGCTTTACTTTGGTGCCAAGGAAGCGTGGGAGGAAGACTCCAGAAGGCGGCAGCCAGTTGACCTAGGGGGGCGCCAACCGGTGCCAGGGTGGGGCCGGTCGGCCCCACCTGGTCTCCCCTGTGGGTCCCGCTTCTTCGGGTGTCTTATAGATCCTTCCTTAGCCTGATGACGATGTTTGCCGACGCGAATAAGTTTCATGATAATTGTGCACTCTAATCCCCCTTTTATGCTTTTCTGAAATAATTCCTAGAAAATATAGAATATGCAAAACTCATGGAAATTGTCAGTTAAAACCTTAGACTAGTATGTATTCATGTATCCTTTCATGTCTAAAGTTCTAATAAATATTGACGTTATCCACCGTCAACAGTCGCCTTTGCGCTCGCCGCCTGGCGCCATGGTTACGGATGTGGCACAGACCCGGTGCCAGACCATTTCCGATATGACGAACCATCCTGTGTCGCTGGAACAATTCATTGACTCCATTTGCATACCACTGCTGGAGCCGCTCATCACGTCCATGCCTCTACGTCGCTCCATCCGACAGCCGAGCCCGTTCGTGCCACGGCGCAGCACGCGGATCGCCGCCTCCACGCACCTCCGCCATCCAAATCCGGAGGTTCAGGCCAAGGAGGTGCTTCTGCGCAAGTGGCGGCCTGCAGGGGGAAACTCACCACCTCGCACCCCCAACCCAGCGTACGTCGCCAGGTTTAGAGAAACATTCAAGGAGCCGCTATCTTCATCTAAACGCACGGCGATGCGCGAGCAGTTCCCGCAGGGCGTGGCAAACGGCGCGGCCCTGGTGTTCCAAGATTAGAAGGTCTGTACACCCCGTTGCACATTTGTATCCATGAATTACAACCAAATCCTTATTTGGAACGTCCGAGGGCTTAACAGTCGGGCGCGTCGCACGGTCGTTAGGGATATCCTACTCTAGGACCGCATTTCAGTTCTATGTATGCAAGAGACAAAGGTCGCTCAATTCTCTGTAACGATGACTAATGAGCTAATGGGATGGGATTTTGACTATGCTTCTTTGCCTTCGATTGGGGTCTCAAGTGGGATACTCATTGGATGGCGCTGTGATTCTTGGAGATGTATTTCCCAGGTGATCGTCGCCTTTTTGATCTCAGCGCTGCTCTCCCTAGTCGACGGCGCTGATGTGGGAGATGTCTGGCTAACCTCTGTATATGGCCCGACTGTTGATGATCTCAAGCAGGACTTCCTCAACGAGCAGCAAGGGCTGCAGGCTACTTGCTCTGGACCATGGCTGGTCTGTGGAGATTTCAACCTTATCTACCAGGCTCAAGACAAAAACAACGATTGCCTCAACCGCCGCATGATGCGTCGCTTCCGCCGGACAATTGACACTCTCCAATGGGCAGAACTACAACTACACGGCGGCTCTTCACCTGGAGCAATGAACGGAGCCGACCTACTCTGGAGCGCATCGACAGCGTTTTTACCTCAGTTCACTGGCTTGAGGAGCACCCGTTCCACCACCTCCACACCCGGTCGTCCGACTATTCCGATCACGCCCCTTTTTGCTTGTCTGCACACGAGCCACGGGCGCGGCCAAAGCTTTTTGTTTCCATCCTTCTGGCCCAGGATCGACAGCTTTCTGGATGTTGTTGCGGTGGCTTGGTCCTCGGACCTCCCCTTGGCTGATGCTTGTCGTTCTCTGGGCCACAAATTTTGCAGCGTGGCCAAGGTGCTCACGAGCTGGGCTACTCAACGGGTTGGCAGTGTACGCTTGCAACTGGCTGCCGCGCGGGTAATCATTCATGAGCTGGACATCGCACAGGAGTCTAGGATTCTGTCGTCGGAGGAGTTGAACCTGCGTCGTGATCTCATGACGTCCACTCTTGGGCTCGCCTCACTCTCACGCACGATTGCTAGGCAGAACTCTCGCTGCCGATTCTTGAAGGATGGTGACGCTAACACTAGATTTTTCAACCTTCAAGCCTGCCACAGGAAACAAAAAAGCTACATCCAGGCGTTTGATCATGGGGGACACACCTTTACCACTAAAGAGGCAAAGTCTGACGCAATTTTTGAGTTCTACGTTGGGTTGCTGGGAACGGGGTTCCAACGCACTCACCGACTTGACCTCTCATGCCTTGATCTGCCGACCATTGATCTGCATGCTCTGGAATTAGAATTCACTCTGGACGAGATCACTAGAGTGGTTCTAGAGTCGCCTGCTAACCGCGCACCGGAGCCGGACGGCTTCACCGGCCGTTTCTTCCGCGCTACTTGGGACATCATCAAGGCAGACATCTTCCAGACTTTCTGTTCATTTTGGTCGCAAGACTGGAGAAGCTTCTTTCTCCTGAATGGTGCCTGCACGGTCTTGTTGTGCAAGGTGGATGTCCCGGTGGGGCTTGGTGACTATAGACCCATCAGTCTTATTCATGGTTTCGGCAAGTTGATGTCCAAGGCCCTGGCCATACGGCTAGCACCCTTTCTTGACTCCCCTGGTCCACCCCAACTAGTCGCCCTTCATCAAAGGCCATCACATACATGACAATTTCCGTTGATGCAGCTCTATTGCGGTGGTCGCATGCACGCCACCATCCATGTCTCTGCTAAAAGTTGATATCACCAAAGCCTTTGACTCGTGGCATGGCCCTTCCTGTTCAAAGTTTTGGAGCAGCTAGGCTTCCCGGGCGAGGCCGAGGGATTGGATCACAGCCATCCTTTCCTCGCAAGCACCAAGGTGCTGGTCAACGGCCGTGCGGGTTGTCGTATTCCGCCACGCGCGTGGGCTCCCGGTAGGGGTGACCCGCTATCGCCGATGCTCTTCATGCTTGTGATGGAAGTCCTCAACGCCTTGATCCTACAGCCGACCGCAACGGCTTTCTTTGTTGTCGCTTCCGGCAATCGATATGGCCCCGGACTTTTCGCTTTTACGCCGACGATCTAGTTATCTTCTCCCCGGCGCGCGTTGTGAGGACTTCACTTATGTACGCACCATCCTCGACGCGTTCGCTGGTGCGCTGCTGGTTTGATGATGATTTCACCAATTCGATGTTCTAAGGATGACATCTCCATGATTCAGCAAGTGTTCCCATGTCGCGTCGCCCGGTTCCCTTGCCGGCACTGGTGCCCCGCTCTCCCCGTCCAAAGTTGCACGGGGCCGATGAGCAACGGCTTGTGGACTCGGTCGCCGGCTGGATCCCAACCTGGAAGGCCGGTTTGCTCAACAACACGGCGGGCGTCTCACCCCCGGCCAAGGCCCTTTGTTGGTATCTGTTAATGCCCATTGAATAATTCCGCAAGTGCACGGATACGTTGTAGCACTTCCTTTGGATAAGTATACCCAGTTTTAATATCGAACCCAAAGCAAGATGTGTCGGGGTCTTCTAAACTACACTTAACCGCCCGAGTAGCAAACAAAGCCGTAGAAGGTAGGTATATAGAGGGGACAACTAAGGCCTCTAGTTCAGGCTCAAGTAAGTTATGATTATGATGCTTTACTGGGGAATCGGATAGAGGAGCACAGGCAAAATCAGAACCCGACTACCAATTATTCTCCTGCTCGGCCTACCGACGAGATAGTGGAATATATAAGATTCAACGGAGCTATAAAGTCACCTTCGTGAGCTACCACCAAATCCGGATGATAGGGTACATCTACGAGTAACGAAGCCTAAGCACCACGCTTACACTACAAATACTACTCTAACCCAAGAGCTACAAGGATTAAAATACTTAAAAGAGTCGTAAACCAGCAAAATAAGATAAACAATGTTACTTACTTGAACTCAGAAGACGATTCTGAAGTAATCTCAGATACAAGCCGTAGAGGTAGCACCAACAGGACGATACTCCTCCAAAACTCTCTCTTTAACTCTATCTCTCTATTTCTGAAGAACTAGCTTCTAGAGGTATAGAACTAGCTCTCTCTTGGAATACTAACTCGAGAGGTCATCCATTCAAGGGACGCCTCCGAGGATCCTAATTATGGTTTCTCGCTAAAGCCCTTCTCTTCTGAATGGATCCTTCTCCCCTAGGGGGTTGCCTCTCCCTTTATAGCCCTGGAGAATCAACGTGAGCCCTTGGATCAAACCGACATTGGCGGACGGTCGAGATCAATCCTCAAAGACGGTGGAGTGAACCGGGCGAAACGGGCCGCGAGTGGGGCCCACCCTGCACCCGCCGGTCCAGGGGCCGACCGACCGGTGCGGCCGGCTCCCCGCTGGTCCTCCACTTCGGTCTCATGTCTTCTCGTTTCTTCTAGAATATTCCTGTATCGCCGTGGGCGCCCAATCTTGCATTCTATGTTGCGGTGTAGCTCACAAATGTGTCAATTCCGGTGTTTACCCGCAAAACCATTGATTCACCAAAACTCGTGGAATTCGTTAGTCAAAGCCCTACTTCTAGGTAGATGAATTGCTTTTATTTTACTTTGGAAGGTTAGTTGACGGTTGGATTTGAACGTTAAGGACCGTCAACAACACCCCCACACTTAGGCTTTTACTCGTCCTCGAGAAAAGGTTGGATAACTTTAGGCATAACTCTAGACGAAGATATCAACATAAGCTCATTCCTGGTCACTCCTGCACTGTGAGATTCAAGTGTCTACTATGCAACTTTAGGGAGTTAAAAAGTAGAACAGCTTAAACAGATTACCTTTTTATCTCACCGCCGAGTCCATTGGAGATTTTTGCAAGATTTTTTAAAATAAAATATAGCTTACCTGCTCCTCAATGTGGTACTCTCAAGTCACTCATTATATGTAGTATGAGTGAATGTCCTTTCTTGCAACCAACCTCTAATAGGCTGATGTGGAGTTTGAAGGTTTGGCAAGGAATAGTATATTTACCTTACACGTCACTGAGCCAGCGTAAGAGTCCCAAGGAGAGAGGTGTCATACTCCTAGATCAAGATGTGCATGTGTGTGGAATATATGGTGGCTATCCTGATTCTACTATGCTCATACTTTGAAGGATATATCTCTCTTGCTTGAATTGAAGTGCTTGGAGACAATGGGTTATCATAAATTTTTCTTTTCTTTCTTTTTCTAGGGAGCTAGGCATCTAAGCGTCTTTTGTTCTTTTTAACAATTGGACTATTTTTCTTTTTGAACTCTTTTTTTCTTTTTGCATAGCCCATGTCATCCTGCATGAAAACTTCTTGTAAGACAGAGATTTCTGGTAATATTAGAGCATAAGTGAATGAGATCCTACCAAAAGTCTTTTTGGGTGCGTACCCTTAGTATAAGAGCAGCACATTTTCTGTGTGGATGGAAAAGGTTGTGCCTACCCCTAGTGTAGGGATAGTGCATATATAGAGTGTAAGTGGATCTTAATTTTGAGAGCATGATAAATCTCTACAACATGTGTCGGTGTGTAGAATGAACACCAACGAGTAATGGAAAGAGAGCGCACTTATCCTCGAGATGGTTTCCCGAGTGGACACGATGATGTATACTGGTTCGGGCGATTTACCCTACGTCCAGTGAGAGCGGAGTCGTGTTACTCAGGAGCTTGTATGGGACAGTACAAGAGGGGTCGAGAGAGGGATAGACTCCCAAGTCTCTGAGTAAGGAAGCTAAACTTACGGCTGGGTGTTTTCTGTGTCTAGTAATGTGAATTGGGTGGTGAACACACACATGCTTGGGAGCCCAAGTCCTCCCTTTTATAGTCCAAGGTGAGGCTCACGAGTAAGAGGGCATGTGCGCGTGATTAATCGTGGAGTCACGGTGGGCGAACATCGGGCGTTCTCGGAAGTATCGTGGCGCATCAGAAGCGCACGCCATCGCCCCTCTTCCAGGTTCGTAGCCTTTTCGTAAGGGGGCTATACCTGAACGGGGTCGGCGTTTTGGTTGATCTGTAGGGACTCCCGGGTCAAATGTTGGCCTGTAGGAAGCCGTCCGTGGAGTTGTCGGGCGTGCAGGCTTGATTCCTGACGCGCCTGATCGGTCTTGCGAGATGTGTCTTGGCTCGGTCGCCGTCCGCCTGGACGGCCACGGTGTTGGTACGAGCGTCGCTCCTCTATCCGTACCGGCAGGGTCGAGCTACCAGAGACGGGTACGGGGTCCGGCGCTCCTTACGGGAATGCATACACGGGGCTTCCTTTCGCACCTGGACGGTACGGGGCTCAAAGCACCGCACTGTCAGGTGAAAGGCGTGGGAACAACGAAATGTCCCTGGGTTCCTTGGCGGCCCCGTCTCCTTCTGCCGAGAGGCATACGGCGTATCCCCGTGACGGCTACGGAACTGGTACGCCGCTGCTGCCCGGCTCGGAGGGAATCTGCACGGTGTGTCCTAGCGTCCTGGGCGCTGGGGACGGGTCGGACGCCGACCTCCCCTCGCGACGGGTGGGGGTCGGGCGAATCGTAGCTCGTCCAAGGGGTCGATCCCCTGGCGGTGACCTTTGCCCCGCGGGCTTTGGTTAGCCGCCGCGGTTTGGGCCGGAAGCACTTTAAGCTTTGTGTCACAGGTTTTGGGCCGCTGAGGCTTCGGGCCTTTGACGGTGTTTTTGCTTTTGAAGGCCGTTTTATCCCGGTCCTTAGAGGGCCGTGGTTTTGACCCTCGACAGTAGCCCCCGAGCATGGAGTGGAACTGGGTGTTCTTCTTCATGCTGGACTCGTTCTGCCAAGGGAACTTCAGAGGGTATTTTCTGAACGTTTTGCCTCCAGGTGGGTGCGCGCGAGCGCACCCGCCGGGTGTAGCCCCCGAGCCTTCTGCAGGAGTGGTACACTCGTGTAGAGGCTCAGAAAGCGTGGTCGCGTGACCGTGGCCGCATTAGGTGCCAAGAAACCGTGCTGTGTTGTGTGGGTGCAACTCACCGACGCGTCATAAGGGTATTCTGGTCTTTGCCCGCGTCCCTTCTCGGCGCCCGAGGCAAGAGCGTCGAGAGGCTTCGTTGCCTCTGGTCAATGCTGCCTCGGGATACCAGTCGTGGCGGTTGGGCTCTCCTCTGCGACGCGCACTACTCCACGACCGTATCGATGGGCGACGTGGAACGCCAAGGGGCGTTTTTTCGAATCCACACGGGCGTCGGCCATCTATTTAAGGACGGCGTGGAGTGGTAGATCGATCTAGTCACTCCCTTCGCCTTTACTCAGTACTTTAGCCATCTAATCCTTCTCCTCCTCTTCCTTCAACCGCCGTTCGACCGCCGGGAGGGCGAGAGTAAGAGAGATATGGATCGCGGGAAGCGTCCGGCGGAGGAGGGCTCGTCGGAGGAGCCCCCGCGCGGTCGCCGCCGTATCCCGGGGTGAGTGCATTGCCCGCAAGTGAGAGGAGGGTTTTCCTCCTGCCCCAGTTCCCGCAATGGACAAGGGTTTTTCTCATCTCGTGCTAAATGCTTTGCTCTTACAGGGTGATCTCCTGCGTGCCGGCTCCTCGCCGTCCTCCCGCGGCCGGCGACGCCGTGGGACCCGGCCGGCGAGGCTGCGGCCGGCGAGAGGCCGGAGACCGTGGAGGATCTCCGCGCCCGCCTTGGTGCGGCCCTTGTCGCGCCGACCCAGGGCGGAGGAGGAGACGGAGGACGCAGGCGCGCCAACCTCGAGGAGGCGGATGAGCGCGTGGCGGAGCTCACCGCCGAGCCTCAGGTCATACGCCCGGCGGCGGAGGCCATCGTGGCCCCTACGTCCGGGCCCCGGCACCACCTTAGCGGACCGGTTGAGCCGCGTGGCCGGGCCGTGTCCACGACGCGACGTCTCACGGCGTTCGTCGCGGGGCGGCCTCGCGCTGGCGGTAGCGCATCGCCGCTCCAGCGTCGACCTCGGGACTACATCAAGCTCCCGGAGGGCGAAGCGCCTCGGGGACCTGGGAGCACCAGTGCGCCAGTAGGGCGCCCCGAGGCCGTCGCCGAGGAGGTGTCGGTGGAGGAGGTGATCCGTGACGCGCGCCCGAGGCGCCGTGGGGCTTCCCCGGTCGGTCATGGCCGCGGGCGCAGAGGTGGTGGTGTGGTCCAGAGAAGACGCCGCGCCGTCCTCGCCGCCCGTCTCGCGGACGAACACCTCCACCACCGGCGACGGGTCGCAGTGGCCGCGGGATTTTGTTTGGCGCCGCCGGGGCGGCTTTTGTTTTACCTTTGAGGCGTTGCCTCAGTTTGTAATTATGCCCCAAATGAATCAAGTGCTCAATCTCTTCATTCTGCCAAAGCTTGTCTTCGTGGCTTTTGATCTGAGTGGTGTTCGAGCCACAGTATCGATTGATCGAGCGAGCCCCTCTTCGTTGGGGTTTTTCCTGTTTTCCGGCGAACAGTAGCTTTAGGGTTTTCTTCACCAAGGGCCTCGAAGCTGACGATGGTTTCGCATCGGTCTGGCCGACCCCGGCGTCATGATTACCCCTTTGCGTAGGCCTTCTCGTAGGTGCGCCGCCCCGCTCCCTCTGAAGTCAGCTCGGGACCCGAGGCTCCCCGAGGAGTCGCTCCGGGACGAGGGTCGCAGTGACCTTGATGGGACAGGACGGGTCTTGTCAAGACGCGCGGCCGACGCCCCGCACGCCCCTGGGCGGAGTTAATGTGCTCAGAGGGCGTGCGCGTGATTACCGGGCCGTGCGTGGGCCCGGGGCACGTCGCCCACGTCTCGGAGAGCAGCGCAACGGGCGGTTTGTTCTCTTTATAAGGCGTCGGGAGGAAGGAAGGGGGTTTTCCTTAGCCGCACTGTGCATTCTTCGTGCTGTAGCCAGGAAAAGCCCCCGAGTCCTTTCTCCTCCCTGTTTGCTCTTTCCACCGCCGCCGCCGCCGCCGCCTGCTTTCTTGCCTTCCCCCATCCTTCTTCTCACCTCGATGGCGAGCGCCGGTATACTCCCGTGGCAGCGTAGCGCCTTGACGGCGCTGGAGATGGAGCGCCTCGTGGCGGAGGGTGTTCTGCCGCCCTTGACGGCGGCGAGGGAGTGGATTCTCCCGGTGGAGGACGATTCTCCTCGTCCTCCGTTGGGATACGTCGTCTCTTTTGCGGCGTTTCATGAGCGGGGGCTTGGTGTCCCCGTCCATGACTTCGTGCGCGGGATTCTGCACCACTACGGCGTCGAACTCCACCATCTGAATCCCAACGGGATTCTTCATATGGCGGTGTTCGTTGCCCTGTGCGAGGGGTATCTGGGGATCCCTCCTCATTTCGGGCTATGGAGGTACTTCTTCTCCGTGCAGCTGGTGAAGCGGTGGGGGAAGGACGGCGCACCGGATTACGACCTTCCCGCGGGATGCGCCGGCATTGCTCCCCGTGGGGAGCGCGCCAAGCTATACGTGGATGTGAAGACGTCCACATCAAATCGGGGTGGCACTCTGGGTGGTTCTACCTTAAGAACTCGGAGACGGTGCCGCTCCCAGATTTCTCCGATGTGTCGTTCTCCGAGCGCCCATTGAAGTGGCGTGTCGGGGTGAACTCGAAGGAGATCGAGAAGCTCGAGCACCACCTGGAGGCCATCAAGATCCTGCGAGACCGGGGCTTGACCGGGGCCGGTATTGTGGACGCCTGGCTTCGACGCGGGGTGGCGCCGCTGATGTCGCGCCGCCTCCCACTGTGGGGAATGGTGGTCGGTGCCGACCCCTCAGGCACGGTGCTTAGGGGCGGTCCGTTCTCGACCGCCGCCGCCACCCGTCGACTCCGGAACCTGTTCGCGGCACCGAAGAACTCCGCCGGCGCATTGGTGCCCCTGGAGTCGCCCGTGCCAGGCCAGACCCCAATGAGGCCTGACGCCGGCGCCGTGGCATTCGTGAGTATTCGATTGTTTTAGATTTTTCCTTTCCTTTCCTCTAGAACCGTTCCGACGTATTTCCACCGCACCGGCCCCCGAGTCCGCCTTTGAAGGAAGACACGGTGCCTCTTCCCCGTACGGCGGCCCAGCGAGCGGCGAACGTGGCCGCCTCTGAGGCTCGCCATACCAGGAAGGAGAGGAGGAAGGCTAGGCGGGCGGAGAATCGCCGCCGCGAGGGCGCGACCGACTCCCCTCACCGATACGAAGAGGAGCTCGGCGTCGGTTCGACGGGTCCGGCCGTGGCTTCGCCGATCCTTCCTCGGGAGGAGAGAGCAGCCGCGGCGGGCTGCTCGAAGAATCCCATCTCCATCGATGGAGGCGGGTCGGATGAGGGGGAGCGCGCTGGGCGCAACCCCCAGGATTTGGATGAGATGGCCCGCACGGTGGGGGCCGTGCTCGTGCTTGGGTCCTGTGGTGCAACCCCGGGAGCCGCTGAGCCAGGCGGTAAATTCGAAGCGGGGCAGAGTCGGCTCGCTCCGACCTCGCTGGTGTCGACCCCTCCTCCACAGGAGATGCTGGGCCGGTTCGACCCGGCCCTCCCCCTGAGGCCCAGCATACCGTCGAAGGCGCCGAGGTCGTGGTTGCGGGTCGCGCCTCGCGCGAGACAGGCTCAGGGCAGATGCCCCAACGAGACATTCGGGGCAAGGGTAAGCGCCCTTGCCCGGACACTGCAGAGCCGTCGTTAGTGGAGCCGGCCTCCAAGATATCGCGCACGACGCCCCGGAGGTACGCCAGTAGTTATTGCTCAATATATTTCGGCCTTGCTTATCTGATCTCGACCCCTTTTGGTTCTGCAGCCAAGTCCGGACCCCTGGTCGCCTCACGCTCGCGCCCCAGAAGGCGCTGAGGAAGCAACAAGAGGTGGCCGGTACCGCGAGCGGGACCCCGTCTTCGGGTGAGGTCCCTCCTCCCCCGCACGACGCGGCCCCTTCTCAAGGGGAATCGACCGGGGGGCGGCTGTACCGGGCGTCGGGGGGTCGGAGGAGTCCCGCTTCCGACGCAGGCTCTCGGGGATGAGGGGTCCCGAGGGCTCGAGCCCCCCGGGCGCCGTGGCCGAGGCGGCGTCGGAAGAGGCCGCCCGCCCCGGTTTTGAGGAGCAGAGGGCGCGCGGCCCCAACGCCTCGCGCCTTCCGATCCTCCGCAGCCTATAAGCGATGTGCCTCCACCTTCCGGCACGAGCGGTTCTGCCGGGGTGGCGACTTGGGGCGTCGGAGCCCCTGAGTATTTCTGGGGGGATTCCCGGCTTGCGTTCCCCGATCCGCGTGATCCCTCCTTGGAGCCTCTGGTGGTTGATGACCGCGCCGAGCGGGAGGTGCTCTCTTCTTTCGAGGCGGCGATGGTGGCCATAAGCCAGAACATCTCTGCTCTGTCGTCGCAGATGGGGCCGACGGCGTCGTTCTACAGGTATTGGCATCTCGCGCTTGCTTCGTCTTTCCGATTGTTGAGACCGGTGACTCATTCTCTCTTTGCCTTGTGGGCAGTCGGCGCTGCGCATGAGCCGGGTGAAGTCTCGTCTCTTGTACGAGCAGCATCCCCGGTGGGAGGAGGCGACGGAGACGATTGCAGATCTCCGCGCCCGTTTGAGGGACGCCGACTACGACATCAAGGACGTGGAGACGAAATATCTGGACCTCCTGCACCGGCAGGAAGCAGATGACGCGGAGGCGAGGCGTGTCCAGGAGGAGCTCGAACAGCGCAACGCCCATGTCCGGGAGTTGCTCAGTGATGCGGAGCAGCTGCGCAATCGGCTCCAGCGGGTGGAGCAGGATCTGGAGCAGGAGCGCCTCGAGACGGAGCGCCTCCGCCGTGAGCGCGATGACAGTCGTGCGTCCGAGACCCGTATCCGTGGTAAGCGGAACAAGCTACGGGACGAGGTCGCCGCTCTCACGAGCGAGCTAGAGCGCGAGCGGCGCAGGAAGATGGACGCCGAGAACGCGGCCCAGCTGGTGTCCGAGGAGGTGGCAACGCCGCGGCGTCTACCTCCGCCGCAGCAGCCGAGCGCGAAGTCCGCTGCCGCCGAACACGTCCTTGACGACATCGGCGTCGACCCTGCCCCTGACGGCTCCCTCACCACGCGGTTATCCTTGCTGCCCCGGCGGATCGGTCACCTGGAGCGCGATGCTCTTCGAACCGGGATCCGGGAGGCGTTCGCCGTTACTTGCTCTCATTACGGTGAGAGTTTTAACTTTGGTGGCGTCAGCGAAGGATACTTCGAGGAGGTTTCTGAGGCCGGTGTCGAAGCTCTTCGCGTGCTGGTGGCGGGTAGTGCCAATGCTCTTGCTGACCGCCTGGCGGACCTGGTGCTCCCTCAGCGGGAGTAAAAACATTTACTTGTTTTCGATTTGTGGGCTTTCTGATGCCCCGAGACTTTGTTATCGTGTAATAACTGTGGTTGACTTGTCTTTGCTTAAGTTTTTTGAATTATTTTTCTCCCCCCTTTTTTGAAGAAAGAAAAATAATTCTGGAAAGGATGAGTTGCTTTCGTACTTGGACACCCGCCGGGTGAGACATGCCGCACCCAGCAGGTAGTTACCTTATTTAGGTGCCCACGCACTACTATGCTCGTCCTTCGAGATTTTTTTTTTTAGGGATTGGGTAAACCGGCTAGCTCTCCCGCCAGCAACGCCCCTTTTATTTAAAAGGTCGTGTTAAAGTCAGATATGGCTAGCCGACCCTCACCTGACCGTGTCATTAGCCACCGGGGCGTTAGACAAGGCGGTCAGGACGTTTTTTGGGTGCTAGGACCATATCCTTCCTATACACAATCCCTTGAGCAAGAGGACCGCGGTAGGGTTAAAGATTTAGACGGTTTGCCTTTTTGGCTCTTAATAAGAAAAAACAGGAGCTGACCACAGGGGTCGAGAGTTTGTTTTATAAAATGGAGTTTTTTCATATCAAACGTGCTCAATTGATACAAGAAGCATAGCGAAGCATTTAGTGCGAATCGTAAAAGAAGATGAAAAAACTTTTAAGGATAAAAAGGACGTAACTGCTCGATGTTCCAGGCGTTTTTGACGACCTGCCCCTTGTCATCCTTCAACTTGTATGCCCCGGGTCGGAGAACTTCAGCGATGGTGAAGGGTCCTTCCCATGGTGGCGTTAGCTTGTGACGCCCTTTGGTATCCTGCCGCACACGTAAGACAAGGTCTCCAATGTTAAACGCTCGACCTCGCACCCGCCGAGCATGGTGCCGGCGCAGGGACTGCAGGTACTTAGCAGAGTGAAGCAACGCGACGTCGCGAGCCTCATCGAGCTGGTCCATGGCATCTTCCAGGTAGGTCTGGTTTGCTGGCTCCGTATAAGCCCTGACCCGCGGGGCCCCATACTCTAGGTCGGTAGGCAAAACGGCCTCTGCCCCGTAGACCATGTAGAAGGGGGTATGCCCGGTTGCTCTGCTCGGGGTCGTTCTCAGACTCCACAGCACTGCTGGGAGCTCAGTGAGCCATCGTCGGCCATACTGATTGAGACGATTGAAGATCCGAGACTTCAAGCCCTGGAGGATTAAGCCGTTAGCCCGCTCCACCTGCCCATTAGTGCGAGGGTGCGCGACAGACGCCCAATCGACACGGATGTTGAACTCGTCACAGAACACCAGGAACTTCTTCCCAGT
Organism: Chrysopogon serrulatus; assembly: GCA_015844335.1. NCBI lineage: Eukaryota > Viridiplantae > Streptophyta > Magnoliopsida > Poales > Poaceae > Chrysopogon > Chrysopogon serrulatus. The sequence continues at coordinate 88,804 of JADLZL010004318.1, forward strand.
GAACTGCGTGCCATTATCCGTGATGATTGAGTTTGGCACACCGAAGCGATAGATGATGTCAGTAAAAAACAGCACACTTTGGTCAGACTTGATGGTGGCGAGGGGTCGAGCCTCGATCCACTTCGTGAATTTGTCGATCGCGACCAGAACGTGAGTAAAGCCTCCGGGCGCCTTGAGGAGGGGTCCTACTAGATCCAGGCCCTAGACCGCGAACGGCCACGTGAGGGGGATTGTCTGCAGGGCTTGCGCCGGCAAATGTGTTCGCTTGGCATAATACTGACATCCTTCGCAGGACCGGACGATTTTCGTTGCGTCCGCCACCGCCGTGGGCCAGTAAAAACCTTGGCGGTAAGCCTTGGCCACGATCGTCCGTGGCGCGGCGTGATGACCACAAATGCCTGCGTGGATGTCCTCCAACAAGGCGCGTCCGTGGGCGATGGGAAGGCATCGATGAAGGACGCCTGAGTGTCCTTTTTTGTATAACTCCCCATCGATGATAACGAACGACTTGGCTCGGCGAGCCAAGCGCCGAGCTTCCGTCCTTCCTGCGGGCAGGGTTTCTCGAATGAGGCAATCGAGATACGGCGTCCTCCAATCCTCCTTAGGTTCGGGGCCTGAAGAAGTCGACCCTTCCTCTGCTCTCGTGACTACGAAAACGGTAGGTTCAGAAGAGGGGTCGTCCCCTGGGGTCGAGCGCGTCACCCCGGGGTCGGAGGAGGCAGGGCCTGCCTGCGGGGTTGATCGAGCCGCCTTGGGGTCGGAGGTGGGATCGATTCCTCTTTCTCCAACTTTCACCGAGGGCTGGGCAAGATCTCTGGCGAAGATCCCACTGGGGATGTGGTCTCGACTTGAGGCCATTTTAGCCAGAGTGTCTGCTTCTTCGTTGTCCCGTCGAAGGACGTGGCTTAACTCCAGACCGTCGAAGGCCTCTTCGAGTTTGCGCACCTCTTGGCAGTAGGCTGCCATCTTGGGATCGTGACAGCTCGACTCCTTCATAACCTGATCAACGACAAGCTGCGAGTCGCCGCGGACCTCGAGGCGTTTCACGCCGAGCTCTTTGGCTATACGCAAGCCGTTTACCAGGGCCTCGTACTCAGCGACGTTGTTAGAGGCTTTGAAGTGAAGTCGTAGAGCGTACTTCATCTTGACCCCGAGCGGAGACACAAACACTAGGCCAGCTCCGGCACCGCTCTTCATTAATGATCCGTCAAAGAAGAGCTTCCAGCATTCGTGCTGGATGGGGGCCGGAGGCAGCTGGACTTCGGTCCATTCTGCGATAAAGTCAGCCAGAACCTGCGACTTGATCGCCGTGCGAGCCGCGTAGGTGATTTCATATCCCATTAGCTCGAGCGCCCACTTGGCTATCCGTCCCGTGGCTTCAGGGTTCTGAATGACCTCCCCCAGAGGAAAGGTCGATACCACGGTGACGGGGTGTGCCTCGAAGTAGTGCTTTAGCTTCCTCTTCGTGATGAGGAGGGCATATGCCAACTTTTGGATTTGCGGGTAGCGTGTCTTGGTGTCGGACAAGACTTCGCTAATGAAATAGACTGGGCGCTGCACTTTCAGGGTGCGTCCCTCTTCGCTTCGCTCTACGACGAACGCGGTGCTCACCACCTGAGTGGTTGCAGCGATGTAGAGAAGCAAAGGCTCCTTCTTCGCGGGAGGAGTAAGGATCGGGGGACTGGTTAACAGTTCCTTGAGCTTATCTAACGCCTCTTGAGCCTCGTCAGTCCACGTGAACTGGTCGGCCTTTTTGAGGAGTCGGTACAGGGGCAGACCCCGTTCACCTAGGCGTGATACGAACCGACTGAGTGCGGCGAGGCACCCCGTGATATGCTGCAACCCCTTGAGGTCCCGAATAGGCTTCATATCGATGATAGCCTTGATTTTATCGGGGTTGGCTTCGATGCCTCGTTGCGAAACGATGAACCCCAGCAACATCCCTCTAGGCACCCCGAAAACGCATTTTTCGGGGTTGAGTTTGACGTGCTTTTTGTTGAGCCGATCGAAGGCCAACTTTAGATCGGCGACGAGATCGCCGGTCTGTTTGGACTTGACAACGATGTCGTCCACGTAAACTTCGACAATCTCTCCGATGAGTTTGTCGAAGACGTTCACCATGCAATTTGGAAGGTTGCGCCCGCATTCTTAAGCCCGAATGGCATGGTCACGTAATGATCACGAACCGAATGGGGTGATGAACGAAGTTGCGTCTTGATCGGATTCACGCATCTTGATCCGGTGGTAACCCGAATAGGCATCAAGGAAGCATAAGGTCTCGCACCCAGAGGTGGAGTCGACAACCTGATCTATGCGTGGTAAAGGAAACGGATCCTTAGGACACGCTTTGTTTAGACCGGTGTAGTCAACACACATTCTCCATTTCCCGCCTTTCTTTTGAACAATGACAGGATTAGCTAACCATTCTGGATGATACACTTCCTTAATGAACCCAGCCGCTAACAGTTTATTAACCTCCTCACCAATTACTCGACGCTTTACCTCATCGAAGCGGCGCAGGCGCTGTTTCACCGGCTTGGAGTCGGGCTTGATCCATAAGGCGTGCTCGGCGACATCCCTCGGAATGCCAGGCATGTCCGAGGGCCTCGACGCGAAGGTGCTTCGATTCGCGCGGAGGAAGTCGACGAGCGCGTCTTCCTATTTGGGGTCGAGGCCGGCGCCGATCCGCACCGTCATGCTGTCGGAGCTGCTGGGGTCGAGATGCACAAGCTTGGTGTCCCTGTCGGGCGTGAAGGACGCGGTGGCCTTCGGGACGTCCGGCATGTCCTGGTCGTCGCCGGCGAGGTTGTTGATGATGTAAAGCTCGTGGGAGTTCAGCACCGACTCAGCCACGTCGCACTGCTCGATGTCGCACAGGTACGCGTGCTGCACCGACGAGTGCACGGTGATGATCCCTCGGGGGCCCGGCATCTTAAGCTTGAGGTAGGTGTAGTTGGGAACGGCCATGAACTTGGCGTAGCACGGCCGACCCAACACCGCATGGTAAGAGCCGGGGAAGTTCACCACCTGAAATGTCAACACCTCGGTGCGAAAGTTAGTGTGAGTGCCGAACGTTACGGGCAGGTCGATCTGCCCAACCGGAACGGCTCGCTGCCCGGGCACAACTCCATGGAACGGCGCTCCCCCAGGGCGGATCTTGGCACGGTGGACGCCCATGGCATCGATGGTGGTCTGGTACATGATGTTGAGGCCGCTCCCCCCATCCATCAACACCTTGGTGAGGCGCTTGGTGCCGATGATGGGGTCGACGACGAGTGGGTACCGTCCTGGATTTGGCATGTAGTCCGGGTGGTCGGACTGGTCGAAGGTGACGGAGTGTTTTGCCCACTTGGACGGCGTGGGCACGATCGTCTCGACCTGGCAGACCATGCGCTGCTCGAGCTTGCGCTGACGCCTCGTGGCGTAGTAGTCTGGTCCTCCGTAGATCATGAGACAATCAGTGACGTGGGGAAATCCCGATTCGTTCTCCCCCTGCCCATCGTTTTGGGAGGGTGAGTCGGCTTTCCTCTTCGCCTCCGGTTTGCCCTTCTCTCCTCCAAAGAACTTGGGCATGAGGCGACACTCACGGAGAGTGTGCTTCACCACGCCCTCGTGATGAGGGCACGGCTGATCTAGCTTCTTCTCGAAGTAGTCGGTCGGTGGCTTTGCCGGTGCCTTTCTCTTCTCCTTGGAGTCGACCGCAGCAACGAGCTCGCCGCCGTTCTGTTGTCGTCCCTTGCGGCCCTTCTTTTTCTTCGGCCCTTGTGGTCGGGAGGGGGTCGTCGTCGCCCCCTCCTCCTCTTGCTTGGCCTTGCCGGGGAGTTGAAGATTGCTCCTACTGCGTCTTCCCCCGACGCGAAGGCTGGTTGCCACGTCGAGGAGCTCCTTGGTGGTACGAGGGGGTCGGCGCCCGAGCTCGTGCACCAGGGTCTTGCAGGAGGTGCCGGATATGAAGGCCCCAATCACGTCAACGTCGGTGACGTGAGAGAGGCTTGTGCACCTTGGAGAAGCGCTTGATGTAGTCACGCGGGGACTCGTCCGGCTTCACGTCGGCAGCCGCGGAGGTCCCATGGGTTTCAAGGCGCGAATACGTGCCTCGAAAATTGCCGACAAAGATGTCGACAAGGTCCGCCCAACTGTTTATGCACCCTTCGGGAGGTGCTCCGCCCAAGTCCCGCGGAGTCGGCGGAGATCTGAGGGAGGTTCCTGATGATGAAGTACTCGTGGTCGGCCCCTCCCGCCTCGCATGCGAGGCGGTAGTCCTCCAACCACGTGCCGGGGTTCGTCTCCCCGCAGTACTTGGTGATGGTGGTCGGCGCACGAAAGCGCCGCGGGAAGGGTGAGCGAAGGATGGATGTCGCCCGAACGCCGGCGGCCCCGGGGAGGCGGGCCGTCCCCTGTCCTCCTCGTCAAAGCGGCCCCCTCGCCGTCGTGGGCTGTACTCTCGGGCCCGAGCGTTGAGAATGACTCGAGCGTCCCGGACGGGTCCGATGCGTTCTTGTACCGGCGGCAGGCTCTCCGGCGCTCGGGGTCGGCTGATGCACGGACGGCTCTGGTCTCGGGCGACCGCGCCGTCACGGGTGGCTTGTGATGCCTCTCGACGCCGTGATCGTGAGCTTTCCGCTGCAGCGCCGGGCGGCACGATCCAAAGAATGCCGAATCTCCGCTTGAGTTTTCCACTCGGCGGGTGTCGCATCGGGGGTGGCAGCTGTTGGAGCAAGGCCGCCGCCGCCGCGATGACGCTCGCGTGAAGAGTGGAGGACCGTCGTCGTCCTCGAGGATCCACCGATGGACGTCTCGGGCCATGTCGCGTGCCCGCCCGGCTCGGCGGTAAGATGGGGAGCCGTCCTCCCGCCGGTGCTCGCGGTCGTGGCCGGCCTTTCGTCGTTCGCCGTCGGGGTTGGCATTGTGTATTGGCCGCCGCTGTTCGTCGGAGCTGTCGGAACGTGAGGTCGGTGGAGGCTTGTCGCCCGGGCGGCGGTGTCCGCTTTCGAGAGCGGGGTTGAGCATGCCTTCCTCCTCAGGGGCAACATCGTCGACCCGGCCTTCAGGAGTTTCCGCCATGAAACATGCCCAAAACGGGTCGAAGCCGGAGCGGTCGTTGTCGCCTGAGTCGGTGTAGCCGTCGGAGTCCGGTATGAACATAGGCCCGGCGTAGGGCCCGTTTGCCGCCGAACCGTCGTCCCCCGAGTCAGGATACTCGTCGGAGTCTGGCATGAAGATGGGCTCGACGAGTGGCCCGGCCGCCGCCACAAGCTCGACATCCTCAGGGGTTGGCGTAACCCCCCTCAAGATGAGGTGTGCCATGGTGGTTATGGCGTTATGATACCCAAACGGAGCCGACTCGGATGCTTGTTGAATAAGGACCGTCCGAGGGATCGGGTCTCCCCGTAAGGTACTCCATGATGGCCTCATACCGCATACGAGAGCAATGAGATCTCCTCGAAGGCTGGGGTAGGGCCCTAGATAGGGCAAGAGCCGCCGATCCAGCTCCGTGAGCTCCCGCACATCCGTAGCCCGATGATGTCTCCACGACATAGGGGGCCCCGACGCGCATCCTGGTGCTACGGCCGGGGCGGCGCCGCGGTCGCTCGGGCCCATGGTCAACCGGGCGGCGTCGTCGGCCTAAGACTCACGCTGCCCATGGCAACCGCGAGGTCGTCGATCGCGTCGGGGGTCGGTCTGCGGCTTGCGCTGTCCGCCCGTAGCTCCTGCGTTGGTGCAGGGGTGACGCCGTTGGCGTTAGGGAGAGCGACCTGGGGCTCGGGAGCCAGCCAAGTCACGCCGTCCTCCCTAACGACAAAATCCAACTCCCCGAAACGGATTCGGGTGCTGGGAACAAGATTGAGACGGTGCATGGCCATCTCGAGGTTGGTGGAATCGTAGAAGTACGCTTGCCCCCCTACCTGGCGCGCCAACTGTCGGTGTGTAGAATGAACACCAACGAGTAATCGAAAGAGAGCGCACTTATCCTCGAGATGGTTTCCCGAGTGGACACGATGATGTATACTGGTTCGGGCGATTTACCCTACGTCCAGTGAGAGCGGAGTCGTGTTACTCAGGAGCTTGTATGGGGCAGTACAAGAGGGGTCGAGAGAGGGATAGACTCCCAAGTCTCTGAGTAAGGAAGCTAAACTTACGGCTGGGTGTTTTCTGTGTCTAGTAATGTGAATTGGGTGGTGAACACACACATGCTTGGGAGCCCAAGTCCTCCCTTTTATAGTCCAAGGTGAGGCTCACAGAAGAGGGCATGTGCGCGTGATTAATCGTGGAGTCACGGTGGGCGAACATCGGGGCGTTCCCTCGAAGTATCGTGGCGCATTGTAGTAGCGCACGTCATCGTCCCTCTTCCAGTTCGTAGCCTTTTCGTAAGCAGGGGCTATACCTGAACGGGGTCGTGCGTTTTGGTTGACTATAGGGACTCCTGGGTCAAATGTTGGCCTGTAGGAAGCCGTCCGTGGAGTTGTCGGGCGTGCAGGCTTGATTCCTGACGCGCCTGATCGGTCTTGCGAGATGTGTCTTGGCTCGGTCGCCGTCCGCCTGGACGGCCACGGTGTTGGTACGAGCGTCGCTCCTCTATCCGTACCGGCAGGGTCGAGCTACCAGAGACGGGTACGGGGTCCGGCGCTCCTTACGGGAATGCACACACGGGGCTTCCGCTCGTACCTGGACGGTACAGGGCTCAGCACCGCACCTGTCAGGCGAAAGGCGTGGGAACAACGAAATGTCCCTGGGTTCCTTGGCGGCCCCGTCTCCTTCTGCCGAGAGGCATACGGCGTATCCCCGTGACGGCTACGGAACTGGTACGCCGCTGCTGCCCGGCTCGGAGGGAATCTGCACGGTGTGTCCTAGCGCTGGCGCGCTGGGACGGGGTCGGACGCCGACCTCCCCCCGCGACGGGTGGGGGTCGGGCGAATCGTAGCTCGTCCAAGGGGTCGATCCCCTAGCGGTGACCTTTGCCCCGCGGGCTTTGGTTAGCCGCCGCGGTTTGGGCCGGAAGCACTTTAAGCTTTGTGTCATAGGTTTTGGGCCGCTGAGGCTTCGGGCCTTTGACGGTGTTTTTGCTTTTGAAGGCCGTTTTATCCCGGTCCTTAGAGGGCCGTGGTTTTGACCCTCGACAACATGGGTCTCAAAAGCTGACAGAGCTCGGTGCAAGATAAGTAGCTTATGTAGAAAGTTTATGATCATGTATGGCTCTATAGGTATTTAAAGACCACAGAGGAGTAGCATAGCTATTGTTTTTATATTTTTAAATAAATGCTCCAATAACTAGGCATAGAAATTCCGGTTCTCATGTTCTACTATCTCATACTTGTCAACAACTTAAGAGGCATGGAGTCCCTATAAAGAGTTTCTAACAAAGAACAAGTGTTACGAGGAGATGAATTATGTGATTCTTGCCTTAAGTCATGACTAAGCTACTCATCCTTGAGGTGCAATCATGTTTCATTAAAAGATATTCAATTAAGCTCAATGCCAATAAATGAGAGTGTTTTAGAGTGCGTACCTGATTCCTGTTGTCCTGTATGCTTGGTTTTCCTTCTGAGTTTCTATGGGTTGTCTCCCCCACACTTATTTCCTGTTTCCTTTTATGCACAACAAGGTGGAGACAAAAATAAACATATATCCAGAGAGAGATGATGACTCTAAAGACTCGACTTCTTTATTATCATGAGGCACACAATCAATGAATCGAACTAACTAAGCAAATTTTAACCAATCTAACTAACTAGCAAACTAACTAAAACTTATTACACATATGCCTATCCATCTTGATCTCTAATCCTTTTTCTCTAACTTCTTGACCCTAGCCTTGAGTGCTTTGTTCTTACTACGCAGCCGCTCTTGGCTGACCTCTAGATTCCCTACTCGTTGCATAGTGGTCCCTATGACCTTTAGTGCATCAGACAGGGCTTTGGCCTGGAGATCTATTCTCGTTTCTAAGGTGGCCAAGGACAGGCGAGATTGTCTTGGGGCTGGTGCAGTCCTCGTCTTCTTCTTCGGGGGCTCCGGATTGGCTCTTGGCGGTAAATTGAATTTTATATTGCTGGGGTCCACCTGCACACCATCCAGAGTCACTCGCTCCTTCTCAGTGGTGTACTTTGCACCGGTCACCATCCTGAACTTGGTGGTGACCCCTAGCAGCCTCTCCCCCTCTCTAGGAGGTAGTAACTTAGTGCCTTGGGGGAGAGCAATGCTAGGTTGACCTGGCGGTCGTGGCTTATCTCCCAGAAGCGGTTGACAAGCTGGTGGCGCTATGGCAGGCCTCCTGATGGCCTGGGCGTAGAAGGCCTCCTCCATTGGAGCTCCTTGAGGTCGAGCTCGGACGACCTCCTTCGATGGCACCGGGACGATCGCCTTCGGGGGCACCACCGCCAGCTGCTTTGGCGGGATGACCGCCAGTGGGAGGACTTCCTCCGGCTCTTCGACTGTGTAGGGATGGTTTGGGCTTGCCATTTGGTGGGAGGTGGAGAGATGGAGAGCTTCCTTGCTAGGGATTGAGAGAGGAGAGCTCTTGGGATGAGAGGAGAATGACCCCAGGGGGTGTTTATATAGTCCTGGTAACTTGAGATAGGGGGCATTCCATCCTAATCTATCCCGAGCATCTACCAGAACAAAGCAGGCGGCGGATTCGGATCAAAGTGGAATATCCGAAACCTTAACGGAACAAGCCGCGACCGAGAGGCGGCGGACCGTGAGGTGCGGGGGGCCGCAGCCGGCCGGTGGTGGGGTGGGACGGCCGGTCCCACCCCGGCTCGGTTTCCGGTGCCCCCTTCCGCGGGGTGCATTCTTGGCCCGTTATATCTCCAATTTTTCTTCTGTCGCGGCCCAATTCGCGACAGAGTTTTATATTTTTGATAAATTAGGGAAAAGCCAGAAAATAAATTTTATCTAATTCCTCAGGTGGCCTAGAAGGTTCTAGAAAGATCTTAAGGCGTTGGCCATTTACCTTGAATAACGTACCTTCGTTGTTTTGAAGTGTCCTTTGCTCCATGTGATGATGCATTTACCACCGTGAATGGCCCTTCCCACTTGCTTTGTAGTTTACCATGCCCGAATAATCTTACCCTGGAGTTTAATAGTAGCACTTTATCTCCGGGGTTGAAGCTCTTCTTGATTCACTTATCATGCCACCTTTTGGTCCTCTCTTCATAGATCTTCGCATTATGATATGCCTTTTCTCGCCATTTATCTAATTCTGAGAGTTGCATCTTTCTTCTTGTTCTGGCAGCTTCTAAATCCATGTTCCATCTCTTAATTGCCCAATAAGCTTTGAACTCAACCTCTACTGGTAAGTGACAGTGATGAGGACATCGCCACGCTGGACACACCGACGCCATGGTCTTCTCCAAGTTGCAACTCATCTCCAACTCAGCAGCCACGTCACTTTCGGATTCAGCAGACACGTCGTCAGTGTTTTGATCATAATTCTCTCATACGACGTCGAAACAAGGCGTGTGAATATGCGTTGGAAAGGGGACGACGACGCCGTCAGTTTGGTTCTGGTCCTAGCTCCAGAACATTCGTGGATCATGCTGTGTGATCACGAAAAGGTGCTGCGACACCTATTTTTGGGCCAACTTGGTCTTGTATCGAGTTGGGCTTAGGCCTATGTTGTGGGCGCCCCCCAGTGCGCCTCCAACCCTAGGACATTTATATCTTCGTAGCCGCCGCCAAATAGACTCGGGTTTTGTTTAGAGTTTAGTTTTCCATCGAGAAACTGAATCGTTCATTGTAACTGTGGTGACAAATCCTTTTACAGTGATCCAGGGCCCCCGTTCTTGATCTCCTCCACTGTGTCGATTAGACCTTTGGAACCGAGTTCTTGAACCTTCAATTGATATTCGCTTCATTCAAATTTGCAATTTCAGATTGCGTGTTGAAACCTTCTTGCTTGTGTTCTTCGGTTCGCTTGCAGGAACAGCCTTCTTGGCGAGGTCAATCAAGTTGTGTTTGGTTGATAACCAACGGAGCAAAGTGGTGTAACAGATTTGCGGGGTTCGAATCGCGGTTCGATTTGAAGCCGGATCGCCAACGTCGAGTTCTCCACCAATCGAACTTACCAATACCTCTCGGAAGATCGGGCCGTACCTCATCGAGCCAGGTCTTGCCGTAGACAAGCTGATAAGGTGACATGCCAAGAGGTATCTTATATGCTATTCGGTATGCCCACAATGCATCGGGCAGTTTTTCCTTCCAAACAGTTCACATCTCGTTGACTGTCTTTTGTAGAATGTTCTTGATTTGCTTATTGGAAGTCTCTGCCTGGCCGCTTGTTTGAGGATGGTAAGAAGTAGCTACATATTGTTGGATCCCATGCTTCATCAAGTATTTGCGAAAGTCCTTGTCAATGAAGTGGGTTCCTCCATCACTGATCACCATCCTTGCAACACCGAATCTTGGAAATATTGTCTCATGAAACATCTTCTTAGAGTTCTTGGAATTTGCAGCTTTGCATGGCATGGCTTCTACCCATTTTTAGACATAGTCAACTGCCACTAAAATGTACTCATAGTTGCCTAAGTTTAGAAATGGTCCCATATAGTTAATTCCCTAGACATCAAAGAACTCAATATGTAGATTGTTGGTGAGTGGCATGGCATCTCTCAAGTTGATATTGCCGTGCCTCTGACATGCTCCACATCTTCGGATAAAGTTCCTAGTGTCTTCGTACATGGTTGGCCAAAAGAATCTACTTTGCCAAATCTTTGCATGAGTTCGGAACGCTCCATAATGACCTCCATATGGTGATGAGTGACATCTTTCAATAATCCATAGTTCTTCCTCAGTGGGTACACATCTTCGGAGTAATCCATCAGAACACACTCAAAAGAGGTAAGGATCATCCCATATGTGTAGACGGCTTTCATAGATAAGCTTTCTCCTGTTCGCCCCTGGTGGTACATATCCTGCAACCATAAAATTAACAATATTCACGTACCAGGGATCCGATCTGGAGATAGCGTAGAGCGTGTTGTCTCGAAGGGAGTCACTGATTGGTAGTTCCTGCATATTCTTGAACTGTATTCTGGACAAGTGATCGGCAACAGGATTTTCTACTGCCCTTTTATCTTTTATTTCTAAGTCAAATTTTTAGAGTAGCAAAATCCATCTTATGAGTCGTGGTTTAGCATCTTTCTTAGTGAGCAGGTATTTAAGCGCAGCATGATCAGTATAAACAATTACCTTTGCTCCCACTAAGTAAGATCTAAATTTGTCTATAGCAAAAACAACAGCCAGAAGCTCTTTTTCAGTAGTTACATAATTAAGTTAAGGTCCTATCAAAGTTTTACTAGCATATGCAATTGCATGATGTTTCTTGTCCTTAGTTTATCCCAAAACTGCCCCCACAGCATAATCACTTGCATCACACATCAATTCAAAAGGCAGCGACCAATTAGGGGGTTGAATGATTGGTGCAGAGATGAGCGCTTTCTTAAGAGTTTCAAAAGCTTTTAAACATGCGTCATCAAATTCGAAGGGAGCATCCTTAGCTAGCCGGTTTGTTAGAGGTCTAGCAATGTATGAAAAGTTATGTATGAACCATCAATAAAAACCTGCATGACCTAGAAAGCTTGAATTCCTTTAACATTAATGGGAGGAGATCACTTCAATTTTAGCTCTGTCTACCTCTATCCCTCTTTCGGACACTAAATGTCCAAGCACTATTCCTTCTCTAACCATGAAATGATATTTTTCCCAATTAACGACTAAGTGTTTTTTTTCTCATATATTTGCAAAACCTTATCTAAGTTTTCAAGGCATTTATCAAAAGTTTTTCCATATACTGAGAAAAGTCATCCATGAAAACTTCCATTATCACTTCAATTATATCAGAAAATATAGATATTATGCATCTTCAAAATTAAGCTAGAGCATTACATAGTCCAAAAAACATTCTACGGTAGGCATAAGTTCCGTATGGACATGTAAAGGTAGTTTTGCTTTGGTCATCTGGATGGATCAATATTTAATGATATCCTGAATACCCATCAAGAAAACAGAAGAAAGAATGATTTGCCAACCTCTCCAACCTCTCATCAATGAAGGAAAGTGGAAAATGATCTTTCTTTGTTGCCTTGTTAAGCTTTCGGTAATCAATACACATCCACCATCCAGTGACGGTTCTTTATAGGATTAATTTATTCTTATTATTTCGAATAACTGTCATGCCTCCCTTTTTAGACATAACTTGCATAGGGCTTACCCACTCACTATATGGCACAGGATATATGATCCCAGCATGTAACAGTTTTAAAACCTCTTTCTTAACAACCTCTCTCATCGCATTATTCAACCTATGTTGTGGTTCTCTAGAAGGTGTTATCTCAGGGTCTGTAGGAATGCGATGGGTGCAAAGAACATAACTGATTCCTTTGAGATCTTGGAGTGAAACCAAAAGTAGATCTATGCTTTTCTAAGACCATAATCAATCGAAAGGTTTCCTCCTCGGAGAGTTTATCACTTATTATCACGGGGATTCTCGATCATTGTTTAGGAAAGCATATTTAAGACCGTAAGGCAGGGGTTTGAGTTCTATGGGAGGCTTAGGTGGTTCCTCAGACTCATCTAGAGGGTCGGGTTCTAGCGTACTATCTCCTTCCTCATCAAGTGGTTCGGAATCATCCTCAAAATCTGGCTCAAAAGAGGATTCAAAGGTTGTCTCTAAGACTTATTCCATAGGATCAGGGTCAGGAAGTGTCTCAGTCTCATTATTGGGAGCATGAGTTATGGATATGGGCAATTTAAAGTTCTTCCCGAGGCTAATGTTTAGATTTTCTTTTTGTCCTTCTTGCAAAAGTCTCTCTATAGGCTGTCCAATCAATACATCGAACTCTATGACATCAAAGATATAGAAGCTCAAATAAACTCTTATCCCCTTGATATGAATAGGTAAGACAAAGAGGATTCCCAAACTTGGGAGAACATGGCCTAAAGGACTTTTCAAAAACTTTGTTGTTGGGGTTAAGGGCATGTTCTTTAAAAGATTTTGAGCATATATTGCAGACATGATGTTAACTCCCACAACAGGATTGTATAATGCTTTGAAAGAACCCTTGTGGATTTGGCAAGGTATGGTAGTTGAAGTGAAATCAACTCGAATGGCATCAGAGAAAAGCTCTGATTCTTTCAACCAATCATTGCTTATAATCGACACAAGCTCTTTAGCATTTTGCTTGAGGAAAGCCTCATCAGAAGGATCTAAGATTTCTTCACTAGGTGATGACTTCTTAGGCTTCTGTGGTCTCCTAATGGTGTAGTAATTTAAGGTGTTTCCATAATCAGTAAATATATCATCCTCGATCTCGAGCATGAAGTCTGAAAGTGGAATTTCTTCCTCCTCTTGTGGTTCAGGCTCGTTGATAGTTGTAGGTTGGGATCTGGTAGGTATAGATTCTTGATCAACTATCAAATCTTCTTTCTCTACTGGCTTCTTTAAAGGTGTTTCATTTTCGTGGATCTTTGTAAGGACGTTTCTTGCAACATCGGAAGCGATATGCAAGAATAATCCTCCAGAAGCAAGATTGAGGAATTTAGAAGTTTTTTTATTCAGACCCTTATAGAAATGTTGAAGTAGAATAGGGTCTGGTATAGATAGACTAGGTCCAGAATGAGTAAGATAGTTAAAGCGTTCCCAGGCTTCAGTTAGAGTCTCCTTCTTCCCTTATCTAAAGGATAGAACTTCTAAACGAAGGTCTACTATCTTAGAGATAGGATAGAATTGGAGGTAGAATTCAGCATACAATGCTCTCCAGTCACCTTTAACACTCTCAACGTGGAGATCATACCAATGTCTAGCTTCTCCGGTCAGAGAGAAAGGAAAAAGCTTCCATCGGATAGTCTCATCGGACATATCCTTAATGCGTAAACACGCACAGATTTGTTCGAATTCATTGAGGTGAGAATAAGGGCTAGCATTATCTTCTCCTGAGAAAGATTGGTTTCTGACCATGTCTATTAAACACGGGCGTAGCTTATAGTCAGAGGCTAAGATAGGCTTTGAGAATGGCTCTGGCTCTAAGCGTAGGCTCGTGAAGTTATATTTATAGATAGGCGTGGAATTAAGTTGATCCATTGAAGGATAGAAAAGGTAAAGAGAAATGGAAAAGATAAAGAGTGATAGTATACAAATAAAAGATAAGATTATGATACAGGTTAAGATAAGTTCAGAGTGATCTCAGTGACGTCTTCCCCGGCAACGGCGCTAGAAATGCTTGTTGGTATCTGTTAATGCCTACTGAATAATTCCGCAAGCGCACGGATACGTTGTAGCACTTCACCGAATAAGTATACCCAGTTTTAATAATGAACCCAAAGGAAGATGTGTGAGGATCTTCTAAACTACACTTAACCGCCTGAGTAGCAAACAAGGCTGTAGAATGTAGGGATATAGAGGGGACAACTAAGGCCTCTAGTTTAGGCTCAAGCAAGTTATGATTAGGATGCTTTACTGGGGAATCGGATAGATGAGCATAGGCAAAACTGTAACCCGACTACCAATTATTCTTCTGCTCGGCCTACCAACGGGATAGTGGAATATATAAGATTCAACGGAGCTATAAAGTCACCTCCGCGAGCTACCACCAAATCCAGACGATAGGGTACATCTACGAGTAATGAAGTCTAAGCACCACGCTTACACTACGAATACTACTCTAACCCAAGAGCTACAAGGATTAAAGTACTCAAAAGAGTCGCAAACCAGTAAAACAAGATAAACAATGTTACTTACTTGAACTCAGAAGTCGATTCCAAAGTAATCTCAGATACATGCCGTAGAGGTAGCACCGACAGGCCAATACTCCTCCAAAACTCTCTCTTTAACTCTATCTCTCTATTTCTGAAGAACTAGCTTCTAGAGGTATAGAACTAGCTCTCTCTTGAAATGCTAACTCGAGAGGTCATCCATTCAAGGGACAACTTCGAGGATCCTAATTAGCGTTTCTCGCTAAAGCTCTTCTCTTCTGAATAGATCCTCCTCCCCTGGGGGGTTGCCTCTCCTTTTATAGCCCTGGCGAATCAACGTGAGCCCTTGGATCAAACCGACATTGGCGGACAGTGGAGATCAATCCTCAAAGGCGGCGGAGTGAACCGGGCCACGAGTGGGGCCCACCCTGCCCGGCCTGGCCTCGGCCCGGCTCCCCGCTGGTCCTCCGCTTCGGTCTCGTGTCTTCTCGTTTCTTCTGGAATGTTCCTGTATCGCCGTGGCATCCAATCTTGCATTCTATGTTGCAGTGTAGCTCAAAAATATGTCAATTCCAGTGTTTACCTGCAAACCATTGATTCACCAAAACTCGTGGAATTCGTTAGTCAAAGCCCTACTTCTAGGTAGATGAATTGCTTTTATTTCACTTTAGAAGGTTAGTTGACGGTTGAATTTGAACGTTAAGCCGGCAGGGTGACCCGCTATCGCCGATGCTCTTCATGCTTGTGATGGAAGTCCTCAACGCCTTGATCCTACAGGCTGACCGCAACGGCCTGCTGTCACCGCTTCCGGGCAATCGATATGGCCCTAGACTTTCGCTTTACGCCGACGATCTGGTTATCTTCCTGGCGCCGCGTCGTGAGGACTTCACCTGTGTACGCACCGTCCTCGACGCGTTCGCGGGTGCGTCTGGTTTGATGACCAATGTTGGGAAGTGCACGATTTCACCAATTCGGTGTTCTAAGGATGACGTCTCCATGATTCAGCAAGTGCTCCCGTGTCGCATCGCCCCGTTCCCTTGCCGGTACCTGGGTGCCCTGCTCTCCCTGTCCAAGTTGCACAGGGCTGATGAGCAACGGCTTGTGGACTCGGTCGCCGGCCGGATCCCAACCTGGAAGGCCGGTTTGCTCAACACGGCTGGACGTCTCACCCTGGCCAAGGCCACCCTTTCCGCAATTCCTGTCCATGTCTCCATCACGTGCTGCCTATCGGCGTGGGCAATCAAGCAGATCGACAAGAGTCACCGCGCTTTCCTCTGGTGCGGCGCGACCACGGTGGCAGGTGGCAGGTGCAAAGTGGCCTGGCCTGTGGTCTGTTCACCTAAATGTCTTGGCGGCCTTGGCATGATCGACATCCGGGTGCTCGGTTTCGCCCTTCGGCTCCGTTGGGAATGGCAACGTAGAGCTGCCAATGCCCCGGCCTGGACTTTGTTGCCGCACAGAACCGAGAAGCTGGTGGCAACCATGTTCCAGAGCTCGGTCCACGTTGAGCTCGGCGATGGGACGTCGGCCAGGTTCTGGACGGACTCCTGGCAGCCAGAAGGTCGCATTGCGTCCTTTGCACCTCACATCTTCCACGCCGTGGGCCGTCGCTTTCACCCGGTTTCAGTCAAGGAGGCGCTGTCCAACCGTCGCTGGGTGCGTCACATTGTTGGAGCTTGTACGGCCCCCGTGCTATGCGACTATGTCGAACTCTAGGATAAGCTGGAGGGCGTTCGGCTCCGTCCTCTGGAGAGCGATCGCTTTGTCTGGCGCTAGACGAACGATGGTGCCTACTCTTCGGCCTCAGCTTACCGCTCCTTCGTCGGCATGGCCTCAATGCTAGGGGGGCCAAGTAGCTGTGGAAGGCGTCGGCACCACCCAAGGTGAAGCTCTTCTTTTGGCTAGCCCCGCACGGCCGCGGGACGGACCAATGGCGCCGCATGAGGCATGGCTGCCAGGACTCCGCTGAGTGTTCGCTTTGTGGCCAAGAGGCGGAGACGGTCGATCACCTCCTAGTCTCCTGTGTCTTCTCGAGGAAGCTCTGGCATCGCTTCTTGCAACCTCTAGGTTGGGCTACCATTGCACCGCAGCAAGATTCCAGTCTTGTGGACTGGTGGATGGACAGCCGCACCCGTATCCCGGCCGCGCTTCGACGAGGCTTCGACTCCGCAGTCCTACTCCTATCATGGTCCCTTTGGAAGGAGCGTAACTCTCGGGTCTTTGAGCATAGAACCAACCTGGTACCCATGGTGGCGAAGTTCGGTGGGTCGGGGATGCGGGCCCGTGGTCGGGCGGCGGCCGGCTTCTCCGCGCTCTCTGCGTTCATGGCGTCGGCGTCGCCCGCCCCCCCGGTGATTGCGGTGGTGGCGCTCGCTCTAGTCGCTTACTTGTTTGCCTGTAATCTCTACACTCTCTCTCTCGCTTTCTTTGTGCGGAGGCAACTCGCCTTACGTCTTTGTATCGCATACTTGTTTTCTTCTCCTTAATGAAATACACGTGAAGTCGTGTTCTAGAAAAAAAAATGATTCATACTCATTAAACTATCTTAAGTTTGACTAGATTTATAAAAAATATTAGCAACAACTATATCTTTGAATATGTCTATTATGAAAATATATCCAATGATTCATCTAATGACATTAATTATGCACCATACATATCAATATTTTCTTGTATATATATGGTCAAAGTTAAAAATATTTAACTTCTCGAAAAGCAAAAAATATTTTTATGGGATGAAGTGAGTATCTATTTATATTTTACCATTTCTGTTAAACTTTAAAGCAATGGTTTATTATGATGACCATGACAAAATAGAAGATAATGTTTTAAATTAAAATACAATATTGATAGATTCCTTTTTACATGGAAAGGACAAAAATATTTACTCGTAAATATTGTACAAAAATATTTATTCGTAAATATATAAGAGTTTTAATTTGTTGTCGACATGTCAAGAACTGCTATGATCATTGATGATTATGATAGATTTCTCTCTATTTTCAATGTGATGACTCATCAAGGATTATATTGGTGCATGCATATGGCATGAAAGCACATTTATTTAAACAAACAACAAACTGCTCAAGGTATTAGTTTATGCTTTGATTAATTTGATTATCAGTTTGGTTAGGTTCAAATAAAGGTTAATTTTGTTTCTAACTAAAATTACATCAACAACTTGGTGCTGCAAATATATGTTTTATAGGATAGGAAAGAGCTCATGGTTCGAAGGCTCGTGATGTGTTTGCCACTATAGTTCTTTTTTTTGATATCCATGGGAAAATAGAAAAATCAAAAATAAATATGAGAAAAACAAAAGAAAAAAGAAAAAAACTGGTGGCACACTAAAAGGAATCGAAAGTGCAAACTTCACCATCAGTCCTTAAAGTTGTTTTGGGATGTCATTTAGGTCTCCAAAGTCTCCAAATCCATTTTTTCTCCCTGAAATTGTAATGGGGCTCATCTGTGTCTAAAAGGGCATTTAATATACAACTTCCACCGATGGCTACAACTTTCATATACAAAAATAATTTTCCTCCCAGGTCGTTTGAAAAATATATAGTTTTCCTGAGGTGGAGTCTTGCCATAAACATGTGGTCTCATATGTTAGATCCATACCACGTAGAATAGTGGGTCAGGTAAATGCCCATTTATACCTGAATGAGACCTGCTACAACTTTAGACAACTAAAAATGTATTTTGGAATTCTAGGGACCTAAATGATACATCCAGATAACTTTAAGGACTATTGGTGAAAAAATGAGTGATGGACGAACAAATAAAAAAAATAGAAGAAAAACCAGTACCCAAGACTACAAGCGAACTACCCTGCAAGATAGGCTCCAATGTGAGCACTGGTCTTGAGATGGTCAATCAACTTGACCCTCCACCAAACTTCGCTTATACTAGAGTTGCTCTCTGCCTTCCTCCGGTGAGGAGGAGCACAAGAGCTCGAACAATCTCCTCCAAAGCACCACAAAACCTTCACATATGTGTTTCAATGAAGTCACAACGACCGCCGATATTAGGGGGTGTTTGGGTCTGCTCCGTTCCATGTTTTCCAGCTCCGCTCTGTCTTTTTTAGCCAAACGGTTTTAGCTCTATACACACAGCTCTAGAAAAAAGGGTGGAGTTATGAGAGCACCTAAAGAGGAGCTCCACGAACTCTAAGTTTTTGTAGAGCTACTCTATGGTGGAAGTTGTGGAGCAGAGTTCGTGGAGCAGTCTCAAACGCCCCCTAAGCACATCTATAGGGCAGGAAGGTTGCACTGTGGGCTGCCTACGTGTTATTTTGCCTGTTGGGCTTTATTTCCTTTCCTTGTTGGCCCTTAAGCAGCCCACGATGGCTAGGTTTATAAAACGATTATGCAATATAGACGATGGCAACACATGGAAAAATCTAAGCTGCATTAGACAAATTTGGGTACCATTTTATATACGCAAAGCTGACAATAATTTTAAGCGACTATTTTTTATGAAACTTGGAGATGTCTTTGGGCCCCTATAGGATATTTAAAAAAACAAGTCACAAGGGATTGGTACAATTTAAGGAAGAAAAAAAGGAAAGGATAAAAATGAGAGAAACAAAGGAAATTACAACAAGTTTTGGATCAAAAGTCAGAGAAAGACTAGCCCTTGCTCGAACGAAAGTACTTTTCGTTTCTTTATGAAAGACTTCTTTGGCTGAGTTTATACTTGGTTGAACTCTTTTGAAGATGAAGTCATTTCTTACTGATCAAATTAACCAAAAATCCTGAATCTCGTTGATTCATCCTATTTGTTGTCTTATTAGTTGGGTTTATCGGCCGTTTGAACAATATTTTTTACGTGTCACAAAGAAATCAGTAGGTTTGTCTTATCAATCGGCTTTATGTGACTAACCAAACATCCTGAGTTGTTCCATTATATCTGAACTTCCCTAAGATTAGATTCCCATGATATTCCAACAATCCTTTGAGAATTGACGGTCTAGGAACATATGTTGAGTTTTCCTCCAAGGGAGCTTGGCTGTGTACACAACTATAGGATTCCAAGCTGATGTTTTTCCTCCTTAGGAGATTCCTGGTGCTTAAACGACGCCAAAAGTAGCATTGACAATTTTAAGCTCACGACCCCTTTGTATCTCAAAGAAAGTTGTACAAGTCGTGGCAAAGTCGATCGAAAATTCTGAAATGCTGACAGTGTATGGGTGGTGAGACCACTTTTTTTTTTTCTAGCTCGAATCGAATATAACACTTGTAATCGTAAACGTGGCAACAAATAAAGGACGCGTACGACCATGCCATTTCTTTATCCATGTGCCTTTCACCCATCACGCGTACGACCATGCCATTTCTTTATCCATGTGCCTTTCACCCATCATATCGGCAGTTCGGCACAGTCGCACAGGGCTGCGCCGTCCTTGTCTTCTTGACCGGCCGGCTGCCCGACCCCGTGCATCACGTTTTAGTTCAAGAGAGAAGCCATTTCTTCACCCGTTAATGATTCCAGGCTCAGCGGTATGGATGAAAACGGATTAGATACGGACGGATATCACTGATACCATATTTATTTTCATATTTCTGTCCGGATTCAGATTTGAATACGGATAGTATCATCCATGCCGGATAGGATATAACTGGATATCGACATCATAAATATGCGATTTGAGTATTCGGATACGAATACGGTACCGGATGTTGAATATCCGGACCCGAATACGGACAGATCTAAACCCCTATAAAAGAATTCAATCAAACGGACGGTCGGATAAATATCCGTACCATTTTCATCCATACTCAGCAGTCAGCACGGCTGTTACTACCGTGTACGAGCGTCGAGGACCAGCAACTCATTGTCACATGAGATATTTTCAGCGCTTCGCCACTTGTCCTTTAATCAGACGGGACATTGCATGACCTCGGATATTTGTAAGCAGTGGGCTAGTGGTTGCTGTTTCGTCAACTGTGCTCGAGCACAGGCCTACCGTACCGAGCATGGACCAGCATCAACTGGGAAAATCGATCGTGTGCGTGCATGCGCTCTCAATGGTGATCTCTGAACCCCTTTTTCTGAACGGGATGGGGTTGTTATCTCCTAACTTGCATGTGCACGGCGCACCATTGCTATGTCATGGTCCTGCTTGGAGAAATGCAAGTGAACGCCATGAATCACTTCTTGTTTTAGGCTTTGTGAGCAGGGAAGCTTCTTGGTTTACCTACACTAGAGGTGGCAAGCCAAAACAAAGAGTATTCGGCAAAACAACCTACTATCAAACAACAATATTTTTTTAGAAATTTCCAGCTTTAATAACTATAATAACTAGTAGTTGTTGCACAAATGTAGAGGGGAACGAGTTTGAAGGCATGCAGGTCAGAATTATGCTATGATTTTGTATTTCCCCATCTTCTCATATAATCAACCAGAGAAGCTGGACTTGATGCATGGCTACACGGACCTCCGAAGTCTCAAACAAAGCTTACCCAAGTTTCAAAAACGAATGGAAGCATGTGTTTTGTGTGCCCTGGCCACTCGAGTCTCGTCAACCAAATCAATAAGAAGCTACACTCTTGTAAAAAAAAAAAAGCTACACCACCTAGCCGTCAACGGCGGTTCGTCCGGTCGCAGAAACGACAGGCTCTAACCGAAGAACGAAGACCTGCAGGCGTAACGTCAGTATATAGCACTAGTATAGATACCAATAGGTTAGTACAGTATAATACACTGTCCTCTGGGCGCAGGGAAAACAGAAAACTGGACCGTGTTGCGTCGGTGTCACCGCGAAAGTTCATTCCCCCCGCTCCAGACACAGCCACTGGCTGATCTATTTTTTTTTTTCTTCGGCGAAACCGACGCGACACCGACGGAGAGCGGACGGACGGCGCACGCCCCAGACAGAGATGCGTGCATGCCGAATCCGACGTTGTCGCGAGAGAGGGAGAGGGGAGGAGACGAGCACGCCAAGACGACGCCGGCCACGGGCGCGCGCGGGGCACGATCGGCATGCCGAGGCGTGCAGGGACGGCAACTAACGCCGATGGAATGGACTGCGGGGTCGCACGCACAAGCACAACGAACGCGCAGCAACGGGGACCGCGTCCGTCGGCTTGGCGTGCTTTCTCTTCCTACTTTTCCTAATTCCTAGTAGTAGTAGGTTCGTGCTCTGCGCCCGGCCAAACTCGTGAGCTATTTGCGACGGAGTTGCAGCGGCTAGCAGGTCAAAATAAAGGCTTGGCCTTACCCTTACGTACACTGCAGGCGCAGGGAATCCTCCAGTTTTGTTTCAGATTCAGCACGCACGTTTTAGGGCTGCTAGCGCGCCTGTTTTCTATCCGCGCAGACCTCGTCAGTCGCCAAGCGTCACGATAACCGAAACCCCACCGTTTTCTTCGCCGAAAACTCATCTTTTGAATTTTGTTCGACTAGGCCGGAACTTGCTACTAGTTTTGTGTATGTTTTTTTCTTGAGAAGGAGAGCTGCGTGCCGTCGAATCATTATTTTTTGTTCTTCATATAAAGAATTTAGGGGACTAATACTAGTGCTATAGTGCAGAACTATTTGAAGCTACTAGTGATCGGGTTCAGCAAAGAGCTACTGTTTATTTATACAGAGAGTTCAGGGTACAATGAAAGCGTCAGGCGCAGCAGCTCTCCTCTCGAGCTGAAAAATGTACATGTAATTAAATTAAATTAAAGCGTGTATTTATGCAGCATACCACAATAGATTACATTACACGCATACACATGTTCATGAAATAAAATTAGATTAAATAGACCAAACATGCATATCTTCCACTGAACGTACAAACCCTCTACGAGAGGAAGGATCCAGTGTAAACATACAGGACAGGGGTAGGGTAACCTAACACTGTAACAATGAAATGTAATATGGAACGTGCACTACACATCGTTCCTCAAACATATCGAGCAAGGCATGCGCAGCCGTTCAGTCGCAACATGTCGCGGACATAGCCAACGAAACTGCTGGGAGCTAGCATGTTCATCTCTCCAGCAGCAAACAATCTCGCGAGCGAACGCTGACGGACCTTACGGGACTATATGTTTGTGGGCTTGTGGCCAATTAGGACAACCGGCCACTAGAACAATTCCTAACTTCGTCACTAGTAGTAGTAGAGCAATAGACTGAGTAACCGACGGTAAATTATTCTTCCCCTTAACCTGAAGCTACGACGTGCACAGACGACGACTGCACCATCCGTGAATCTCTACTGATTTGGCAATCTTCCTTTTGGGCAAGATCATGATGATCATCACATCTCCTGCTTGACTGCCGTCGCTTCCTGGCCCAGACCCAGCCAAGGTTTCTTCTCCACTCCAGCTGCCGCTTGCTTGGACGCCTCAACGCCAACGGAGCTGTTGGCTTGGTATGGCGCCTTTGCAGTTATCCTGGAATGTGATTTGAATGAAAAAGGCACAGAAATATGTCAGGAACTATGCTTTACTGAACGTGACTCCACAGGTGGATCCTGAATAACGCAACCGTTTTCCACCACTGAAAATTCAAAAAAAAAAAAAAAAAAAGCAACTCAATTACCTGTCCTTTCTCTTCTCAAGGAACCTGTGCAGTGAATTCCTCCTCGCAATCGGCAGATCTGCTACATAGCAAATGAAAAACACTTGTGTCACCGACAAGTTTGCTGCCAAGTAGTACAACTGCAAGAGCCAAGGAGGAGCGAGGCTTTACCAGAGAGACTGTTGTGTGAAGGCGTAGGCAGATTCTGCGGTGCGACAGTGGCACTGGCACCGGCCCCCCTGCTGCCGGCGGCGTCGCCGGCAGGGTTCACGATTTGCAGCAAGTCCTTGACCTTGGTGGAAGGGAACCTGTCGAAGACGACCACTTTTCCACCGTAGAAGATGGTCAGCTGTTGCGCCTCCTCTCCAGCTGCCTCCCTACAGGAATCAAAACGTCTCTGTTACACTTGACAAAAAAAAAAGGATCACACTCAATGTTCTTTCTTTCTTTCTCTTTGAGCTGGGTGTGTTGTTCTTCTTTCGGTTCACAAGGCATGATCTTGTTTTCTTCATCATCAGTTGACTACTAGGAGCTACCGAGCTACTGAGCTAGCAGCTAGCAGTGCATGGACGGTTGCGGATTCTGATTATTTACCTTGGATTTCCGCCGGTGCGTTTGTCGAGGTCTTTTGTCTCCCCGACGGTGGCCTTCGCCGCCGCGTCGTTGGGCTCCTCGGTCGGCGCGTCGAGCGCTGACAGCAAGTTCATGGTGGTCGGCGGCTGGAACTCTCCTGCTCCGGCTCCGATGGGGGAGTCTGATAAGCAAAGCACAGTATTGTTCATTGACTGGAACTCTAGCTTAATTGGTGCACAGCGACTAATTGCTTGGCGCATGGCACTGAACGGATTGCATGAAAGAAAACACGACGAGCCTGAGAAGTGAGAACTATTGACATACCAGCTGCTGGTGCTGCCGGCGGCGGCGTCATGGCGAGGCCGCCAAGGCCCTGCAGGCCGCCCTTATTGTCCTTGAGGTACTGGCTGAGCAGGCTGCACGTGGCGGCGAAGCTGGTCTTGTCCCTCGCCGTCGCCGGCGCGGCAGCACGTCCAGCCATGGCCGCGGGCGGCGCCCTTCTCGTCTCTCTCCTTCCCGCCCGCCCCGGCCGTCCACTTCAGCCCCGGCTAGCTAGCTAGCAGCCAGGGACAATAACCAGAGACGCACGCCTCCAACTCCAAGTCGCAGCAGCTTCGTCCCCGCTTCCTCTGCTTATCTATGGCAGAGACAGAGAGAGCCTCCGACAAGCTCTCGTGTACTTTTTCCTCCCCTCGCAAATGCCCCTTTAATAGCGCATGCCAAGAAGGAAACGGGCAAGTGGGACGGCGAAGCCAGCCGTGGGGGTGGTGGGGCACGCACGGCACGGCCCGCGGGCCAACCGGTCGGGACTCGGGGTCCGGGCGGAGGCGACTCGCGTCGCATGAAACACGTGACTGCCGGAACGGGGTGGCCGGGTGGGCGGTGGTCCTCGGGGAATGGGAATGCGGGAGAGCGACGGCTCGGAGCCAGGGCCGCGTGCGGTGGGCGACGTGATCGGACGGACGGGCAGGCGAGAGGGACGGCCGCCCGGACGGACAGGTCCGTGGCGGCCCCGATCAGGCGGAAAGGCGTGCTAGCGACACGTGGCCTCGGATTTGACCGGGGCTCGTGCGCGAGTGGGTGTGGGCCGTGTGGGTGGGAGATCTCCGGCGCCGGTCCCCTGGGAGAGAGGACGCCATGGGAGACGGCACAGCGAGACGTGACGCGCGCGCGCGACCTGAGGACGGACAGCGGTGTACCGCGCGTTGCCTGTGCCGTATACGTCACGCGGGATACGCTTTGCTACGACCTACAGTACTCGCTTGCTATGCAAAACTATATATATTATATACGTATAAAGTCTCGTCTGATCCGTAAGTTACTTTCTTTCTTTTAATCACGGACGGAGAAGAACGCTCGTAGATTTCCGACGGTAGATGAACAAACATGGCTACCTTTAGAAAGGCAGAGCACAGGCCCCTCCCTACATTGACTAGCGTCGTGCATGCTGTCCCGTACCATCGGTTGGTCCAATCCAGGTGGGCCAGGTCCCAACCTCCGGTGCTGTGCTGCTACTGTTGGTCACGCTTATCACCTGTGCCTGCCGGGGGAGCGTGCGTGAGATCCGAAACGCTCGAGCGCCCCTGCGCACGGTGTGGCCGGTAGGGGTTTCAGGAGTGCTACACACGCTGTCGGCAACGGGTGATGTCGGCGTTCGCTCATCACGTGTCTCGTCTCCGAGGACGACGTGGCACCTCGTCTGTCGGCGGTCACACAGAACATCCACATGACCCGCCACCGCTCTCCCGTCGACGGCGATGCCTCGCTCGCCGGGCTACTACTGGTCGCGCCCGCTGGCGTTGGATATGGTGGATGGCTCATGGCTCCTTTTCTTTTCCGAGCCGGTAGAGTGACAGTACGGTACGGCCGGCCGGCCGGGGTCGCAGCTCGCAGGCCTGACTGAACCCGCGCATGCATGCCTGAAGCAGTGAACTCTGTCCTTCGAGCAAAGGTCGTCACGAGTTTCATATGATCCCGGGCCCGACCAGGCTCTCGGGGCCGGATAGGGGGTGGCTCTGGCCAGTCTCCCAAATTCGTGCCACGATTCCCGTGTGGGTGGGTGCGTGTGCGTGCGTGCCAGCCGGCTGGGGTAGCTTATAGTGGAGTAGTACCGTCCATTTCGTCAATTCCCTTGTCGTAAGTCCTAACTTGAGATGCCAAGGCAACTCACGAGCGTGTGTTTCATGTGTGAGTTCTCCACTCAGATTGACCTAAGTTCAAAAATGCACCGATCTGGCCAGATAAAACTACGTACTACCTCAGCTTAGATTTGAGCAGCAAAACTTGTTCATTTGTTTTATGAGCTGGATTTATCAGTCGTTCGAACGGTATTTTTCTTTCAAACCAAACTAAACGATTTGTCTTATATCAGTCGGCTTATATCACTAGCCGAACAAAATGATCCGTGCTCCGAATCCAAGGTAGCGCATTCTCCTTTCAGAAACCAACAGGCATGCCGGGCATCGCTACAGGAACATCACATGTCCGTCCCATGAGGGTGACAAAAGAACCACATTCTAGACACTTCTACCAAGAAATGGGTGCCCACGTTCTAAATTCTAATTTAAAATACTACTGCTCATTAACTCATGCTACTGCACTAGCTACTATATGAACCATTTTCAAAGATGAACAATTTCTTTTTACAGAGACGTGTAGACCGCCTTTGTTAAATGTTTTTTGAACTGAGCCTTTGTAAAATGTTTTGTGTTAATAGTTATTTTTTTTATACAAACAGCCATTGATTGACTACTCAAGGGAGGCAGATGTATTAAAAACGTCCACCTCTATAAAGTGTAAACTGTATTAATAGAGGTAGAAACTTGTTAACTACAAAGTTGTAGACTGTATTGGAAAATTTCAACTTTGGTATAGACTTGTTATCATCCAGGTTGCATGAAAGTTTTAACTTTCAAATTTTAAAACATGAAAAAATATATAATGAATTTTGAAAATGATTCTCTCTAGAAACTACATATATTGTTTTTCTAGCATTCAGACTGACTTTATTTTCTTTTTGAGTTGAAGGTAGAAATTTATTAATTCATAATGTTTTGAGGTACATGCAAAATTTTTGGACGCCCAAGGAGCCATACATATCTCCCCGTGCCAATTTACAAACACTTTTAGCAAGAGCATGAGCCTCACAATTTGATTCTCTACCTTCCTGCTTAAAAACTATTTCCTGAAATAAAATGCTCCTAGCCTTTATCTCCTTCAAGATTGAGGAATAAGCACACAAATTTTGCTTCTTAAGGTTCATAATTACTTCTAAGCAATCTGAAGCTATTACACATGTGCGCATATCCATGTCCATGGCCAGGGAAATTGTTTCATTACAAACCAAAGCTTCCAAAGATAACGGATCAATTAAACTAGCAATGACCACAGCACTTGCGGCAACATAATTCCCCATATTATCCTGACACACCACACCAATAGTCCCTTTATCTTCAGATCGCGCCACTGCGCCATCAGACAACCAGAAAGGACAGGGATATTGCGCGACCTGTTGCGCGTACCGAAAGCGCACGACCCCAGCCCTCCCGTGCAGTGACTGAGCAGACGCTCACGACCAACCCGCACAGGCACAGTGACGATGTGCATGCGGCCAAACAACACCAGCCAGACTGCCCCCACGCTCACCAAACCACCACGCTCACCAAACCACCACAGCCGCACACTGCCCCACGCTTGCAAACCAGCACATCCGCACCGTACCAGCACGGAATCTAGAAAAGCAAACATTTTATATAAATTGCTATAAATTTTGAATGGTGCATCCATTTTCAATTTTGTTTGCACCAATATATTCGTCGTGACAAGACGAACAAAACTAGACCATATTTGCCTATGTTTGAAAGAATTTTATTTTAGTGGCAATTTAGTGTAAAAATATGCTATAAAATTTATAAAGTTGCTACCATATAATACTAAACTTACTGCTACAAAAAAATAAACTAAAGTTTTTATATGATAAACACATCGATTGTTACTGTATAAATATAATAAATTTGTTATAGTATTTAAATCAAGGTGCTAGCCCCTAAAAAAGAGTAGCGGGCAAAATATTAAAATAAATATTGCATAAGTTACTAATTAGGAAGAAAAGTTATTACAACACATTAAAAAACCTAGAAAATATGACTTGTTGCCAACTAGTGGCATTTATTAAAAAATAAAAGTAGCAACTCAAAACAAGACAAGCTACAACCTTGAGACACATTATTAGAACAAGCATTGCATAATCTACCAACTAGAGGGACAATTTATTATATAATCCACTATATGAGCCGAGAAAACATGACTAGCCGACTAATGTAGGGACATTCATTAAAAAGATAAAATTAGTGGCCCAAAATAAGATAAGTTGTACTCTGAGAGGCAAATTATTAGAAGAAACATTATATAAGGTGCTAACTTAGAGGATAAATTAGCAAGCAATTAATATGTAGCATTTAGGATTGGATTCCAGCCTAAAAGGTCACTGAAAACTAAAACTAAAAAACTAAAAATTAGAAGAAAATTGAAATTAAAAACTATATTGTGAACTTTTAATTGTAAACTAAAATTACAAACTGATATTGCAAACTAAATTGAAAGGAATACAAAACTGAATAAAAAAATTAAAAAACTGAAACTAACGAACAGTATATACTGCCATCTATGTTAAAATTGAAAGTAAAAAAAAAAATCGATAACTGAAATAAAAAAAACTGATATTTCAAAAACTGTAACTAAAAAAATAAAAACTGAAAATAAAAACATTGAAAAACCTCATATTCCTAAAACTAAATTAAACAATAAAAAAACATGAACGAACAATGAAACTAGAAAAAGGAAAACAAGGTGTCAACAAAGAAAGGAAAACAAACAAATCCAAAATGGACAACTAAAAAGTTAAATTGAAATTGATAAAATAAACTCAAACTAAAGTAGGCACAATAAAAAAACACATAAAACTAAAACTGAAATAGCAGAAGGAAACTAAAACTGAAAATAACAACATAGCTACAAAAAAAAAAAAAAAACTGAATTTGACAAGCAAATAGATACTAAAAATAGAAACTAAATGGAAACTGAAACAAAAAATAAATATTTGACCTCATAACATTTTTCCTTTGGTTGGTAGCTAGCTGAAATTATTGAACTGAAATTGACTAGCAAGAAGGGCTCTACTGTAAATCAGTCTGGCTTCTGTAAATCTAGTTGGTGTGTGTATTGTAGCGCTCTAATCAGCATGGTTGAATGACCATGCGTAGCTGAACTATCAACATAAATAGCTACACACTTAATACATAAGTAGCTCCTATATAATATAAGTTGTCAGTAATGAAAATTGAATGACTTAGTTCAAAACCCAATTAGCATCTTACGTAAGGTTGCCTCGTATTGTTGGGCCAGCCCAGATCGAAAGCGTGCTCATACCTAGCATGAGATTTCGTTGTGGGCTTCGCTATATCGCTCCTATACGTGGTTACCGAGCTAGGCCCAGACCTCAGCCTGCTTGCGTGCTGGTCGCGCGCTCGGCGCCGAGCGCGATCGGTAGCGCGTTAGAGTTTCCGAACCGGAAAGGTAAAGCTAAGAATAGAGGCTCGGCCCAGGCTCATTCTTTAACCACTATGGGTTGATGGACCCATATGCAGGTTGAACAGTCCAGGTCAAGATTTGGCCCAGTTAAGGGGCAAAGCGAGTAAGCGTCCTTTACGTTTTGTTTTGATGGGCCTAATCCCGCCTATCTACGAATAATTCTGGGCTCTGGCTGTGCTGCCTCAGTTCATTTACTAGCCCTTTTTGCTAAAAAAAAGTTCATTTACTATCCAGTAGCTACCGCCATCGCGGCAGGTTCACCACGGTGGCCGATATATGATCTTCACATGGGGAACGCCGGTGCTGGAGGAGACAAGGTTAGCATTGTGCAGCGAGCCCCTTGGCTATCTCGCAAGTCAACCACAAAGAGACGCGAGTTTTGTGGCTACCAGACTACCAGTACAGTGTCCCCATTGATTTAAGCATTGGATCCAGGCCTTGTTCACTTCCCCCTCCAACTTTCAAGTTTTTTCACTCTCTCTCCATCACATCAATTTGTACCCGCATGTAAGTTTAGTTGTACATCACGAGACGAATCTTTTGAGCCTAGTTGGGCCACGATTGGACAATATTTGTCACATACAAACGAAATGCTACAGGACTTTTTTCAATCTCTCTCCATCACATCAATTTCTATCCTATATATGGAGCATTAAATGTTAGTAAAAAAAATAACTAATTACATGGTTTGGTTGCAAATCACGAAACGAATCTTTTGAGCCTAGTTAGGCCACGATTGAACAATATTTACCAAATACAAACGAACTGCTACAGGATTTTTTAATCTCTCTCTTCCCCCCATCTAAACAAGGCCCCAGTGTGTTTCCCAGTTCCATCAGAGACTCAGAGCTGCTGCCATGGCATTGCTTGATCGCGTCATTCAGAAGCAAATGCTCCAACAACGAGCGAACGACACACGCCGTCCGCAGCAATACCCACCCGGCCGGCTCCAGGCGACACGAGGATCAATTGCAGGAGCTGCAGAGCCTTCCTCCGAGTCCGTGCCAAGTGCGCAGAAATGACACTGAAACTGGAGCGCGCACAATTATCGCCAAAGCGCGCTCCGGATCCGGAGAATCAGGCAGCAAAGAGAAGTCCCTGATTAATGGCGCCATGTCGTGCTCGATCCTGTCGTGGATGCCCGCCCCTCCGACAGGACGAACCTCTCGATCGTCGTCATCGGCGCACCAGACGATCATGGACCTGGACCAAACACCAAACCCTGGGCACCCACCCTAGGACGAGTCAAAACCGTTGCGCGTGGGAATCCTCCTCCACTGCCAGCGAAGCCCCCCACTCACCGAGCGCCAAGAAGAACACCTGCACCCCCGCCCGCCGTGGCGACTGGCGAGGCGAGTCCATCCAACGGCCTCCAGAAGCTGAACTGACCGGCCACCGCCCAGGGGCAGCTCGGTCATTCCGCCGCCGCCGTCGCCCACCCGTCGTGGTCGTGGTTCCGCCCCCAACTCAACTCAGCTCAACTCCACGGCCGCGGCGCTAGCAGCAAACCAGCCACTCGCCATCATCACTGACCGGTGACAGCCGCCGCGAGTGCGCCACCCTCTCCACCCCGCCCCGCCCTTTTTAAAAAGTACGACCGAGCTGCTGAGTCTACCGCCTCCGCCGGCGCGCGCCTCCTTCCTCTCCCCCATGGGCCCCCGCGCCCGCGCCGGGACCGCTTCGCCCACCGGCCGGTGCGCGCGCCGTAGATAATAGATCCCACAAGCGCCGCCATCAGATCCGATGCTGGAGACGACCGCCGCCGCCTCCTCCCCCCGCGCCGCGGCCGCGGCAGTCGCTGCCGGGGCGACGGCGGCGGCGGCAGCGGCCGTTTCCTCCCCCGCGGCGGGGTGGGGGCGCCGCGCACCACCACCGGCGGTGGGGCCCGGCCCCGCTCAGGGTTTGCCAGCCTCGCCTGCTCGCGCTCTGGCTGGTGGGCTTCGTGCTCCTCGTCCTCTGGCAGGGCACCTCCATGGGCCGCGTGCGGCTCTACACGCGCCCGCCGATGCCGAAGCGTGCCGCCGCGTCTTTGGGGCAGTGGGTGGCCTCCCCGCCCGTCTACGATCTGAGGGAGTTCGGGGCTGTTGGGGACGGGCGGACGGTTAACACGGCTGCGTTCGAGTCTGCTGTCGCGGCGATCGCCGAGAGGGGCGGGGGCAGGCTCACCGTGCCCCCCGGGCGCTGGCTCACCGCGCCGTTCAACCTCACCAGCCACATGACTCTCTTCCTCGCTGCGGGCGCTGAGATACTAGGGATTCAGGTGAGACTTTAGCTGCTTTTTGCACCAACTCTGTTTGGCTAAAGACGCTGCGCTCGGATCTTCAGTCAATTTGGATTCGTTCCTTCATGTATGTATGTACTCTGGGAAAAAGCTGAAAAAGAATTCTGCTACTGTAGTGTTCAATCATATTAAGTCAGGGACATTTTATAAGCAATGGCAACCAGTGATCCTTGCATGAAACGATGAGTTCATCATCAATCTAGGGAGTAATGCAGATACTATGCAGTTTAATGATATATGTTAGTAATTACCGGTGTTACTGAGCAGGACAGGCAAATGCTTCTGTACACAAATAGTTTCTTTTAAAATTGTATCAGAAATTCATGCCAAGTTTATCGCAAAAATAACTGTCTAGCATTATCATTTTCATCTATGCAAGAGTTGCTGAAGGATTTAATTATTTGAGCAAGGATTTACTTGAACGCTGAAGTCAGCAGTATGTCAGTTAGTCTAACAGGTTTCAAAGACTGGTGGTTAGTTCATACTAGCTTTCAAATAAAATTGGTCACTGCTTTTATGAAATAGTCAGGTTCAAGTACAGCTAAACTTACTCAGTGTTTTCATGCTTTATCTACCAAGTTGTTTGTACACTTTATTTCATTTGCTTCTGCTGTATTTGTCATGGACCAAATGAAGAAAAAAATCATCCACACATCATTCAATTATTCAAATAAGTGTAGAGCTGACCTATTTACTTACAAGTGGTGATTCGCAAGGAAACTATGTTTTTTTATGTATTTTGTTACCCTTTACTACAACAAAGAAATTACACTGATACCTCTTTTGTGTTTCTTATAGAATTCTCTCAGCCTTAGGCAAAGAACGTCGAGAGTTTCTTACATGTTATTTTACTGGTACCTTTTTCAGTTTGGTGCACTTATTTACCAATTGAGTTAACATTGGCGACTTCTTTATGTTACTTATATCCAAGGATGAAAGATATTGGCCATTAATGTCTCCGTTACCATCATACGGCTATGGAAGAGAGCACAAGGGACCTCGATATGGGAGCCTTATACATGGCCAAGACCTGAAGGATGTGACTATAACAGGTAGGCTGTGTTTTTTTTGTTCCTTTTTTCCTTATTCATATGGAATATGCCAAATTGATGCCAGCTTGTATACATTTTCTACCATACAAAATCATAGGGAGAGCTAAAAGCTTTTGGAACTAAATTTGATACTTATTTCATGGAACACCTAATCTCTAGTTGTACTTAAATTAAGTGAATTAATTAGACCTCGAGCGATGGATTCATTGTAAGAATAAAAGTGTGGATCTGAAGCTATTATTCTAATGGATGTGCCAAATATAGCTAAATATCATGACTCATCTGTTAGAGAAATGAATGTTGTTATTATTGCTTGTTTCTCTTCTGCAGTTCCATTTTCATGAAATTGTAATGATTTTTCAGTTGTCTCTTCTGCAAAATAGGTCATAATGGTACTATAAATGGACAAGGTCAAAGTTGGTGGGTAAAATTTCGAGCAAACTCCTTAATCACACAAGGGGTCCTCTGGTGCAGCTTATGCGATCAAGTGACATTATCATTTCTAATATCACTCTTCGTGATTCTCCCTTCTGGACTCTTCACATGTATGACTGCAAGAATGTTACTATATCAGAAACTACCATCTTGGCTCCGGTTGCTGGAGCTCCCAATACTGATGGGATAGATCCAGGTTATTCCTAATGCTTGCAAACTTATTCATTTCATTTATATCCTGTAGGTTGTATTGTATTGTAATCTAGATTCCACTAAACATTTCAAGCAAATAGGAGCCCAAGAAACCTGTACTGCATGTCCATGTTCTCTT
Organism: Chrysopogon serrulatus; assembly: GCA_015844335.1. Lineage (NCBI taxonomy): Eukaryota > Viridiplantae > Streptophyta > Magnoliopsida > Poales > Poaceae > Chrysopogon > Chrysopogon serrulatus. Next base: position 122,267 of record JADLZL010004318.1, read on the forward strand.
GGAGCCTTTTTTCTTAGGTTTATGCTTCATTAATCAATCTCTTTGTTATTCTTGATGCATATGCAGATTCTTGTGAAAATGTGGTGATAAAAAATTGTTACATTTCTGTTGGTGATGATGGGATAGCCATAAAGAGTGGTTGGGATCAATATGGAATTGCTTATGGCCGTCCATCTGCTAACATTGCTATTCAGAATGTCGTAATCCGCTCTATGGTCAGGTAAGATATTAGATTGTTTGCTTAGGCTGTCTTGATTTCCTTTATAACATATGCATTTGTGGTTTTGAAATATCATTGGCTAGTGAATGACGCTTCTTATCCTGAAGATAATATGAAAGACTTGTTGCGAGTTTGTTAGGTATTTTGTTTGTATATTTGTGGTTACATACAATTTGCTGGTTATTGTGGTATGTTACAGATGCATCATATGTACTAGGACAATTTGTTTGTTGAGACTAGAACTAGTTACGTAAGGCATTTTGTGCTCAATGTTGGTTTATCTTTCATGATCTGGAAATCAATCATCACCACTATTCCAACTTTGATAAACCAATGTGATTGTATGTTTGATCTCTTTTGCATTCTGTTCGCAGTGCTGGAGTATCGATTAGGCGAGATGTCTGGTGGTGTATCGAATGTTTTGGTAGAGAATGTTCATGTTTGGGATTCACGGCGAGGTGTGAGGATAAAGACCGCGCCTGGAAGAGGGGCCTATGTAAGCAACATTGTTTACCGCAACATAACCTTGGAAAATGTACGTGTCGGTATTGTGATAAAGACAGACTATAACGAGCACCCAGATGAAGGCTTCGACCCAAAGGCTGTGCCCACCATTGGGAATATTTCTTACACCTCAATCCACGGGCATCGGGTGCGTGTACCGGTCAGGATACAGGGAAGCGCAGAGATCCCTGTGAAGAATGTTACCTTCCATGACATGTCAATCGGTTTAGTAGACAAGAAGCACCATGTTTTCCAGTGCTCCTTCGTCCAGGGGCAAGTCATTGGCTATGTTTTCCCTGTGCCTTGCAAGAACTTGGACCTGTATGACGAGCGGCGTGAGCTGGTTAAACAATCAACGCTACATAATATCTCTGATATAGACTACAGTTTTTGACAAGGGCAATTGATCCAAATGTACTATTGCTGTAGGAGTATTCAGTATTCACAGCTGCCATAGTCTTTTCCACACATTTAGAAAGCAAATTTTTGTGTAGCTTTTACAGGCTTCAGCTCTCGTGCATGTGTATTTAAGGAAGATCGACTTGTCCATACTGTCTCGTGGACACACACCAGGAATGCTGTCTTTTCACTGATTATCTCTGTATTATTACAAACTAACTCGGTTACACAGTTGACAGTACACTTTTGATAGTGTTTACTGTTCACGGCAGCATACACTTACCTGCCCTTTTTCAACAGGTGTATATGCATTGTGTATATGTTCTTGGAATGGTTAGTTCATTCAAATTGTGTTCATAAAGCTGGATTTGTTAAGATGGCTTCAAAAGAAGTGGATATTCATGCTGAAAAACTGCTTTAGCAAAGCAGTAGCAGGAACAGTCAGTATTGTACATGGGTAAATTTTCAACGTATTGTTGTACCATATATCCTTCTATTCGATTTTTATTTACTGCGCAGCCTATCTTCGAAATTATCCATGTAAGCTCAGACTTCATGTAGTTTTAACTTTCGAAGTTTGGTTCTTGCTTCATATAGGTCATAGCAAAGGGACGAGAAATGTGACGTAAAGCAGAAATCTTACAGGACCATCATCAGCCTAACAGGCCGATAATGGCCTCGGCCTCTTTAGGTCTTAGCCATACAACGGCGCTTCCTCATCGGCAGGCTTTCCGCTTTCCTTACATATGCCAACGCCCTCTCCCTCCCTATCCAGAAACACCAATCCGATATCCGATAAAAAGCGCGCTTCCCCCCGAGCCCCGATCATCGTCTCCTTCCCTCGTCCTCGTCCTCCTCATGGCTCTGCCGTCGGCCGGCTCGTTCGCGGCATGCAGCCTCCAGCCAAGGTAAAAAACATGGCGCGCCCTGCACCTCCAGTCCGTGCCTCACCATGAGCGTTTCTCTCTCTCTCTCACATGCCTCCCGCTGTTACGCTAACGGTTAACGCCGCCGGCCGCCGTGCGTCTGTGCGCTCCGTATCTTCTTCAGCAGGGCTAGCATTCGGGCGTGCCATGCCCCGAGGCCGCCGCCGGCTGCTGCGGCGGCGGTATCGTTGGCGAGGACGCGGCAGGGCCGGGCGAACGCGACCAAGGGCGGCGTGTCCACCGTGTGCGAGCCGCTGGGCCCCGACCGCCCGCTCTGGTTCCCCGGCGCCTCCCCTCCGCCGTGGCTCGACGGCAGGTAAGTGCATGATAGCACGGTGTACAGAGTCTCTCAGACATGCAACCGCGCGCTAGATGTCTAGACGACATATCATTACTGTCAGTGTAGTGGACAAACTCTACACCGGATAAGATTGCGAGGTAGCTAGCACCATTTTATTTTGTATTTCTGATATTTCTTCGTGAATAATTGCCTTGTAGCCTTCCAGGAGACTTTGGATTTGACCCTCTCGGACTAGGTAACACCAATGATCCATGACAGAACACACAATTTTCTCCGTGATTTAGGCGATCAAAAATCATGCACGCAAGCAGAATTAACTACTACTAGTGCTGCTAATGAGCTTGCAGGTTCGGAGCCGGAGCTGCTGCGGTGGTTCGCGCAGGCGGAGCTGATGCACGGGCGGTGGGCGATGCTGGCGGCGACGGGCATCCTGGTGCCGGACCTGCTGGCGCGGTGGGGCTTCATCGACGCCGGCTACTCGTGGTTCGACGCCGGGTCCCGCGAGTACTTCGCGGACCCGTGGACGCTCTTCGTCGCGCAGATGGCGCTGATGGGGTGGGCCGAGGGCCGGCGGTGGGCGGACTACCTCCGGCCGGGCTGCGTCGACATCGAGCCCAGCTTCCCCAACCGCAAGAAGCCCGTCCCCGACGTCGGGTACCCCGGCGGGCTGTGGTTCGACTGGGCCAACTGGGGCCGCGGCTCCCCGGAGCCCGTCATGGTGCTGCGCACCAAGGAGATCAAGAACGGCCGCCTCGCCATGCTCGCCTTCCTCGGCTTCTGGTTCCAGGCCGTGTACACCGGACAAGGACCCATCGACAACCTCCTCGCGCACCTCGCCGACCCCGGCCACTGCAACATCTTCTCGGTTCGTGCCTGTCTTGCTTGCTTCTCCTTAGCTTTAATTCCTCACCATTGTACTCAAAATGTTGGGTCTGGTTGGTTTCTTTTTCTTATACTGCAGGCGTTCACGTCCCACTGATACGAATACGAAGTTGCTCATTCGGAGTTGAAGACTTCAGGGAGTGGAGTAAGCCGGCCTGTTCATTTTGAGAAGAATTGGGAGTAGTCCGTTTTGGGCCACGATATCATTTTGGCCTAGGCATGTCAACGTTTGTATGTACCTGCATGGAAATGTTAAACCACATTTACAAACGTACAAATACCACCAGGGATCGCGATGATACTATACATATACAGCACACTTGTCCTAAAGCTCTAACACCGTATATAGACGAAATTTGTTGACATGGACGATGTACGTAGCACTCGTTTGGTAGCGCCCCTGGAGCAGTACCACGACTCTACCTACTACCAAACATATATGTTAGGAAACATCCTCTCTGTGCAGCTCCTTCCGTAAAGCGTGCTCTCCGGTCTAGAGCAGAGTTCAGCTTAACGGTTCAGATATAAATATCAGAAGGGACGGATAGAAATGAAAACCGTGAAATCCGGCTAAAATTTGGGTAAAAAATTTAAATTTTTATAAAACTTTAGCTAAATTTTGAAAAATTCGAATGAATACAAGCGAGATTACTAGATGTCACCAGTAGAAACGAAAACACTGGTTTTCGATAAATTTTCTTAATAAATTAATATGAAGTCATAAATACGAATAATATTCACTAGAATTTTTGTCAAATGTAGAATACTTTTGTCAGTTGCATGTTTTTCGGGACAGAGAAAGTACTAGAACTACTATTATCTACATGTACGATTCGTATTAAGAAACGCAGAACCGACGACATTTGTATAGCAGCTACAACTACAACGAGCCATGTGGGAATCCGCCTATATATAGAATAGGGAATCCGCCTATAGAATATAGATGCAGACTGCAGAAGGGCAGGATGCCCGCAAGATGCTGGATGGCATACTCTATGCATGGCTATGGCTTCCCGTTTCCCAGTCAGGAGGAACGCCGGCACTCCACTCTCCACCGGGTAGGAAACTACGAACTGGGCTGCGTTTCGCCGCTCTATCCGCATGCGCGGGCACCACGACCGACCATGTTTCCCCTTTTCCGTGTGGCGACATGGAGAAATCAAACTTCTTCTCGAAGAACCTGTGAAGTGAATGTACACATCGGTCGCTTCCCTTTTTTTCACAATCACTTACGAGAGATTTTAATCGTCGCTCGATCAACGGCCTCCAAGGCATGTTGCAGTTCTACGTTACTACCGTTATACGGTAGCTGATGTCACCCCACCATACACATTACGTCGTAAATGGCTCCAATTGATTTGTATACGTGTTTACACTTTTCCTGTATTTCAGGTGGTTAAATTTTAAGATGATTTCATAAAACACTCGTATACTACCAACTAGTACAAATAAATTACCACTTTATGATTTATTATTTGTCTTTGTGTTATAACATATCAAAATTTTGCCTATGTCTAACTATAGAAAATAATTATAAATTGTTTAATTTTTTTTATCAACACATATCAATTTTTTTTTTATATTTATAGTTTTGTTTAACATGATTTTTATGCTCAGATAAAAAAATATATGCAATAACTGTCGTCTAGAAAGAAACTAAAATTCAGATACCCGCTAAATCCCCATATTCTCTTCAGGTCACAATATAAGACTTGGTTCGACTGGACACTGCACACACTCTTATCAGTTAAATCTTGACTCCAAGTTTAACGTATGTACACTATGATATACTACACGTCTTATATCATATTACGTCCACCATGAGTTCATTCGGTTGGAGCTGAAAGCGATTCATTTTTTTTTTCAATAAGGAGCTAGCACAAATAATGAATTCATTTAGTCAGGCTTCAGTCGCTACACCAACCATCGTTTGAGGAGAGGGGGCCCTATAGCGCCCTACTATGTCGATCAGTCACGCAAAATCTATCATTACTTTTTTTTACAAGTACGTACACAAAATATTCCAGCGCAGCAGCTGGTTGCCTTGCAGTGTGATTGCACGGCTGAAACATGCGCAGGCCAACGGCTCTAATCAAAGAAAGTCTGCGAAAGTGTACTGCCTTTACAAGTGGAACGTAACTTGCTTGACAATTTGTTTCTCTTTTGTTGACCCTTTCCTTTGTCTCATCTCATTGGAGGACCATGTATGGATCCCTGTCCTTCAGGCTCAGGCATTCCGGTTGTGATGTTTGCAATCTCCTTCAATCAAAACACAAGAGGCCTTTATTCTCATCATAATAATATTGTGCCTGCCTGTGTGTCCTTGTGTTCGTCTGGACAGGACACCGAAGAAATCGGTACAGGGCCTCCCTGGCGGCCGTTTTAAATTCACGTCCTTCTCTAACGAATCTTTTATGAGATCGAGCTCAGACGGCTCAGTTCCAATACGACAGTTATGATATCGTATCATAAATATGGAACCTACGTCGTCAAAGCGAATAATGACTTCATGAATCACTGACAAATCAAAGCTGATTATTGATGGAGATTAAGCTATACTCGTATCTTCTAGAAGAAGATAGAGAGCGTAATCTATCTATCACCAGGCCACCTGCATCACATGCATGTCACTGGGGGTTCTTGATTAAGGTATCTGTTCTAACTTCCTAGTGTGAAATGCCAGACGGAGTGTATTCAGTTTTGATTGTATCAATCGATTAGGTCCCATTGATGGAGTACTATATCCTTGGCATGCATGCAGTTGTGAGACAACACTAGGCTAGCTAGGACCGAGCGGCGGAGCACGGCTGAGCGGCTGGCTGTTGCGGTTGTGCCGTCCACTCAAGAACCAACTGAATGAGCTGTCAGCTTACCTGCTTCCCATCATGCATCGTCGTCATTTGATTCTGATGTGTTCGTTTCATAACTGTCTCGTCGCCTAACAGTTTAGCTGGACTTACCAGCCCATAAGCTAATACCGCAGCTGGTTGACTTAGTACGAGAAAAAATTATTCTGACTAGCTGATAAGATAAACGAACAGACTTGCTCCGATGACAATCATAATGATGATGATCCTAACCATATCAAGGTTAGCCTCAACAAGGCCAAACTCGAGACGCACGAGCGTGGAGTGTACGTGACCTCGATCCCAGGATGCAGACCCACGACTGCGACGGCGACCCCCCACTTGTGAGAGAGTTGTGACGTATCCTCTCCTCCCAAGTCGACCAGTAGTCCCCAGGCTGCCAAAGCGGCCGACCCACAGCCACAGGGCTCAGGAACTAGCCACTGGCAGCTTGGTCCCACGCCGACGCTGGCCCGCAGAGGCGTGGGCACGTGGCTGCACCCACCAATCAGTGCCGGCCGCTGTCAGCCAGTAATCCGCCCGCCGGTTGGTTAACACTTCTTACAAGGGGGAAGCGGAAGCCCAAACAAACGAAGCCAAATAAATCGCCGAGATGAACGAGGGGATTTAGATAAAGCGGCCGGTCTTAGCGGGGGCGGGCGGGGCCAGCAGCAGACAGACAGCGCCCTCCTCTCCTCGCCTCGCCGCCGCGAATCGCTTGGAGTAGCGTACTGCCACCACTCACTCATCGCGGGCAAGGCCTCCGCCTCCGCCTCCGCGCGCGCGAGCGGGGTGGGACACTAGGGGTTGGGGACTGCAACAAGAGGCCGTGTAACTGGGAGTGGGGGAAAGGGGGGGAGGCGGCGGCCAGCATGGAGGGATCCGTCGCGGCGGCGGAGCTGGAGGCCGCGGAGAGGGTGGTCATGCGGTGGGACTCCACGGCGTCGGCGGGCGCGTCCTCGGCAACCGGCGGGGACGACCAGATGCTGTTCGACGGCGCCGCCGACCGCGCCGAGGCGGAGCGGTTCCTCCGGGCGGTGGACGACCTCCGCCGCCTGGCGCCGCCGCCGCCGTCGCCGGGCAGCCCGCGCCGCGCCTCGTCGGCGGGCGGCGCCGTGCAGGTCGCCATGGCGCGGCTCGAGGACGAGTTCCGCCACGTGCTGACGGCGCGCGCTCTCGAAGACCTCGAGATCGAGGCGCTCGCCGGCCTCAGCTCGCTCTCGATGTCCAGTGACCGGAGGAACTCCGACGCCACCGAGGCGGCGGCGGCCGCGGCCCCCGGGGACGACGACGACGGCTCCGTGTCGTCCTCCTCCGTCGGCAGGCGCAGCAGCTACCGCTCCCTGCAGAGCATCCGCGAGATCGACCTCTTCCCCGCGGACGCAATCTCCGACCTCCACGCCATCGCCTCCTGCATGGCCGACGCCGGGTACGCCCGCGAGTGCGTCCAGGTGTACGCCTCCGTCCGCAAGCCGGCCGTCGACTCCGCCCTGCGCCGGCTCGGCGTCGAGAAGCTCAGCATCGGCGACGTCCAGCGGCTCGAGTGGGACGCCCTCGAGACCAAGATCCGCCGCTGGATCCGTGCGGCTCGCGCGGCCGTCCGGGGCGTCTTTGCCAGCGAGCGCCGCCTCTGCTTCCACATCTTCCACGACCTCCCGCTGTGCACTCCCACCCCCACCGCCACCAACCACGACGCGCCCTTCGCTGAGGCCGTCAAGGGCGCGGCGCTACAGCTCTTCGGCTTCGCGGAGGCCATCAGCATCGGCCGCCGCTCCCCGGAGAAGCTGTTCAAGATCATTGACCTCCACGACACGCTCTCCGACATGTTGCCTGACATCTCCGACATCTTCGCCGCCTCCAAGGCCGCCGAGTCGATATACGTGCAGGCCGCCGAGATCACGTCGCGGTTGGCCGATGCCGTGCGTGGAATACTCTCGGAGTTTGAGAACGCCGTGCTCCGCGACCCATCCAAGACTCCAGTGCCCGGCGGCACCATCCACCCGCTCACTCGCTATGTTATGAATTACATCACCCTCATCTCGGAATACAAGGCCACCCTCTCTGAGCTTATCATCTCGCGGCCATCGGCTACCTCCCGAACTACTGCTGAGAGCAATGAGGATACACCGGCCTTCCCTGATCTTGACCCGCCCGATCCCGACAGCCAGTTGCCCCTTGCTATTCATCTTGTCTGGATTATTGTTGTTCTTGAACACAACCTTGAGAGCAAGGCGTCACTCTACAAGGATGCAGCACTGTCTCATTTGTTCCTTATGAACAATGTTCACTATATCGTGCACAAAGTAAAGGATTCAGCTGAACTTCGGGGGCTAATTGGGGATGGGTATCTGAAGCGGCTCGCAGGGAAATTCCGGCAGGCAGCTACAAGCTACCAGCGAGCTGCATGGTTGAAGATCCTGAATTATCTCAGAGATGAGGGTCTCCATGTTAGTGGTGGCTTTTCGTCTGGGATATCCAAATCAGCACTGCGGGAGCGATTCAAGGCTTTCAATGCTGCATTTGAGGAGGCACACAGGGTCCAGTCTGCGTGGTATGTGCCAGACACACAACTGCGAGAAGAGCTTAGGTTATCAGTTTCGGAGAAGCTGCTCCCAGCATATCGATCCTTCCTTGGCAGGTTCGGCATCACATAGAGAACAGCAGGCACCCTGAGCTGTACATCAAGTACTCAGTTGAGGATCTTGAGATAGCAATGGCAGATTTCTTTGAGGGATCTCCACCATCAGCGCATAACAGGAGGAGGTCTCATGGATGAAAGATGGCTTGAAAAAGCTTAGTCTTCTTGCAATGTATTCTTTAATTCTTTGGGGACAGACCAACAAATGCAGTTGGGTCTTTTGTTTGTCCTCCTGAGACAGAGGGTTATAGTTGCTGATGATTTCTTCAACTAGAGGTAATCTGAAACGGGATCAGGATCTTGATAAAGCTGTCAAAAGCCCCATTTCTTCTTCCACTGTACCTGATCCTTTTCAATCTGTGTCACTTGTTTATATTTCTTGTGAGTAGCTAGTTTATATAGGAATGTTCTTTTAGTCTTGTAACATAGTTGTAAGTTGTAACTTCTGTATCTGTTTGACATTTAGTTGAGTGTTGTATCACCATTTTGGTGGTTCACATGTATATGAAGAATGCCACTTGATAGATGAGATGTTAAAAGAAATTGTAATGTTAAGGTTATGCTTATGCGTGTATGCACGTAAGTTATGATTGCACAATGCCATTTTTCTGGCCTTGAAATATATGTCCGCTGGATTTTCTGCTTTATATGAGTTTGCTATCATACAAGTGAATAAGGGTGCAATATAGCTTTAGTCATACAACTACAGTGTCTATAATTAAAGTTACAAGTCATATTTTCCATGCAAACATTCTACTTGACTGAAAAATAAGAAAGATCTTTACCCATTTCTCTTGAATAGTGATAGAAAAATTCTGACATTTACTCTTTTGTATCATTGATTTCTTTTTTTTCATATTTTGGAGACTACCGCCACCCTTGGATATCCCACATGTTTATATCGATGTTACGTCGATTACGCTTGCTGCGGAGGAAGTATGGCGGGGAGAAGGCAGGGCGAGGGCGAGATCGATCCCGGCGTGTGGGCTTCCAGTTCATCCTTCTGCAATTGGGGATACCGATAGGGTCGCACGGCCACCGGAGCCGCGGTCGGAAGCAGATGAATGCGGTGATCACATGGCCGTGCTTTGGCGGTAGACCGGACGGCGCGTCAAAAACATCGGCATAGGCGTCCAGGAGGCGTTCCAGCAGGTCGCGCTCCGCCCCGTGCGGGCGCAGCACGCTGCAGGCCTGCAGCCGGCCCGTGGGAGAGATGTCCGTGGGGTCGAGCCGAGGCCTTTCCAGAGGACGCGGCGGCCATGGTGGGTGAACGCCATGCACAGGTCATCGAAGTCCCAGAGGATAGGACCGAGGGTGCGCAGCCATCTGATGCCTAGGACCATGTCATAGGCGTCGAGCGGTATAGAATAGCAGTCCACTGTAAAGAGCTCCTCGCCGATCCGGAGGTCGACGTCGCGAGCCAAGCCCCGGCAGGCGACCCGGTCACCGTTGGCGACGACGACGTAGGCGCCCTGGCTGCTGGTGAAGTGGAGGCCGGCACGCTGAGCCGCCGAGGCCGATGAAGTTGTGGGTAGACCCGAGTCCAGCAAAGCGGTGAACTCCTGCCGACCCACCTGAACGCCCGCAGCTGCATGGTGTCTTCGGTCCGTATGCCGGTGATCGCCGAGAGGGAAATCAGGGGTTCCTCCGGTCATAAGCGGGCCGTGGGGTCGCTGGGGCCGCTGCCGTGTCGCCGCTGTCTTCAGGTTCTTCCACGATGTAGTCCAGCGGCTTCCAGGTAGAAGAGGCGGGCACACTTGTGGCCGCGGACGCACGGCTCATCACAATTATAGCACAGGCCCATCTTGCACCGCTCGCCATCTCGTCCGGGCGTAAGACGCTTGAAGGGCCGAGAGGGAGCCGCTGCGGTGGCCGGGCGGTGCCGCTGAACCGGAGGCGCCCGGTCGGCGCTGGAAGGGGCCGGGATGATGCCCGGAGGCGCGGCGCGGCGGCTGGGGGTAGCCAGAGCCGGCCACAAGGACGCATTGCGCCGCTCATACGCCCTGGCGAGGCGCATTGCTTGCATCAGCGTCTCGGGTCTTGGAGCTCGACATCGACGCCGGATGTGGTCGTGCAGCCCGCCGGAGAAGAGGCGAGCCTTCTGCAGGGACGATAGATCGCCCGGCGGCGCTGCACGAGCTTGGAACGCCTCCATGTACGCATCCACGGACGCACCGAACGGTAGACGCGCCAGTAAGGCAGAGGTGATTCGTGGCCGAGGGCCGGCCCGAAGCGCTGCTGACACATGACCCGAAGTCCGGCCAGCGGGGACGGCCGATGTCCCCCTCCAAGACGAGGTACCACTGCTGCGCGACGCCCGGTCAAGTGAAAAGATGCCAGCCAGACCTTATTCCGCCTCACGGCGTCATCGACCACGGAAGAACTGCTCACACTTGTTGAGCCAGCCGAGTGGGTCTTCTTTGCCATCAAAGGTGGGGAAGTTGATCTTGTGGAACTTTGGCACGGTCAAGGCCCTCGAGCTCGGGCGCCCGGTGGGACATAAGTCGGGCGGTGGTGCGGTCGTGTGCGCCGACGGAGCGGGCGAACAGCGACGGGCCGAAAAGATGGGTAGCGGCGACGGCGAGTGGGGAACTGAATTTGGTGGATGGGAACCCCCGGGCGGATGCCGGGCCTGCCGAGGACGGACCGAGCGCCGCCGGGGCGGCTGTCGTTGGCGGGGCGAGTGCAGCGCCTCCGTGGTTGCCGTCGCGGCTGGAAGAGGCGGTGGAACCCCGCCGAAACCGGGAGACCGTATTGTGGGAGGCTGGTTGGCCGCCGAGCGCCGCCAGCCGAACAGCCATGTCCTGCATCTGATGGTTGACGGCCCCCATCTGAAGTTGGAGGCTCGGAGGGTTGTCATGATGGCATTGATGGCCTCCGCGTCGACGGCCGTCGTCATGGTTGGCGATTTAAGGCGAGGCACCGGGGGACACGCTGGTGAGGGCTGTGGTGGCGTTGGTGGAGACGCAGCGCGGGCGGGAGGTGACCGGCGGCGCAGAGGTGCGCCTGCCGATGGTACCACCGCTGGGCGGAGGCCGGGATGGACGGCGCAGAGGTCCCGACGTGGCCATGGAGATCTCTGATACCAAGTTGTTACGTCGATTACGCTTGCTGCGGAGGAAGTATGGCGGGGAGAAGGCAGGGCGAGGACGAGATCGATCCCGGCGTGTAGGCGCCGTGATCAGCTATCCGTTCGACAATAGGAGAACAGGGAGCAGTATATGGGAGCGCCAGGCGCCCAAGGGTGACTATAAGTCACAATCCCAGGCTAATCCTTCATTGATACGATAACCAAGTCTTATAGACGATTACAATAACTAATTGCTGCTAGAAATATGGAAAAGGTAACTAATCTGCTAAAAAGACTCCTAGACTCTGAGAACTCCTGAACGACACGTCTGGTGACCGCGTACTCGCGGTGGTGACCGCACCTAGCCACTGGAGCGTGGCTGCCTCCTCTGATAGGTCTGTCCGAT